>ML780806.1:382496-394680 GCA_009831015.1 Picea engelmannii
CAAATGGACATCCATTCCTCTAAATTCATTTTTCAGACTATAAGCATCATGTGCTTCCTCCATTTCTCTTCACTATGCGACAATTTGGTTTGGTTCTATCAATTGTTAACTCTGTAAAATGTCTAGTCAACCGAAGTTTTGTCAGGCTATTAGACTTAATAATTTTCCAGAAAAACATAAACCAATCTGGTTCAACAAAATATTATCTGACTCCATTTTCTTCGGGTCTTGGTCAATCAAGAACCCCTCAAGCTTGTATCTCTAAGGCCTACTCTATTCTACAACAATTTTTGGGCGCCAACCCCTTTTTCTTCAGCCCTTAATTCGCATGTGACCACGGTTGTGACCAAGTGCTATTAGTTGGGTGCTTATCCAAAGCCTTGAAACTTCAGGGCTCCGGAGCTTCCTATGTTTCCCTTTCCACACCTCACAACTAAACTTCTGAAGTGTCGCATTGGAGAAATCATGAAGTGGGGTGGATCAACGGTCCACGGCTTCCCAGCATCCAACGACTGTTATTTACTACAGAACTCCGAGCTTCGAGAGTTCCGAACTGTCCATTCTCTCAATCCTTCCAGAGTGCCAAGTCTCTGTACTATTTCATCTATTTCCAAGTGTCATTTCCTGATTAATGGTCAAGATTAACTTCAGCCTTCCAGCTTCTAGCTTCAGGGTTCTAGGACTTCGAAACTTCGGGGTTCCAAGACTTTGGAGGATTTCACATCTACACACCCCAAAACTCCCGAAACGTGAATCTCTGAATAATTCCATGTCACTCCTGGTGATGTTATCATGTCACATCATGTCGGCACTACGGGGCTTTGGGGATTTATCTACTCAAAGCTAACTGTAACACCTTTCCTATGAAGTACCAAGTCTCCAAACTTCACGATATGGTGCCATGCGTCTACTGGGGTCAAGTTATTGTGGGCCTAGTCTAGTTAAATTCTTTGCCAAGGTTTTAACTACTTTATGTATCATCACCCCACTACCTATGCTTGAGAGGAGTGCCACATGGCGGATACTAGAAGTGGACATGTGGCCCAATCAGATGAGTGAAACGTGTCATGTTCTAACTGGCATTTCATTCTTCCAAAGGTTCTTAACTCACTGATATGTGGCAGACATCCCATGTGTCCACATCATCCCTGGTGATGTCAGCAGACCACATCACTTCAGGACTTCAGGATTTGGAAGGTTTCACCTTAGCATACTTTGTTTCTCACGAACTGTTGTGAGATCTACGACTCATAATCACTTGTGTGTAGATCTAACAGATGAGATATGTTTTTCACCGTTGCGCCTTATCTCTGCTCTTGGTTTGATCTAACGGTTTTGATCTGTCTTCAACCGATCCAATGGTCAAGCACTTCTCCCTGGATCTACAGTGTAGATCCACTCTGGAACTTTGGAAATTTGGGCTTCGTCCCATTCTTCTCTATCACACATAAACTTCATCAAAGTTGCAAAGTCCGAAGTACTTAGGGGTTAACTTTCCTTCACCTTTTCTAAATATGGAGACTGTGAAGGGTTTGCCTTTTCCTAAATAGATTCTACAGACCAAAATTAAACCTCGTGGCCCAACACAATGATTGTTGTGGCTTCCTTCCTCTGTAGGTTTTCTTGAACTGCTATGCTTCATGAGCTTCTAAACAAAGTCCAAGTGTTCACACGGTGCCTTCCTGATGCTCATGGATGCTCTGAAGTTCAAATTTGTCCCTCTCAACAACAATTCACTCTAAAACCTTTGTTTCATTAACCACTACTATGTCCCATCTAGGCTCAGTGTCGAAACCATGGCTCCGATACCAATTTGTGACGTCACCAACCACCAACCAGTCGGGCAACATCACTCTGTAAACACACTTTTCGCTCTTATACCAATTGTGACATCCCCAACCACCACCAACAAACCGGTAATGCTACCTAACGAATGTATATTTTAGTTATTGGCTATGATACCACTATGTAATTCCCCCAGCCACCAACCGGTCGGGAAACGCCACTGAGATAGACTTCATTTGCGAAAATATTCACATACAAAACTTAACAGGAAATGAAATAAATAATATGGAAACATACATGCAATGAAACACATGATAATATTACAAGAATCACAGACATGCACGTAAATACATCATTAAGAAATTATGCACATAAAATATACTTATCTCTTTATTGAAGTACACCAACTGCGTGCAGACCTTCCATGAACCTCCCAGCCTTAGACTATGCCTCTCATCACTCTTGGCAGTGGGTCACCCCCGAGCAGGGACTAAACTCCACTGGGAAAGGGATTCCTTTGCTAGGAAGGGACAACATGAAGTTGCACAGTACAGCAGGAAGGATTTCCTCCAAGGAGTCACTTATGCCCACAACTCACAGACTCTCATTCTTCACATGTATGTCCCACCCCAAGAATGTACACCTTCATTGTCCAACAGTCCATCGGTTACTACACCTCCCTTTCCTGGGGCTTCACCAACAGGTCGGATCAGGAATTCTCAGAGCTTTGTAGCTACTACTAGACTCCCTCCAGAAGAACTCACTTCCTCAGCACACTCTCTCACCTGGATAGAGTTTCTCATAGGCCTAACAACCTACTTCTTTTATTCACAGACCTGAAAACCTACTTCTTCACTCCTTCTCCTCAATACATGGGCATGGCGATGGTACCAACAGAAACTAGATGTAGGAAATGATACAGACAGGACAAGCGCAAGCAACCCAAAAGGGCATAGGTCTAGAAGGGGTGACAATTCGGTTTTGTTGTAGCGGTTCAGCGTGGTTTGGGAATTCAACAATGTGTACCAGGGTACTCGGTTCTTGTTGGGTGTGTTGGTGCAAAAATGGCCAAGGAGGAAACAAAACAGTATGAATTCTCACTTATATTGGATGTGCATGAGATGACACATGGTGCTCATGAAGCATGTTCCTCTCCATTTGGAAGTCGTACCCTCTTTCCAAAGGAACTTAGGATATATTCATATCCCACTCACTGCATTTAGAATAATAATATATATATTATTCTATTGGACTTAATCTCTTAAGCTTAGCCCCTCATTCCATCCTCTCATCCCCCTTCCCTTGCCCAACCTAGTGGAGTTTAGTCCCCCATATTCTTTCTCCATGGTAGGTCTACACGCAGCGATGTTGTTTATATTAATAATATTAATATTTACTAGCTTATAAATGCTTGGATCAGCAGCCTACAAAACATGTTACATTCATAATTACAACCTAGGCTTGGCCTTGGGATACTACATGAGATGAGGGAAATTATTTCTTAATTTCTTTTCATCATCTCATTTTGAAAAAGATGGGGGCAATCATTATTGAATTTCCTTTCACCAATTGTCTTTTAAATTTCATTTAATTACATTGAAGTGGGGGAATTCAATGTGTTATATAACACAAGGGAAGACATATGTTTTTGATATAAAATAAAGTAGGTTGTCTACATGTTTGAGAATACTCTGAAATTAATTTTCCTTCAATTCTAACTATACCTTCTCCTATAGGTTAAATTCATCTATTTTAATTTGTAATTGAACTTTAACCTTGAGAAAACTAATAAGTTATAGTCTAATATCAAAGCTTAATTTTTGAAATATTACCCTAAACATAATTTTTCAATTAAAATAAAGAAATAAATAAGTTTTTCAGCATACTTGTTAAAACAACATGTTTAACTTTTTAATCCATTGACTAAATTTATCATTTCTATAAAGATCTGAATGATAGAGTAATATAGGGAAATTTAGTTTTATTTATTCAAATCAAAATAAACTAAAACACATACTCACTTACATACTTTGTACAAATTGAAAAAGGAATTGTTCTATATACTAAAATCAAATTTATAAAATCTCAAATGTAAGATTATTTATATATAGTGTTTCCTACTCTAACCTTTTAAGATGCTTAATCAAGTGACACAATATTTCAAATGCAACCAGGAAAGAAAATTATTAATTAAATTATAAACTATCTCTCTGCAAATGATTATGAAAAACAAGAATAATGATTGCAGAGGAAGAGTGATGGGAAACTTACTGTGCAATTTATATCCATACTTACTGCATACAAATATTGAAAAAATCATTAAACTTGATGATTCTAAGCAAGTTGCAACAAGATCTTCCAAAGCATAAAAGATTACTTTCTGGTTTTTATCATATGTGGGTTGATTGATAAAAAAAATCTAATTCAAAAATATGTTTTTCATAATGCTCTTGCAAATATTCTTGCATATGTTCTTCAAGTACAACCTAATTTTTATAAATACTTGAAACATTAATTTCATCATGATCATCTTCCTTTGTTTCTTTTATTAAAAACAACAGAGACATCTGAAAATGAATTTATAGGTATTGTATTATAAGGTGTCTCCTTTTAAACAAAATAAGGTGAAAAGGATTCAACTGCAAGTAAATCTGCTTGAACATGAAGACTACTTTCAAATGACTGAACTTATTCTTCAAAAATAACTTCTTATTCAATGAAATTTTGACTTTTAATAACATGAATAAGAGAAGGAACCATAAGATTTGAATACTCATTTTCAAAAGTTAATTCTCTTTCTTGTTCACTAATGTCATAATCAATTTATTTATGCTCTATTATAGAATTGAATTCTTCATTGCGACAGTGTTCATAAAGAAGCTTAATATTTTACAATGAGAATGAAACACAGCAAAGAAGCTATATTATCAGCAAGTAAGGATTTATACCATTCAGGAGCATCTCCCTCTAGAGAGGTCATGAACATTTTCATGAGCACATCTTCATGATAAATATCCAAACAGTCCATGCACTCATGAAACTCTATTAAGTGTTATGTTGGACAATCATCATCATCTTCTCTTAGTCTTGGAAGACACTCTGACTAGTTTTCTGTACTAGAAATAGCATTAGGAAAACCATGAATATTTGAAAAATCAAATGGAGAATATCTTGCAGTGATCTTAGAAGCAATTGATCTTGAAATTTGAAACATAGTAGAGTAGCCGATGAAATCATAGTGGAGTTACCAAGAGAATAACCACATAGAATGTGTCTAATCCTTGTTCACCTTCAAGAACCAAATCTGATCTTTGTCGTACCCTAGGGAAAATGAACTTTCAACTATGTCCTCGACAATGGCACCAAAAAAAAATTTGTAAATTGAGATGTTTTACGGTTATTTAGAAACCATACCAAGACATATTTAAACCAAATTCAGGTCACAAGCTAGCTCTTGGACCTAAGAGGGCTCTCTCATATGATTTAAGAACACTAGTTTCCCACTTTCACCGAGAAAAAGTTCTAACAATTAAGCTTAGATGTCATATTTGCAATATAAAGATCGGGATAATTAGACAAGAAAGGTTTAAGATAAAATGATAGGTGACTGAAATTAAAAAAATTTAATCATATCATACCAAAGGCCTAATCCATTTTACACATCCTCATTCGACAGAGCACAAAGCTAATAACGAAAGGTGGAAGAAATAAGAAGACAATTAAACCTCAAACAATATAGAGGGAAAAGGAAATCTCTACAAATATGAGATGACAAAAGGATGGTTTGTTGGGCATCTCAAATGATGAATCTTGCAGAATATTAAGTGTATGGGTTGGTATTTATGGGCGTAAGTGACACACCATCAACTGGAAGGGTAGATCTGGTTCGGGGTTGTCTAATTAACCCAATCCGTATGGTGTGATCTATCCTGATGGGTTTAATGGCTCTGTTATCCAACTAAGATCCTAAAATAATGAAATAAAATAAACTACCCTAAAACTATAACTATGATACTATATGTATGAATATAATTATTTACAACTACTAAACAAAAACATAAATATGAACATGTGATTATGAACATAATATTTACAATTTGCAAGTTTTGGTGGATGTCTTGCGAAATCAATGTTTTTGTAATTATTGACAAAGTAGATAAAGAAAGCACATATTTTATATTTTTTGTTTTATAATTTAAAATCTAAGAATTCTAAGGATACTAATAAAACACAGTCTAAAATGAGAACAGAATAAGAGCCATAGCCTATTGGTTGTGGAGCCTGATTATCTTCCTGATTCAGAGATCTTTTACTTTCAGCTGTGTTTATACCCCATGAATTATTTACACCCCAGAAGTATGTACACTCTTCCACACGGGGGAGTGCAGAGGGGGGGTACCCCCTTTGCGGGGTTCTAAGGGGATATCCCCTCGACTGGGGGGTCTGGGGGAAAGCGGGCCCTCAGTGGGGGTTCAAGGGCGAAGCCCCCAAAGGAAAAATTGCCTTGTAAATGTATATTGTAATTTCATTGTAAATCTGGACCGTTCATTATAAGGTCGCATATCTAATGATAGAGATTATGTTAGGGTTTTTTTCCCTAGAAGGAAACCCTCTTTTATGAGGGAAATGTATTGCGGCTATGGTTTATGGCGAATATTGTATTCTGAGATAGGAGACTGTGAGAGAAAGAAGAGGAAGTTACAACGGCTTTGCTATAGGTTGTATCCCTTCATATGCTGGATAATAATAAAGGAAGGACCTGGAAATTTCTCTGGTGGATGTAGCCCACACTGGGTGAACCACGTAAATCTGTGTCTCTATTGTATTGTGTATCTTTTGTGTTTTGTTTCCGCATTTGTTTTATTTTATTGCTCCATGTTCCTATTTTTCTAACGTAGCCAATTTAAATTGCCTCATTTCATTGACAAATAAACTAATAACATAAATTAAATGTGAAAAAACCTAACCTGAGATTAGCCTTATACTATGTCTATGCCCTTGTGAAATCCAAACTTCCAGTTATCTTGCCTGTGAGAGAAATCTGAAACAGACATATGCTAACATCTCCTGAGTAAACTCAAAGTGTTTCGGAAGCAAGGATATAAGAACAAAAGAATAAACATATCGATCTAGTGACCTTGTAATGATGAATGTTTACAGTAAAAGAAATTTTAATGTGTAGCATTCATATGATATATCAACTCAACATCAAGTATAAATCACTGATATTAAAGTGAAATAACGATCACAGATATAATATATGAAACAACAAGTTATAGAAAAAATTTAAAGCGCTCAATAAAATGAAACATTATATTATATTGAGGCTAAATCTATGTAACATATTAATATCCCATAATATAAAAGGCAAAACATAAATGGGATAGTGTCACGCTGGTCTAAAGCTGAAATGTGAACAACTTGTACATTCAGTTCTGAGAATTACATGTCCATAATCTGTTTCAAGAAAATATCCTTTTCACTAACAAAGTGAACAATATTTAAAGTAACCTGGGATCCACATACTCAAATCTCACAGGATAGAATCAAGTAATATTACAAAATAGTGGATTGAAAACCACTCATAACAGAGTTGGTTTATTCAAAAATTAAATCAATTTTTTATAGAACATAAAGAAGGAGAAACTACTAATCATTTAGGCGTATGATTGAAAATACTTCCTCCAAATAATCAATGGCAGAATCTCTCATTTCCTGATAAAAGAAAAACCAATTTGACAAACTAGAAAAACAATTACTAATAACTAATTTCTTATTACAAGAAACTTGGCTGCAAAATCAAAGATTATGTAGCCAGTCTTAATTTTAGTAAATGAAATCAAACTTCAAATCTACTTATTTCGAATTAAATAACAGAAATAAAATGAAAGGAAAATAAAATTGTTTTACCATTAAGAGTTAACTAAAGAAGGGTTGGATAGTTTAGAGTTTATTATTGCGTTGACATTGGTCGCATTCTTAATGACTATGTTTCCAGATCTCTTGATACGTTTAGTGTCCCTCTCTGCATGCGCCTTGAGATCAAGGTTTTCTTGCTTCAAAAAATCATTCTGAGCAGTCAGAGTTTTAATTCGGGCCTATAAGAGAGGAATGTCAGTATAGTAATGCTCAACCCACTCGAAACAACCATCATAGTGTACAGGGGAGATGGCAGGTCGATGAAGGATGCAATCAACCAAGGGTGCTTCAGTCTTACCTGATGTTTTCTTCAGATATTGCCTAATACCAGAGAATCCTTCTTTACCTTTAAGGCATGGTGGTAAATTTGTCATGAAATCATAAGGTTCAGTATGAATGATAACCTCCCTCATGGAACCCTGAATTTCTGGATCTTCTGGAACTAGAAAATCCTCTATCTCGGGATCTGAACCCTCATTGATATCGATTGGGTCGATCAAGCTCAAATGAGTCTCGTTTTGGTTCCTTAGTTTCCTAGAGATCAGGCGACCCGCTTTCTTGTTCTTGAAACCCAAGTCTATGCACTGTTGTTTTGTTCTTTTACAAAGTTTCTTGGCATTCGAATTAACATTAACGTTCAAGATAGCATCATTCATAGGCACAAGAGGATCATTTCCCTTCAATTCATCAGTCTCTTGCTCTGGAAATATTGCAGGTGAAAACTTACACGGCGATCATTTGTCTAGAGGGATTTTGTCAGTAAACTCTGGTCCATTAATTGAATTACCGAACTGGTCTTCAACCACTGGCTTGTCTAAGTTAGGGTTTTCTGTTAAAAGAGGGTTTGTTGTAGGATCATCCTGGGTGAAGCCATTCCTCATCAAAAATATCTCCCAACTGTCACCTATGGTCGACAAATGATGTATCAACAAGATTTTAACCAATCCATGGTGGAACAAGCTCGAATTGACACCCTATCGCTTGTAATGCTTGGACATATTATAGAGACTCATTAGTAAGTAAAATGGAATATCTAAATAGAAACCTATCAAATTCATGAGAAAATAGATATGGTAGAGAAAGATCAGTCTATATCTAAACTCACATGTAACAAATTTTTTCAGAATTAACAACAAACTATGCCATCTAGGTTTTAACAGAGCAATAGGAATACCTTTGATGCAGCAAGTTGTTTTGCAAGATGTCATGAATAGACTCCATGGGAATTCTTCTATTCGATCATTTTTTAACCATTTATCTCCCTTTTAGGGGAGCCCTGTTTCTTTTCTCACGAATTCCTCGGTCAAGTCTAATTGTATGTCTCCTATCTTAGCTCTGAAACCCTCAAAGGTTTGTGTGAATGCTTTTGTCACCTGAAGATTATAACCCTAGAATTTTTCGAGGAATACATCCCAGCCATGACTCTTTAATTCATCGATAGCATCGTCATGGGATAGTAAGGCCTGACATCCGTTCGGCTATATGCGAACAACGGGCACCATGACCACTGTAACTAGAATGCAACGGAAATTACTCGGAATAGTTTTAGGTTTGAATCACGTGAGCAACAGAAACAAATCTGAATGGAGAGTAGAAACATGAAAATAGCAGAGCCTAAGGTTTAACATAAATCGGATAGTGGGAATGAAAACCAGACGGTTCATTGTATCCCTTACCATGTCTCGCGATGAGTGCCAAAATTACAGAGTACCAAACCCTATGCCGATAATGAATCGCTTCATTAATGTTTTGATCCAGCAAGGTAAGGTGAGTACTCGAGTACAGTAGGTTTGTACTCATTGGTATGAATGTTGATACGACCATTGAAGGAAAAGATATCAAATAATTAACCAAAGTTCTTCATGAATCAAAGCAAATTAGATAATGAACTATCGAGCTATTGAAACAATAATAATCATATTAACACAAAAAATGGATCCAACAACCTTTTCATAAGATTTGCATTTTAATTGAGTATGGGTGACCTTTAAAAAGATGTTTCTAAGGCACAAAAAATTATAACACCAAGCTAAGTTTTACGTTTAATTCATGCTTGCAGTCATGAATTAAAATAAAATGAACAAAAATGCAAACCATAAGAAATTAATAAGGAAAGATTTTAATCCGGTAATCATTTCGAAACTCTCAAAAATGTTTACAAAATTGAGATGATGGCAGCTACAGAAAAATGTAATTTCATCTGATCATGTTAAATATCAAAATCATGTGTGGCTACCAACAATGGTGACGTACTGGACAAAGCAGTTATCTCTGCATCACCAGAAAATCCATGTTAGGGTGAATCAAAAAGAATGATTTTTTAAGAAACAGTTGACACTAGGTAAAGAATCCTGATCAAAACTTAGAAAATAAATCAGTCTAGCATCACATGTGTTTCTGTCAAAAATGCAATCTGGTATCAAATCTAGATTACAAGCAAAACAATGTTTAGGCAACCGACTCTGATACTGTTGACAGGGCCATTGCTGCCAGCAAGCATCCATAGCCTTAGCAGGGATGTAATTTAACCCACTCTAACACCTCTGTCTTATCCAAGAGTCATCCATTGATGATAAAGAATTTATTTACTTTTGACCAATTCAATAGAACATACCTAGAAAAATTCTTAAACCCGACATTGCTTCACTGCTAGTAGGCCTGTTCAATATCCCGGGGAAGTATCCTTGGCATCATGCATGCATTTACCCACTTCCATTAGACCTGTTCAGTATCTCAATGGGTTTACAAACACTTCCCACACCTTACAGTGCTTTCAAATCTCTATAATTTGTTTACAAATTTACAGAAAATTTATGATATTCAAAAGAGCGCGGTGATGCTGAAAATCTCAGATTTCGAAAACAAAACTTGATCTTTTACAACTTGTTTTCTCGTTTTATGACCTCAATCATTATCTAAACATTTATATTTCTATTAAGAAACCGTCTCGAGGAAAGGAAGGTATAATTGAGTTGTTTTCCTTATAAAAAGGGACAACCTTAAGAGTTTAATTATTGATAATCTTGTCTTCTCATAATTTTAAAGAGAAACTAGGAACATTGTTTTGAACATAAAATTTCTTCTGTTGATCTGTGTTTAAGCATTTACAGCACTGGTGCTTTGAAAATTCATCAATTGTTTCTCTTGGATAAAAATTTTGATTTCCCTTCCACAAACGAAATGGTGACTCGGATATAATTATTTAGAAACAAATCAAAAACAAGCAAAATGAAAAGAACCGAAATTAAAACAGAAAAGGAAATTAAACAAACAAAATATGTACAAAGGGGTGGAACTGGAATCATCAGGTGAAATACCTTTTGAGATCTTGGCCATTCACTGGGAAAGTGTCTGGCTGTCCCTCTAAATTATGCAAACAGAAAGACCTGGGACCCAATTTTTCAGAAATTAAAAATGGTCCCAACCACAGATTCTGGAACTTGGTGTGTTCCCCTTTTCCATCGTGAGCTTTGTCCCACTTGATAACCAAGTCTCCGACATCGAAATTCCTATCTGAATAAGAATTTGAATCAAACCATCATTTTACAACTTGTTGATGCTGATCCAATTTCTTCTTTGCTCGTGTTCTCACTTCCTCTAGTTTCAATCAAGCGTTTATTCAATTTTCTAGAGGAGGGCACTCCTCTTCTTGAACTTTCTGCGATAGTTGCACTAAGGGAAGTAAAATATGTGGAGGGAGAATTTATTCTCTCTCATAGACGAGAAAGAAAGGATAATTACCAACAGAGGTTTTTGGGGTTACCCTATTAGCCCAAAGTGCATTATACAATGCATTGTGCCAGTTCTTGTGATTTTCTGAAATTGTCCTTTTAATAATCTTGATTAATTTTTTGTTTGTTGATTCCTCTAGGCCATTTCCTTGAGAATCGTATCTTGCAGAATACTTCAGTTTGATCCCTTTTGCAAAGAAAAAACATTCATATCAAGGGATGAAAAGTAAGAGGCGTTATCAAAGACCAGACATTCAGGAACGTTGAATCGAGTGATGATATGAGAGTTTAGGAAAGATACTACCTTATTTGTATTTACCACTTTCAAAGGTACAACCTCGAACCATCTAGTAAAATAATTCATTGATGTAAGGATATACTTTTGTTGCTACGAAGAAGAAGGATTGAATGGTCCTATGATGTCAAGGCCCCATTGCTGAAAAGGAGAATCTACATTAACAGGCTGCAAAGGGAATGTTGCCTTTTTCACTTGTCCTACATCCTTTTGGTAGATTATGAATTTACGACACAGCGCATGGGAATCTTTAAACAAAGTGGGCCAATAGTGTTGATTAAGGTTGGTTGGCATTGATGTCAACCCTTGAAAAAGCCCTGTAGCACAAAGGTTTGGGTAATGGACCCAATATTGTTTGATGTAAATATGACTCATTATTGTTTTTTCATGGTTGATAAGAAGTAAATATGGATGAACTCCAAAGTGGTCCCCTTATGGTGAAAGCCCTCATGGG
>ML780807.1:47060-118361 GCA_009831015.1 Picea engelmannii
TTTGTCTCGGGGAAGAGATATTGCTCAGGGAAGGAGGGCGTATGGCTTTGCAGAGAAATAAAATCGCATGAGGTAGAGAATTAAGCATTGAGAATGGAAACTTGGCTAAATAATTGCAACAGTCAATTTTTATCAGCCATTGACCTCAAAAGTTAGAGTGAAATGGGCAGTGATCTCAAAAGTTAGAGTGAAATGGGCGGTGGATAAAATTAAGCATTGAGAATGGAAACTCTGCTAAATAATTGCAACAGTCAATTTTTTATCAGCCATTGATCTCAAAAGTTAGAGTGAAATGGGCGGTGGACATTCCAAAGCTGTTGTGGTTCTTCATTTCTATCATAATTCAATTATAGGCACCAATTTAACCCGAACCCACTGGTCCAAACCCTTAACTAACTCCCAAACCAATTGTGGAACCAGACTAGTGGCCAATTTGAACCCGAACCCACTGGTCCAAACCCTTAACTAACCCCCAAACCAATTGTTGAACCAGACTAACTATTTCAAACTCATTCAAAACAACTTCAAACAAAGAAAACCTCTACCCACTCCCTCCCAAACCCTGAAACAATTAAATTTTTCATATTTGTGTATTTAATAGTAAACCAGGCCAGTCTCAGTTCCCTATCGATTTGACTCTTAATCGGTTCTAGTCTTGGTCCCAGTCCCATTTCTAGTTCTTACAAATTTGCTTTCGAGTTACAGTCTACTATAGGGACGCATGCATATGAAACCCTACAGATCATTACCTTTTAAACGAAATCTTGATCCGAAAGAACCCATAAATGGTAAATATTTCAAATAACAGAAAAATAAAGAATGGAAAAAAAAGGAAATAAACCCTACAATATTCCCTATGCCATCGAATAAGAATCAAGATCATATAAACACATTCAAACTCTGCTCAAGGAATTTTGGAATGGAAAACTTCACATGGAAAACTCACCAGGGAGAACTTTGCGACCTTCAAAAAACTTGGAGGGTGAACTCGACTTTTCTCGTTATTTTCTGAACGACAAACAACATTCGTGAAAATTTCAGGAGGGCAAACTGCATTCCCTGCACCTTTCCCAAGTTTTCTTGAGCGAATGTGGATTTGATGCGCAAAGGATTGAATTTTGTTGGGCGAATGTGGATTTGAAATGTAGAGGTTGAAATTCTTATGGGCAAATGCGGACTCGAACTGCAGAGCGCAGAGGGCTAAATATTCCAATGAATTAAATGAATTAAAAATACAATTGGCGAATAAGTTAAGTATTTATCCATTAAATATATTTTTTGGGCTAAACTTCATAAATCATTATATTATAAAAAATTCGCCCAGTTGAAATTTTAGGACCTCAAATTTCGCCCCTAAAATTGTCTAGATGGAACCTGATCCCTTTTTTTCATAAATTTCCAAAGGTGCCCCAAATCAAATGAGCATTTTCCACTCGTAATTGGATCTCCATATACAAATTAACCATCACATGAGCTTTATGGGGTAAATCTACCCTACAAAGCTACCAAACACACAGAGAGTAAATTGTTTAAAATCCCTTGTGATCCCATCCATCCACTTTTAAAATTAACTTTTACACGAAGTAAGGTGAATATTCAATGTATTGTTTATGCAGTCCTAATGGTTGTAACATTACATTAATTGTAGCAATATAATTCATTGGCCAAAGTAGATGCCCTTAGGGCATAAGCAAGCTTATAACACTTAGAAAATATTCCAACTTGAACAAACACATTATCTCTCAATTTCACGTATACCAATGCAATGATTTTATTTCTCCAATGCAAATTTAGACTAGTGCCTTGTAAATGAGTTATGGAGTCTCTTGTGTAAAATCTAGGGTTTGCAACTTCTCTAGGGGTGTAAGCCCTTTTACTTCCTAGAGCATGCAAAACCTAGCAAGGTAAATCTAGGAGGGTGTAAGTCCTTTTACTCCTCCTATAAACCTTTGCAAATAACTTATCCACTTAACAATAATGATAGACTTGGTGGAGGGTGTATGCCCTTATACTCCTCTAAGGGTTTAGACGAGAATAACCATGAAACATGAAAGAAATACAAACAACATGCATAAATTCCTTACCAATACCAAGAGATATGCAAGATAAACCCTTATCTACCAAGAATATTCCATCACCATAGCAAGAGGAAAGCATCCAAGAGATAACACATCACTTTTAGCTCCAAAGACAAGTGTTTAACATCCAAATAACATCAAAGAGAGTTATGCGATTTGCCCAAGAGGGGGCAAAAATTTTAGCCATAGAGTAAGTAATTCTCAAGTGATTGTTATTTCAAAATGAAATGAACAAGCCTCTTTTTATAGGAGGTCTTGCCAAAATCATTTGTCCACGTATCTTTAGGGTAAAACACAATTAGGGAGGCCGACCTCCTCTAATTGCTCCTTTACATTTCAAAATTTAAATTTACAAAAAATGTTCCCTTAAAAAGGTGACGTCGAGCCCTAATTAGCCTCCAAATGGGACGTTTTGGCAATTTCAACAACTTGTTGGGTAACTTGAGGGAGTCGTTGGGCCTCCAAAGGCCTGATATCCATGTACAAGGGCCTCCCTCCATCCACATATGCCAACTCATCATCAAATTATCATCACCACCATCGAACCTATCCCTCAGTGTGACATCAAGCCCCAAAAGGTGACATTTTAGGCCTTCAAGGCTAAACGGTGGGCAAACATGGGGCTAGTCTCTTCCACCAAGGTGCATTCTCATGCCTCCAAAGGCAAATGCCTCTAACCCAAGTGTCCAAGAAGCAAGGGCACATTATCCATCCTATGGGTTTCATGCCCCAAGTGAAGGTTCAAGTGACCTTGTGCCTTCACGAAAAGCTTTCCACTCGTCAAAGCCCTAGAAAGGCAAGCAAATTCGCCCTCCAAGGGCTCACAACTCACAAGCATCATGTCAAGCAAGCCATATATAATACAAGAACCACCCGAACATGTGCATCAAGCTCCCCCTCTCAAAATAAACAAACACTTGAAGACCTTATGCAACTTGCCAAATTTAGGTATGGGAGGGTTGTCATGGTGACCTATTGGGTGAATCATTTCCCAAGTCAAGGAGTGTTTCCCGGGTGGACCCTCTCTAAGTCATGTGAAGAGTGTGAGGTGGATAAGGGTAATACTTTTGGGCATGGGGTTTCTTGACATACAAGGGCTCATATTGTTTCATTTATGGGTGCCTTTATAGAGGGTGTGTTGCCCTTTGTCCGGGATGCATGATTTTTCCAAGCCCTTTTGCCATTTAATTTATTAGAGTGTTCCTAGGTTGAAGCTAAAGTGACACTTCTACCTAAGCATGAAAAACATTGCCCACCTTAACTCTACCCTGGTCACACTGTGGTTCCCCAAGTTGAAGATGATGCGTGGGACTTTTACCTAAGCATGAAAAACATTTCCCACACACGTTCTACCTTGGTTGGCATGTTTAATTAGTTATTTATTTTACGGGTCCCATCAATTTTTTGTGAGAAACATTTCATTGTTCTTGGGATCCCTGGGAGAGCATTTGGAAGGTTTATGATTGGATTTTATCTTTTGCCAGCTACAAGCCTTTGGGTCTTCAACCCCTTCTTCCCATGAAATGAGGTACAAGCCCTTCTTGGGTTAATGTGGTTCGAAAACCCAAAAGATGAGGAAACAAAGGGAAATAAACATGGAAAGTGGCAAGGATGTGCGGGAGAGGTATGATGACTCATTAAGGAGACCCCCAAATAACAACCCTTTCCCCCAGGGTGACCACTTACTAGGACATAATGTCAATCACCAAGGTGAAATAGGGAAAATAGCATAATTTCCAAGCAAGCGCTTTCAAAATCAAGGAAGAACCCTTTACAACATATTAAAATGCTTCATTTATTAAAATGACACGTACCACAATGCTGGACTTGTTACCTCATGGAGCAAGACCTTCCGTCCTTTGTGAGCCAAAATGGTGTGGTGAATGGTGCAACCATCGATCTCATGGTGATGGGTGGTGTGATTTGGGGCTTTATCTGCTGCTCTCTCTCTCGATACTCCACGCCTGCAACCTGAGGGCCTAGAGACATCATCTCTTTAGTTATCCCTAGAAACATGGGATAAAACAATGGATATAATCTCTCAGTATCTAAACATATAGTTGTTGACACTCATATATACATCAACACCAACTACTAATTTATTAATGATAATAATAATAATAACAATCTATTTTTAAGGTCACGACCAAGCCATCACACCAAATTGGTGTATGAGACCCCCTTGTTTGTGGGACAAGGGACCCCCCTCCGCCCAACGATTTGACTGGTAAAGTCTACGAAGGTATACATACCCTACCCCTCTCTGGATTTGAACCTGTGACCTCTTAAGAGAAAACACATGTTCTTAACCATTAGGCCCACTCAGGCTGTATTAATCTATTTTTAAGGTCACGGCCAAGCCAACACACCAAATTGGTGTATGAGACCCCCTTGTTTGTGGGACAAGGGACCCCCCTCCGCCCAACGATTTGACTGGTAAAGTCTACGAAGGTATACATACCCTATCCCCCTCTGGATTTGAACCTGTGACCTCTTAAGAGGAAACACATGTTCTTAACCATTAGGCCCACTCGGGCTGTATACATATACATGCATATTACAAAACTCATCAATGCACCTCAATGCTTCTCCCTATATGTATGGAACTTTGCCATCAATATTTTATTCGCTACAGTGCATAGTGAACCTCTATCTTTATTTATCTAGCTAAACTTGGCTCCCTATTATAATTTCTCTCACACAATTAGAGGTTGCTTATCTCTTTCCATGCTCTTCTATTTATCTTGGTCTTCAATCATTTTTTATCGCTCAATCATCTTCTTGGCTATTTGTTTCTCATCTCTAACCTCGATCAAATGTCCATCTTCATAATGGTCCTCATCATCAATGTCTTGTCCTATTTACGATAGACGTCTATTCATGTTCCAACTCGACCAATGTTTTGTTTACATCTCATATATCCACATGGCAATGACCATTAACATCAAATTCATGGGCAACTTTAGTTGTGCAGTTATCCTCTAGGTTTATTTAGATGCTCCTACATCAACAAAGGTGACAATCCCAAACTAAGGTGGTGCACAACTACCATTGAAACCTAGAGCTTTTGAAGAACTCACATTTCCAACAATTAAATTTCATTAATGAGTGACGCAATTGCATCGTATCTTTCTAAACAAAACAAAATATAGGAACCAAGTAGACACAAGTTATAATACTCCTTAAGTATCTTACCACTACAAGATTTACTTATGATGGTTCCTCTCATGTAATGATTGACTAGATAGTGGTTAAGTTGCTTGTGGGGATGTCACCAACTTGTTTGCTTTGGGGTTGACATCAATTGACTATATTTCGTTGTTGTTGATTGTTGTTGGGGCTCCAACGTTGACAATAACTTGTGGTGACTTTAACGAGCCTTCATTGATGAGAGATTACCTAATCAATGGGGTCATTTGTGGGTGTCTTTCTCCATCAACCAAATTGATGTCTACGTGACTTCCTTCATTGACGAGGTAGATTTCAACAATGTTCCTCGTTGACCGTTGAACACCTCTTGCCATCGACGTACATCCTGTAGTTCCGCCTTTTGCATTGCTTGATCCAACTTGGACCAAACTTTTTGCCTTTGGACTTAGCCATTTTTCAAAGGTTAGTTCAACAATGGATGCTAGTAGATCAATTGGATATTGCACTAACCATTTTCCAAAGATTGGTTCAACAATGGTAAAAGCAGATAAATTTGATGTAACACTAGGGATCCCCAACCATCATTTGCCTCATCTTGCGACTTAGTCAAATCAAAATAGAGAAAAATAACCTTATCATGTTAGCTATGTAACATGCAACCAACTTTACCTTTAGTCTTGTGATTATTAAACATGTTTTTTAGCTTTAAGACGAAATTTACGATCTCTGAAACCTTAACATAACATCTCATATGAGATTAATTTGAAAGTGTTCTAAAAAAAAGTCAACTAACCACTATATTGAACCCATCCCCTAATTTCATAAATTTCCAAAGGTGCACCAAATCAAATGAGCATTTTTCCACTCGTAATTGGATCTCCAGATACAAATTAACCATCACATGAACCCTATGAGGTAAATCTACCCTACAAAGCTACCAAACACAATGAGAGTCAATTGTTTAAAATCCCTTGTGAACCCACCGGTCCACTTTTAAAACTAAGTTATACACGAATTAAGGTGAATATTCAATGTACTGTTTATGCTTTTTCGTCAATAACTTATGTATTAGCCCAAGTTGAATTCTCAACGCACCCTAAAGCGACATGCGGGGCCAGTTCGACTTTCCTGCGAACAAAATAATTAAAAAGCAAAGTGAAAAATGTTTTCAAACCAAAAGTTAAGTAAAAGAGGGAGAGAGGGAAAATACATCATTTATCGCAAGTAAAGAGGAAAATTAAGATGTGAGAGGAGGTCTAGAGGAGAGAAGTTTTGGTGCTCTTTTGATCTCGTGGAGGAAAGGGCATTCATTGCTTCAACCAAAGTTCCAGAACATACCATTCCTATTTGCTGTCTCCTCTGCAGTGCTTGGATCATGCGATTCTGATCCAACCTGCAGGAAGTCCAATTCAATTCGATCAGATCCATCTGATTATAAAAGGATAAAAAAATCTGAAAGGTTGCAAGCAGGGGGGCCATGGGATCCGATTCAGTTGATTGGGAGGTAATTAATTCAGCGCCTCTTTGCATTCTTTTCATTTTCAAAATTCACTACTCGATTCCTTAGATCTTAACACGTAAAATTTCTCGATCAGATCAAATAAATCTGCCCAAATTTCCTTAGACAACAATGGCAAACCCAGTTCGTTAGAAATGTCCTGTATGAAAACCCCATCACTCCATGCTGCGAATCGAACATTAAACATACATTCAAACGAAACCGCAATAAGATAATTTCTTTAGCTGATCGACTCTCTGGTTTCATTCCATGTGGATCGAAATCCTCACCACCGGCTGGCAGTCCGTGCCATTCCACAATGACTGAACTTGCAACAACCGGAAAAAGTAAAACGGGGGAAAGTTTTATGGGTTCCTTATCGCTAAACAACTTTACTTTTCTGTTTGGTTATTTGTTACCAAATGGCTTTTGTTCCAACGAAATTTGACAAATTGGGGAGATTGTTCTAAATCAATTTTCAAAATTTTACATAATAAACCTCAATTTTATGATTTTTGCTGGAATTCACATGGTTTATCAGAGAGCTACATGCCCGTTTTCTTCTGTGGAGTTATCTTGTACTGGTCACTTGGCACCAAAGTGACATGACTTGGACTCCGATTTTGGAAATAGCTCCTACTAGTTGTATGGCTGACATGTGAGGTCACTGGATAGATTTAGTGAGCTTTTCTCTCTTGGTAATATGAGCACGGGAAAAGCTTGGAGAGCAAGGAGTCTATTTAGGAAAGTTTTCATGGATATTTTGTATTTAAAGAGGTTTGAGAATCAATCTGAATACTGTGAGTGTGTTATTGCACGCACTGATCATCTCTGGTATTGCTGGTCTTTACTGTCTACTCCCACTAATATCCAACCTAGTATTAGAGCTAGTTTGGGCCCGAATTCTTTCACGAGAGGTGTTTGTGATGATGGGAATTTTCCGAAGGATAATCCTCGGCAGTGTAGAGGATTAGTCTAGAGAGCACAGTAGATGTTTAGTTTTATCTTATGCTGAATAAGAGTTGATCATTGATTTGAGATTATGTATGATTGGGTGAACATTGGATGCTACTAGAGTGTTACTGATCTATGGAGAGAGCAGATCTGTTGTTGCTGTCGAAGAAATCTTGTGGAGAAGTGTGAATTGGGCGTGATTCCCATGGTGACTGTTGCTACTTTCTCTTATTGAACGGACCTAGTTTGGTGACAGTTGCGATAAGCTGGTTGTGTGTTTGTCATATCTGGGAGTGCCAACAGTTTGGATGAGTATGCAATGCAGAGACAAGCTTTGTGATTGTCAGGTAGAAAGCTTTACAGAGTAGCTGAAGACGTAGAAGGGAAAACTTAATAGGTTTTTAATCCCTAAGCTACTGGATGATTTGTTCAAATAGGTCCTTTAGCTGCTTTGGCTCGTCTGAGCATCATGGCTATACAGAGATTTTGAAAATCTTCCTGATCTGAAATTTCCACCTCATTTCTGTGAGGCCACAGATCTACTTCAGAGAGTTTTCAGCCTTAGTGTTGAAACTAATTTCTTCAACAGCCCTGCAAGAAACTTCAAATCTGCCCAGCACTACTTCTAGGCAAACTCAAGAATGTAAACACCACAAAGACTTAAAGTCTAGATTATTTCAGCAGCCCTTAGGGCAAGATCTATCTCAATACACAGATTTGAAAATGACTTCAATTACAACACCATTATAACAGCAATAAATCAGATCTGAAAGTTTCATTAAGCATCCTAAAACAACATAGCATTCAACCCTGCTGTCCTAATAAATCTGCTTACTAAAACAGCCATGAAACTTGCTCAATAGATGAGAAAAATCAGATCTGCAACGACGAATTAAGCACATAAATGGTACACTACATATTATCACAGTAATGAAGATAAAGTACAATGCCTCAGCTCATCCCAAACTAGTACAACAAGTCCTTTCAGCTCATCCCACGCAAGCACTCTTCAATGCATCCCAAACCCTAGCTAGGGCATCCACAATCACTGCAAACCCTAATCAGCAATACAAAGGCCAAGCAGGGAATCCCACCAAGCTGTATAAGCCAATCTTTGGAGCTTCCAAACAAGCCAGAATCACACTGATCGTCAAACCCCAAGATCTCCCACTTGCATCGCACAAGCTATTGAGGAGATTCACACATTTGCATCCTACAAGCTATAATACTCAACACTTGCATCTCATAAGTCAAGGAACCCTAGTGCTAGCATCTCACAAGCACTAATCCTTGTTACAAGAGCAATACACGATCTTCCAAGATTTTCCAAATAGCTAGCATTGCACCAATTATCAATCTCTAAAATACAAAGTAGTTGTTTTTAACAAAGACACTCTTCTCCCTTTATATAGACTAAGGTGAGGGATGCCAACAATAAAACATGGGCGAAGTCCATAAGCAACCCTAGGGTAAGTCAACAAACAAAATCCCAAATGAAGCGCTCCTCAAAGCAAGGTGTCCACACCTTACACTAGGGTTTGTCCGACCCCCAAGGTGGTGCGCCCTCTAAGCTAGGTGTTTGCATGTCAAGCGCTCCTCCTCCAAGATGATGTGCCCTCCAATCAATGGCTCCTCAACTCAAGCATTCCTCCTCAAACTGTGTAAGGTGGTTACATGCTCCCAGGGTTAAGTGCGCAACCTCCAAATGTCTAACACCCTCTTCCAAAGTGGGTACTCCACACATGCCATGTGCCCATCCTCCTCAACAAGTGCGCCCTTATAGAAGATGCCAAATACGCCACATGTGTCAACTACCACATCAAGAAGTGTGCCTCCTTAGTACTTATTCCAAGGCAAGAATACACTTAATCTAAGCTCTCCAAATGTAGTAAAAAATAAACGAAGGGGCTAGGAGACCACAAGCCCTTCATATCCCATGAAGTGCTCTGCTAGGTAGGTAAAAACACTTTCGGAGCAACCAAAAGCTAACACTCCCTCTTTGCAAGGAAAATGTTTTCTCAAAAACTAGTCTTCTCCCTTTGTACCTCAACTATACTTGCAACTTGGAAATCCAAGTCTATTGCAGTCATGGAATCAATCACCGATTCCACCATAGGTTCTGGAATTGTCTCTCAAACATCACTTTTCTCCATCATGGCATTAATCCACACTTGTTCTACAAAACTAGAAGGCTCACCAATGGAAGAAGTCAATGCAACATAGTTAGAAATCTCTTAGGAGCTAAGTCACCTGACACGGGGACACGGGACACGGAGGACACRAAAATACGAGTATCCGACATGGGCACGACGACCCCCAGAAATAGGACACGGAGGACACCATATATATATATATATGAATTACACATGCAAAAATGAAATAATTAAACTGTACACAGTTACATGATGATGATGACATTGCCAACTCAACACTGTTGCCCATATGAATTACACATGCAAAAATGAAATAATTAAACTGTACACAGTTACATGATGATGA
Source organism: Picea engelmannii (assembly GCA_009831015.1). Lineage (NCBI taxonomy): Eukaryota > Viridiplantae > Streptophyta > Pinopsida > Pinales > Pinaceae > Picea > Picea engelmannii. The sequence continues at coordinate 57,240 of ML780807.1, forward strand.
TGACATTGCCAACTCAACACTGTTGCCCAAACCCATATCATCAGGAACCACATCCCACATCTTTGTCTTTCCCTTCAACCGGTCTTCTCTCTGCCTAGTGCCTGCAAATAAGACAAAGGTTGGTGTGCAGATACACCACTAAGTCACTTGACACGATGACAAAGAGAAGAGTTCAACATAAGAGTTTATACTTGAGTGAAGGGTACATTTTTACTGGGGTCGTGACAAAAGAGTTCAACAATTAATGCCACCAACATCGAGGTACATAAAGGGTATGGTGTGCTTGATTAAATGCCAGTTTCATACCATCTTACATGATAGAATCCAGTGGAAACATTGCAATCCTGCCAATCTTGAAATCTTGAAAACCGTTAAGTCTGCTGAATTTTGAATGGGACCTAAAATTCTACTTTCTCCATATGAAGTCCAGTGAGGTTGGAACCACTCTCAAACATCCTGAAACAATTAATGGTAATGTTAAAAATTTAAGTAAAAGGATGAAAATGAAAGATAAAGGAGGGGGGACCTCTTTAAATAGAATTAGTAAGGCAAAATAACCCTTAGTTGCACACTGAAACACCTCACAGCTGCAACTTGCATGGGAAAACATGAGCCAGGGTCCTTTTTTGAGCAGGACACATGTCCTATTTTCAAGACACGCGTGTCCTGTGAACATGACACGTTCTAAATGAATATCCGACACGTGTCCTACCGTTTGGTGTCCGACACGTAGGATTCGCGACACGAGGGGGGGTTTGGACGTGTCAGGTGACTTAGCTTAGGAGGAATAATTGCCCTAATTGAAGTTTTAGGCACTCCTATATGCTCCTATGCATCCTGTACTGTTTGAGTAAAAAATCTCAACTTTCGGCGGGTTTAAGTAGAGGGTAAGGAGGCATCCTTCCCTTGGCTCTTTTCGTCCAAATTTGGATTTGCTTCTAGTCTACGAAGACCACCAACTTGAACCCCTTTGGCCACAACATAGGTTCAATCTCTAATGGTGACCTTCCGAGCACAAAACTTGGCCACACAATGTACATCTCTCATGCAAGAAACTGAAAGAAGGTTATTCATCAAACTTGGAATAAACAAAACATCATTCAACTCAAGAACATCACCTTAAGGCATTTGGAAAGAGATGTAGCCCAATCCCTTCACAGGATAAGTGGCATCATTGCCCAACTCCACTCACATTCCTCCCTATTGATTTCAAAACTTGTTGAAGATCTTCTTGTCATAAGTCATATGTCTCAATGTTCACTATCCACATACCATCCAACATTGGACATAGTGTTGGTTGAAAGACAAGAGACCATGGAGAAGGCGGTCTCAAGCTTGAACTCTAACTTGTCCAATCCAACTACACTCTCTACACTCCTGCACTGTGTTTTTGTTGCTGCTTGGCCTTCCCTTTCTTCTTCTCTGGACATTGGCTGGTACAGTGTCCTTTTTTTTGACACTTGAAACTTCTCACTAGGCTTAAATCCTTCTAACCTTGGCTTGAAGAACTTGACTCTCTTTCTTACCCTTCCTTCATCCTCATTTCTTTCCTCTCTTCTCATCCTTCCGACAAGGGCAAGGTGTTCTACTTCAATCTCCTTGGTTAAACCAGCCTCTAGCCTTGTTTCTTTTTGCAGAAGGTCATCCCAAAGCTTTTCAAAGGTGGGCAACTTTTCACGAGCACATATACCTTGGACAAAGCATTTCCATGATGTCGAAAATCCATTCAGTGCAATGGGCACCAACTCCTGATCTTCAACCTTTACCCCCATGGTAGTGAACAAATCTCTCAACTCTATGATCTTCATCAAGTAACTAGCCATAGTATCTGTGTCACTCAGGCGGATGGCTGAGAGCTTATTTCTTAGGTACATCTTGTGAGAAATGTTCACACTTTGGTACAAAGCTATCAAGGCATCATACATCTCTTTAGTCGTCTTCTTCTCTGTGAAGGATCAAATAGTCCTTATTGAATTAAGAATGGTTCACTTTGCTGTGGCCTCCTTGTATTCATCCAATTGAGTAGGATTGGAAGGAACAGTAACCTTGTTCTCAAGAAACACTCATAGCTTAACCTCCCGAGTCCTCCAATGGCATCTGCAATCTATACTTCCAAGGTGTAAGGTTGGAAGCACTTTTTAACCTGTCACACTCTCTAAGACCGAGAGTAGTCATCCCTGCAAATCTTGAAGCACATCTCAATGAACAATTCAGCCAACAAGTAAAGTAGATTGGTCACCTATCCTAGGTGAAAATCACAACTTCAAAACCTAGAGCAACTAGGGCATCACACTCAACAACTTCCCTCTGAAATATTCAACTCCTTTCACAAGAAAGCAATTTCAACATAACAAGCTTTGATACCATGTAAAAATTTTGAAAATCTGTCCAATCTGAAATTTTGCGTCTCACTATTATGAGGCCATGGATCTACTTCATAGAATTTTCTGCCTTAGTGCCGAAACTAATTTTTTCAACAGCCCTGCAAGAAACTTCAAATCTTCCCAACACTACTAGGCAAACTCAAGAATGTAGACACTGTAAAGACTTCAAGCATAGATCATTTCAGCAGCCCTTAGGGCAAGATCTATCTCAACACATATATCTGAAAATTACTTGATTTACAGCAGAAATATAACAAAAACAAATCAGATCTGAAATTTTTATTAAGCATGCTAAAACAACATCGCATTAAACGCTGCTGTCCTAACTAATCAGCGTACTAAAATAGCTATGAATCTTGCTCAATACATGAGAACAATCAGAACTGCAATGACAAATTTTGGACGGCAATGGTACACTTTATATTATCACAGTAATGAAGATAAAGTAAAATACCTCAACTCATCCCAAGCTGGTAGAACAAGTCCTTTGAACTCATCCCAATCAAGGACAAATTTAGGACGGCAATGGTACACTTCATATTATCACAATAATGAAGATAAAGGCTAAAGCACAATACTTCAATTCATCCCAAGCTGGTACAACAAGTTCTTTCAACTTGTCCCAAGCAAGGACTCTTCAGTGCATCCCAAACCCTAACTAGGACATCCACAAACCTAACCAGCAATACAAAGGCCAAACAAGGCATCCCACCAAGCTCCACAAGCCAATCTTTTGAACTTCAAATAAGCAAGCATCACACCAATGTCAAACTCCATGATCTCCCACTTGCATCACACAAGATATCAAGGAGATTTACACACTTGCATCCCACAAGCTACAATACTCAACACTTGCATCTAGAAGCCAAGGAACCCCAGCGCAAGCATCCTACAAGCACTAATCCTTGTTACAAGAGTAAGGATGGTTGAGGCTTTAGTTGAGGTTCATTCCTTTTACAACGTATTTAATTTTTGTTTTCAACTCATGCTTAGTCTTTCCCAAGGTTCCCAAGGATTTTGGCTATACAACATACTTTACTCAGTTTACATAAATCAGCCTTGATAGCCCATGGCTCTAAGGATGGCATCCTGTCATTAATAGACAGAGCTCAATTTTAACAAGAAAGATTATCACAGTACAATATAAGTATTCTTGCTCTTTGTGAAAATAAAAGGCATGATCATTAACATGCTTTATGGCTTAACAACCAAGGATTAATCATGATTATAAAAGATATTATAGGCTCATATTGATATCTTCTTCACAACATATAAGTCTATAACATATTACCACTGCCCTTCTTATTGCGTAGCATATTATTAATGAATGAACACTGTAATCAAAGCACAACTTCATAGGAGATCACCAAATATGTGCAGATCTTACTCCAAATTTGCTCCACTTGTAGATTGCTCTTGCCAAGCACAAAAGAGGCATGGATTTTCCTCCTTGATTCCCGAGGGGTACAGTCCTTCCCTTGAGACCTGCCGTGTTGTGTAAGGTGGTCTGTAAGAGCTATGAGGCAATCTGATGCGGAACTGCCTGGAACAAATTTCCGTCTCAATCTGCTTTCTCTTTTAACCTGATGACCTCATAGGGTGAGATTTCTAGTTGACAATAGACTTACAAGTTACAAAAATCACTCCAGCACAGTAACATACAATCAACAACACAAACGTTTCAGTGATCTCCTTTGCAGCTATCTAATCACATTCAACAAAGGGGTAACCTCTTCCCAACTGTTGGTGGGCCTTGTAGCAATTATATTCAGTTTTATCTCTTCCTAAACAATTGCCAAATCCATATTCTACGATACTGTTAAGTATTCTGAGATATTTGTAAACGACCAACAGAATCTCAACACACACACACATATTGCCCTTGTTGCTTCCTTACACTATTTTGTCCTTTATAGTGATTTTGCACTATGCAGATGAAGATACACTTGGTTCACAATGAAATGGGAAAATCATAGGAACCAAAAAGAGAATGAAATGACCAAAGGGGCATATAAGAATAGAGGAAACAAACAACCTTAACCAGATGTAGAATCGTTTCCTCTTTTTACACAATCACTATTACATGCACAGGGCAAGATCGACCATCTCTCCACCCCAAAGACCTCATAGTACTCTCAGTGCTCCTACTCATAGCAACCCCTTGCTAGAGCAACTTTTAGTCACAAATATTCTCTCTCTCTAACTGCGTTTCTCTCCAATTCCTCACTCAAAACTCTGCTTAAATTTCTAGAACTCCCTCCCTTTCACTCAATTGGGTATTTATTTATTTAGTTTTTTGACTATCTTCCTCTTATCCTTACATGACAAGTGTGCTTCTCCCCAATTTGGGAATATTACAACCAGTGTAGTCAACCTACAACACTCAAATCAGAATCCTATGTGTAGTTTTGATCCTCAATGTTGCAAAACTCAAGATCAACAAAACATTGGAGGGGTCATCAACTTGAGAAATCGGCAAAATGGGGAAAAATTGGCAAAACTTAGCAGGCCTAAACTCAGCCTAGAAAAACTTGAAAAACTCAGCAACCTGAAAAACTCTGAAAAACTTGAAAAAAATTAGGAGAAATCAGAGAGTTTTGCAACATTGGTGCTCCTTAGGTATCTTGTGTTCGTTCTCAACATGTCAAGGCATGGATAGGTCAACTGCCATTTTCCTTAATGGCCCATGCATATTCTTGCAATTTCAGCTTCAGAGTTATGAGATGAATGTAACTTGCAATTTACATTCTCTAAATAATAAATGATGCATTAACCTCAAGCCCACTTTTTTCCATCAATTCCTCGTCCCTACCTCTTCAATAAAAGCCCATTATTGTATCCTGCCACTTATCTTTTAATTTAATGAGAGTGGTTGATTATTAACAACTTTAGCTATTAATAAAGCCTCCTCTACCCAACAACATTCCCACTGATGCCAAGTTGCTTGTGTTAGGTTATGTAGCTCGGGCAGGCACTTTCACACTAGGGGTGTCTAGTAGTGTGGAAGAGGCCCAAACTTATGTCTAGACAACACTTTATTGGTGGGGACCACTCAAGTCAACTTGAGATTAAGTCACAGCCGTTGGATGTGACTTAAGTTGTCTCAATGAGTGATTAAGTCCCCACCATTTGATCAAGATTTTGATAAGAAGATCCAAGGGTCAGGATTGCATGAGAGGAAAGGGCCAGGGTTACAAATAACCTAGGAGACCTCAAGAGAGAAAAGCAAGTCGACTGAGTGAGGAGGCTCTTCCAAGGGAGGTCGAGAGGTAGGTTAAGGAGAACCAACTAAGGAGGACCGAGTAGGGTCGAGGAAGCAATCCAAGGAGGACCGAGTAGGGTCGAAGAAACAACCAGAGGAAGGCCGAGCAGGGTAAAGAGAAGAGGCCGAGCCAGGGTCACCTGCAACACAGCAAATATACCTCCCAGAATTCGTGTGAAGTAACCAGGAGGCCGTACGAGTGGTACGGATTCCGTTACGGATCACTAGAAGAAAGAGGAAAGTAATACCGAGGTACAAAATCAGAAGAAAAGTTCTGTTTACAGTATTTTTGCTGAAGGTTACAGGTAAAACCGAGATATAATATAGCTACAGTTTTGATGTACGGCCGCCCAGTGAGTAACCCGCAACTGTACAAATCTGTACAGGTGGTACGGTCCCTGCAAACAAAGACTGGCTGTTACAGTTCTATGTATTCACTGATCTGAGATAAATAAAATAGAGTTTTTGTGTTGAGGAGTAAAGTTTCTAGAATTTCCATACTTGCAAATTTTGTGTGGCTGTCTCACATATTTTTTATTACTGTATAGATCTGATATTTGAGTTTATAGCTATTATCTTCTTCAGCTTGATGTCTCAATCACTCTTAAAGACCCTGTTACACGAGACGGCCTCTACTAGCCCGGGGAGAACATTCATGAGTATCTGCACAAACCCACGCACCTCAATTTGTTCGTGTCAAAACATTTTAATCAAAGCGTGTGTTAGAAAGAAGAAGAAAGAAATGATTTTAACGTACACGAGGCTAACAATAGCCTATGGGACAGACTGCCTCACACACTGATTTCTGCAGTTCAGCCCTTTTCCTGTTCAACTTGATGATGAGCTCCCCCAATTTCTCCACTGTCCCCTCGCTGAATAAGTTATTCCAAGAGCTAGCTGTCAAGATACTTTTATAGTTGTCCCTACTGTCTTTGAAGGCTTCACACTCTAAAATGAAATGTTTTTCTGTTTCCACTTTTCCGGAGGTGCAGAACACACACATGCTTTCTTCCCAAGCTTCTTTTGGTCTTTTCCAACGCTCAGTTTCACAACGGAGTTGATGGGAATTGGTTCTTAATTGGGAAATAAGCATTTTGGCTCTCCATGATATATTGGCCCCTATGTATGCTTTTTGATGATGATTGTATGTGGGGTTAAACTCTTCAATATAATACTCTTTCTTTCTCCTGAGCCCTTTATCCCAAGTTCGCTTGTGGAACCTATCAATAACAAAAGCCTTTATCTCTTTACTGTTCGTAGGGCACCTGTTCAAGTGGATATCCCATTTACTAAGCCATTTAATATTTTGTCGCATCCACGTCTTCTTTCTTTTGCACAATATGTCATTAAAGATGATCTTAGGCCACCGACGATCTTAAACACATAATCACATTACTCCTTTTCTTTCTAGGTATTTTCGGGCTCATCCTTTGAACCTGTGTATTAGAAATTTAGAATCTCAATGTGTTACATGTAATGCATTCATGATGACTGATCATATATTTTTATTCCCAAGGAAATAATCTCACTCCACCTTCCCACACTTAAGTGAAAAATGGGGGTGTTGGTACCAGCTGAATGCTTGCGAAGCAGTCCCCCTTCTTCCTTGGAATTTTTGGATGGAAGGTGGATTGATTGCCAACCGCAAAAGCTGCTGGTAATCCCAAAGGATTGTCAATTTTTCTAGCCTAGGTGACTTCTGTTTTAATATTCTCTCATTAAATAATTCAAAAACAAAATTTATTTAACAGCAGAAAATAAAATTTCGGAAAATTGCTTCCATCACACAGTAGTTGAAAAATGAACAACGGAAGAAATGAAACACATACACAGGGATTTCTCCTTCTAATCAGCTTTTCATTCCTTTAATCAAAGCTTACAAGGTGACCTTTGCAGCTTGCTTGAACCGACACTTGTACGGTCAATAAAACCACCTCAAACAACAGTGTACGGCTAGATATGAGGGTTTATGATCTTATCTGAAGGTGTACGGCCTGTGCATGAAGAAAAGACTGCTACAACAATAGTACGGCCTGTAGTACTTGCTGGTCACTTCAGCAGTCTGCTCCTCTTCTTCTCTTTGAATGCACTCTGCCCTCTTCCAGCTCTCTTGCTGTCTTTTCATGTGTGTGATTGGCCTCTCGTATCTTATCCTATTTATGCTTTGAGAGAACATAACTAATCTCCTTAACCCAACAACTAATCTCCTCAATCTTAGTTGCCACCTATCTCAATTATGAGATGTATGGCTAAGATTAAATCTTAATCTAAGTCATTAATGTTCTAGAACTTCTAGGTTGACTCTTCACTCTTTCACTTTGTGAGGCTGATTGGGCAGAGGTCATTTCACCCAAGCAGAGAATCCGTACAGTCTGACGCAATACTCACAAGGGCGTCGTATAGTTTTGCAGAGGCATATCTTGAAGGGTTTTGCTGGGACAAATCGGGTTCCAAAGCAAAGGGAGAGACTATACTTTAGTCTTGAAGAATTTTGCTGGGTTTTATCTTAGTAGGAGCAAATTTTCTGTAAGAAGTATTCTATATTTCTCTGCTAATAAAAACCTCCAGATCTACTGTATCGGTTTTCCCACATTGGGTTTTTCCGGGGACTATTGTCCAAAAGCAATTGTGTTGATGTGATGTGTTCGCTGTGTGTCTTTATTGGCCAAAGATCCTGTGCATTTTAATTTCTGCTGTGCATTAAACCTAGCTGAAATATATTTTAAACAGAGACAGAAAATTAAATTAATTTTTCTGAAGCAAACAGTGCTAGGTTTTAAGGAAATTTACATGGTATCAGAGCAAGACTGTTAAAGAGGCAGTATCACAAGTGGGTTTTCAAGATCCAACAGAAATCTGAAATTTCAGGCACAGATCTAAGGCAGCCATATCTTCCCTTGCGCCTAGGGTTTCTGCGCTAGGGTTTCAGCATAAAAGAGAAGTAGAGGTAGGGTTTGAACTGTGAGGGTTTGAACATAACAGTTTTAGAAAATGGCCATGAGTTTGAGGGTAGAAGACATGTTACAAGCGGCTCAAAATTACCCCACCTGGAAGGAAAGGATGACAATTATATTGGAAGTCAACGATGTGTCAGAGCATGTCAGTGACAAGGCAGCAACTCCCACAGGTGCAACTGAATTGGTCATCTGGAAGAAAGGTGAGGCTAAGGCCAAGAGCCTGATTCTAGATGGGATAAAGGATCATGTGGTCCCACATCCCTCAGGAAAAGCTGAGGCAAAAAATATGTGGAAAGCCCTAAGTGACCTCTACCAAAACAAAAATAAAAACAGAGTGATGGCTCTGCGCAAGCAACTGCGTGGAACCAAGATGGCCAAAGGTGAGGTTGTAATACCTTATCTTACCAGGCTAACACAGATTAGGTATGAACTTGCAGCAGATGAGCTGGTGCATATTGCACTAGATGGCTTTACCAAGTCATGGGACATTTTTGTCCATGGTGTGGTAGCTCAGGAGAAGCTCCTTGATTGGCAGCGGCTGTGGGACGATTTTGTGCAGGAAGAGATTAGAATTGGTCAAGCAAGACCATCATCTTCAACTCATGCAGAGGAGGAAGAAGGCTTGGCCCTTGCAGGGAAAGCAAAGGGCAAGAAGAAGAGGAAAGGTGGAAAGAAAAACATTGACTTGGGTGAAATGACCTCGAAAGAAAATAACCTCTAGGGAAAATGTAGTGCCCTTCACACTTGATTTTCGTTACCATTTGCTGTCTTATGATGTCACTACTCCACATCACAGATAACGTACCATCACTGGAATTCTTTGCCTTTTCTTTCAACATTGTAACAGATCTTTGAAATCAGCAATTTCTAATATCCCCCGAAGTCATGGCTGCTTCCATGCACACGATGTATGTTCTGCAACAACCTTCCACGTTTTGTTCTAACAGGTAATATCATCTTAGATGCACAAATTTTGGGAAAGTAGGTATGGTGTCTATCCTTTGAGTGGACTCTTTTGTGGGCTGTGCATATTTCACACATATTTTCTTGTTTTCAAAACATTTTGACTCTCCCCTTTGCAACAACGTTGCTGTGTTCATTATTGTAAAATAGTTCATGTCTAAAATGTGGTGTTTTTTCTGCAAGCTTTTGGTCTTTTGCCCAAGCTGCAACACATTTTGTTGTTTGCTTGATGTTTTTTTTTCAAAATGGCATATATCTGTTTGCTGCCTTCTTTGCCCTCAAACATCCATTTTCCAAATTTGGTTGTGCAACGATGGCATCTGTCAGGTTCCTTCAATCAAGGTTTTCGATTTGCAATGGTGCTAAGAGGGCTTGGAAGCATCATCACATCTCTATGGCCTGTCATCACCATTGCTGGCTTTTAGATTGTGGCTTGATTGCCGTTTTTTCTAGTAGCCTGGGTGGGCCTCTGCATGGTGGTTGTGTCTGTGCTCTTGCCATGTCTATGCTCATTTGCTGTTGTTCATGCCATTGCCAAGCCTATCCTTGTTCATTGTAGTTTGTGCCCTCTATGGGCCTATGGAATTGTTTTTTTCTTTTCTTTTTGATTAAATCTTTTTAAACTTTCACTCTAGATACTTTAATTATATTCTGTAGCTCTTGAAAATAATCTTATAGCTGCCTCTTTTTTTTGGTTCTCATCACTTCTCTCGCATTTCTTCAAACTTAAACTTTTATTATAGTCCCAACTCCCAAGCATCTATGCTGTGATACCATGTAAGAATTTAAGGTGCACTCATTCACACAAAGAATGATGGAGAGTAATGTTCCACCAAGTTTCTGGGACACGGGGACCGGGAGCGGGAAAACGTATCCGGGGGGTTGTGTGGAGACACCCCAAATTTTAGAGAGCATCACAGGGGACATCTCAGCAAGTTTCTAGGACATGGGGACGGGAAGCGGGAAAACATATCCGGGGGGTTGTTTGGAGACACCCCAAATTTTAGGGAGCATCACAGGGGAAATCTCAGTCCCTAGCATAGGGGACTCCTCTAAAATCATAAAAATATAAACAAATATGAAAACATAAATGAAAATTCACTTTCCGTTGTTTGATAAAGTAAGTCGGGCTAAGGTTAGGTGTTTGAAGTTTTTTTTATAAATAATTTCAAAACTTGAATTTTGGTGGGAGCATGTAGGCATTCCTGATTTTGTGTGGAGCACCTAGGCTTCTCCCCACCAAATGCGAAATGTCCTGCAAATCTTGAGTAACATTTTTCAAAAAGAGGGACGTTGAGAAATGTTTCATTTGGAGTTTCGTCTACCCGGGTATGCAGGGAATGTGCCCCCTACCTTTGGGAGGAGGGCATCCTCGTGTAACACTGGTGGACAGAGAATAAAGAAGTCTTTATTATGAATGCTGCAATGATACATCTCTCTCAAACTTTACATCGTAACTCATAACAACTTATAACATCCCTAAGTGGTTAAGGTGGTTTAACGGTTAACCACCTAACCCACCATAACATCTACATCAGTCACATATTTAACTTATAAAATGACACAAGTATTAATGATTCCTAATATTATTTGAGTGATGATACTCCAAAAGCTTTGACATCATTTTCGCATGCTCAGTCTTCTCGTCCACTTTTTGGTATTAGATAATTACCGAAGTTGTCAGACTCAGACTTGGCAAAGATTCCGCTTCCCTTGGCTTGGGGCTTGACATATCTCAATGACTTGGCAAAACCCAGCTCAAGACTCGGTGAAACTCGACAAATGGAAAGAAAACCTCAAAATATAGTAAATTTTGTGCAATTTGAGCTTGAGCCAACTCTAGCTGTCTGAGTCTAGTCTGAGCTGAGTCTGGTGAGTCTTGAGTCTACTCGGCAAGTTTGAACCAGGTTCTCGTTTCAGACATGACTCAGGCAGGCTTGGATAGACTTGGCAAGTCAAACAACACTGATAATTACAACGTTATATGTATTTACAAATATCAAAAACAGTTGCTGGGCTGCTCTGTTTTACCATTGCATAAATAATTGTATTTAAGTCTGAATATTCATCTGCTAAGTCTTTCTGCTTATATTTTAAAAAATTGATAGCATGCAAGAGACTTTCTTGTAATTCTATGCCTTGTAGTAAATTGGCGATACAATTTTTTTATTAGTATGTGCGGTTTGAGAAATTCTGGAATCTTTTCATGATTGATATCAGAAGGATCTTGCTGGAATATATGTTTTCGATGCAATGAATGTTATGATTTGTCTACTAGCTATTAAGAGCAAAGTTGCATTTATCGTTATCGGGAATTTATCGCCAAGGGTCTGGAAAATAAATTATCGGCAATATTGGGGAAATTATCGGGAAACTTAAAAATACAAAAATAATCATTTTTTTTTCAATTTTTTAAACATCTAAAGCAACAACAATATCAAACAAACACATTGCTACATAAATATGAAAATAAAACTGATATATAAGATGTATAAGATGTCAAGTGGTACGTCAATCATCGACACTGAAATATGATATTTGTCTCGACTCTTGAGTCCTGACAGGGTAATACAAAATCACATCAAAATAAAAATAAATGTATCTCACGAGATGATCATCATGAGGCATCTAGATACTAAAAGGATAATCATAATGTGCTAAGAAGGTATGGCTGAGGATTAGGTTCCCCCCACCCCTAAGAAGCTTGCGGTTCCCATGTGGTTCCTCAATTCTTCCCTCTGATTTTTCTTCCTAGCAATATCAAGAATTGAGTTCTTTGCAACAAGGACAACATCTGGGGTAGCTGCAGGGCAAATTTCCACTTCATGCTTTGGGATTTTGGCAAGGTGGTATTTCAAGCGGTTGATTCCGCCACGCATTTCCATTCCACATAGCTTGCAACTTAGTTTTGTTCTATTATGACCCTCATATGGTTTACCATACATCCACATTGGGTCAAATGGCTTTGCCATTTTGTAGAGCACTAATTAAGTCTTTAAAATCTAAACCTATGGCAGAAAACAAATGGGGAAATTTAGAATCCAGATCCACAAAAAACTTAAAGAATGCTGCAATTAAAATATCATAGCTACATAACTGTATCTCCCATTAAAAAACGGCAAGAAGAGGCATATGTAATGGACATTGGAAACCCTATACTAAATCTTGAAAAACAAAGAAAAGAAAGGTAAAATTTTTTCTACATACCTAGAAATATGTATATGGTAGATTGGAGTAAATCCCCACTCCACAAATGCTTAGTTGATGGCGATGAAAACTACAGATTTCCGCTTGTTTGCTTGATGGAAAATGGTCACAATACCCTTAGAGCTCAATCCTCTAAGCACCGTTTGCAAAATGAAAGACTAAAATCCAAAATCTCAATTTAAAGTTGAAAAAACCGGACAGAAAAGCAGCAGGGTGATAATTTCCATCCTCTCGCAATAATTACCTAAATTATCACGATAATTTCAGTTTATCACGATAATTTCAATTTATCATATTTATCACGATAATTTCCGGTGATATTATCGGCGAGATTGGTTTTGGAAATATTATCACGAGAATTCCGTTAATATCGCGATACATGCAACTCTGATTAAGAGATTAAGACATGCATTGTAAAATGTTGTTATTTGCCATTTTATGTTATTCTGCTACTTTCAGTTGAAGTTTCTATTAGAATTGGATTGGATCTAGCGACCTCTGAAATGTAATCTTTTGGTGCTCAGCAGGTCTAAGTTTTCATTTTTATGTGTGCAGCATATAAAGTCACAGCTAGCGAATATAGATGATGGATGGAAGGCAGCACGATTTGACTCATTGCCATATGTTGTTCACATTTTAACATCCAAGGACCGTGAACGCGAGATCGAGACCTTGAAGGATCAGAGTGATATCATTGAGGAAGTTGTCGATGAAGTTGTCCATGGGTATCACAGTGGCTTCAACAAAGCTATTCACAACTATTCTCAGGTTTTCTTTTACTACTCAGTGCAACTTTTTTAATGGTTGAAGATACCAATGCAATGTGCTTTTCTGGATTGAATGTATGCATGAGTTTTTTGACATGGTTATTGGTTTGAGGAAGTTCATTTTGTTTTTCCAGTTTCGGCAGGTTTTAAGTGAAGGTTGCCTTCATACTGTTGTTCTTTTACTCCAGATCAGATTAGGGGATTCCTAAACAGTTTGAAAGTAGGCTATGAGCAAAATATTTCAATTCATGAGCCATCCTTTTAAGTTGTCCATTGGGTATCATAGTGGCTTGTCAAATGTTATCAATGAATATCTGGAAATTGGTTTAAGTCTTAGTTTGCACACCTTTTCAGTGGTTGAAATATGTGAATATTCTGACTTCTTTTTAGGTTGGATGGCTGTGCCAAATAATTAAAAAATTTATGAATAGGCATTGCTCTTAAGGAAATTCCTTTCATTGGTTTACAAATTTTCATGTGACTGCTGCCTCGAAAATTGTTGATGTTTTTCCCTAATTGAATTGTAGTTTACTATTAGTAACTACTCATCTAGTTGGGCACTGAACTTTGATTCTCTTTAAAATCTTCATGTTAGCTTCATTTTATATTAGGAATGTGGTTTGCTTTCAGCTTTGTTGATGTTTTTCTGCCATGAACCTGAATAAGCACATTCTTCTACTGTACATGAATCTTTGGGTGCTTATAATTTTTAATTGGTGCACTGATAATCCATGTTTGGTTCATTTTGAATAAATGCAGAAAATTACTATAGTAGTAGTTGCAAATGATCACAACTTGTTTTGTAGATGGTAGATCTGTGGTCATTACTACTGTTTATTCAGGGACTTGGAAGGCTCTTTCTCAGTCTTGATACATTATGAAGACCAATGTTGTGTGGCACTTTTCATTCAAGAGATGACTTAGCACATGTAGAGTCTCCTCCACAGAGAGACTGCACACAGATCTTGCAACAGACTTGTCCCTCCTACTTTCAGCAATTGGGAGACCTGACTGGAAATGTCCACATGGTCCCAAGGTTCAGCATTGGTCAAATTGACAATGGATCAATCTGAAGCATCGACATGTCTCCTAATTGACTTTGATCACTGGTTTTTCCTTGGCTGTAAACGTTAGGAGCAATTGCTGAGTTACCTCAGCCCCTACACTTCCTTGAATCTTCATTGTAGATTTTTCCCTTAGTAGTCTTTGTTTTTTCTCATTTTCTATCGCCTCTCTTTTGCTTGGCATTAGATGTTTAGCACCACAGTCCCTTTAACTGTTTTTGGTCATTAGTGGACATCAATAAATGTTTCATTTAGCACTGCCCAACATGCCTACATGCCAACTGCATTTTTGCTCATTTATATTTTTCTACATCAACTTTACAGCTAAGTCACCTAACACGGGGACACGGGACACGGAGGACACGGAAATACGAGTATCCGACACGGGCACGACGACCCCCGGAAATAGGACACGGAGGACACATTATATATATATATATAATTTATATATCAAAATTTAAATTATGAATTACACATGCAAAAATGAAATAATTAAACTGTAAACAGTTACATGATGATGATACAAATTCAATCATACAACTAGTGCTAACTTAGTAACTACTAAGTTACTAACATAAATGATGACATTGCCAACTCAACACTGTTGTCCAAACCCATATTATCATGAAACACATCCCACATCTTTGTCTTTCCCTTCAACTACTCTTCTCTCTGCCCAGTGCCTACAAATAAGACAGAGGTCGATGTGTAGATACACCACTAAGTCACTTGACACGATGACAAAGAGAAGAGTTCAACAGAAGAGTTTATACTTGAGTGAAGGGTACATTTTTACTGGGGTCATGACAGAAGAGTTCAACAATCAATGCCACCAACATCGAGGTACATAAAGGGTATGGTGCCCTTGATTAAATCCCAGTTTCATACCCTCTTACATGATAGAATCCAGTGGCAACATTGCAATCCTGCCAATCTTGAAATCCTGAAAACCGTTAAGTCTGCTGAATTGTGAATGGGACCTAAAATTCTGCTTTCTCCATATGAAGTCCAATGAGGTTGGAACCACTCTCAAACATCCTGAAACAATTAATGGTAAAATGGAGGGGGTGGGGACCTCTTTAAATAGAATTAGTAAGGCAAAATAACCCTTAGTTGCACACTAAAACACCTCACAGCTGCAACTTGCATGAGAAAACATGAGCCGGGGTCCTTTTCTGAGTAGGACATGTGTCCTATTTTCAAGACACGCGTGTCCTGTGAACATGACACGTTCTAAACGAGTATCCGACACGTGTCCTACCGTTTGGTGTCCGACACGTAGGATTCGCGACACGAGGGGGGGTTTGGACGTGTCAGGTGACTTAGCTTTACAGGTATCCACACATAAATGCCCTAATCCTTTTTTTAACTAGATAACCTTTAGTTTGATTTACTAAATAGCAAACACCACTGGTCATGATACATTTAATATGTATATCTCAACACAACCATCATTGGGATGACATGGAAAATGCTGAAAGATTCACTACAGTTTAAAATTGTTCAAGATTCACTACTGGAGACTGTACCTAAAAGGGCGGAGACCAACAAGATCTCCCTCTGAAACCTATCTGCAACCTCATCAACCTTTGTTGCTGATGCTTGCTGCCTTCTTCCCCATCCCCTCCGGTGTGGACACTGTGAAGCATAGTGCTCAAAGTCATGACACTCAAAACATCTGATCTTACTAAGATCCTTCCTCTGTCTCGGTTCTGGAGATGCTTCTCTCTTGGGAGAAGCCCTTCTCCCAGGAGAACCTCTTCTGCATGGAGAACCTCTTATGCCCTTCCTAGTGCGGGCTGCAAGGGCCTGGTTCTCATCACTGCTACTCTTCACTATACCATCCATATCATCCTTGGACACCAACCGGGTCTCCTCTTGTATACAATCAGTCCATATCCTATCAAACTCTGGCAACATATCTTGTGCACAGATCCCCTGCACAAAAGGTTCCCAAGACTTGGGAAGGTCTCTCAATGCTACATTCACCCGCCCAACATCCAATAGCACCTGTCCATCCCGGAACAACACTGCATAGCCCTACTCTTCAATCGCTGAGGCTGAGAACACACTCCTGGCACCCATAGAACATTTGCCACTCACAACACATCCCCTGACTCCATTCGAAATACCACTGCTCCAGATCCCTGTACTACATACCCAGTCCTCATCCCAAGCTCCTCGTACATACTCGAGTCAGACACTATGAAGCTCACGAATAAATCCTGTGCCCTTGTCATGTGTCGGTGGTTCCCACTGTATAACAACCACGCAATCCTCCAAGGCAAGCATCCCGCTTACCCAAGTCACGACCATCCAATGAACTTCTGCCCAAGTCCATCATCCAAGTCACCAAAAAACTTCCGTGTCTATGCACACACTGCAACTGAACTTGTGTCCTCTCTCTGAACAGTCCCAAGCTGTGGTTGGATGCTCAGTCTAGTCCACTCTAGACCTCTGCAACTCATCTTTGCAAGTGTCCTCATCCTCTTGGGTCAAATATCTCATACACTGTCGTACCTCGACAATGTGCAACTCTCTGGCCCAATGAAAACTCTATCTCGTCAACCTGACTTACACATGAAGCCAAAGCACGTGAGCTGCACCCATCGCAACTCATCATGACAAGTCACTGGAAGTCCATTCTCGGAGTTGGCAACCCGCTACACAACATATTGTTGTGAACTGAGCTCTCCACCAATGCACCAAAACTCCCAACCTGCCACACCACCAAGTTGCAATAGTCCACAACTCCTCGTCTGGACAGTCTGCTCCATGTCTCAAACCAGAGACCATCTAACCTACTACCACCTGCAACAACACTGTAGCTCCCTCTCAGAGCTAACTCCTCAACACTGCGACAACTCCCTCTCGGAGCTGTGACCTGTGACCTGTTTAAACAGAAATAAGAAATCTACAACCAACTGTATTAGCTATGTGTCTCAAGATGATCCCTTCTCTTCAGATACCAAGCTCTGAAACCATGTCAATTTTCACATACAATCGTATGTGACTAATTTTCAGGTTTGAAAATTGCTTTCTAGTGAACTAACAGTAAACCCTAGCTGTTATCATTGAACAATTTTACATTGAAAATAATTGTCTGAAAATATATGCATCGGAAACAACAAGATCAGAGATGAATCTTCAAGACACAATTTCTGTTCTATAACTTTATCAAATTCAGAAATTATGAGGGAAAAACCAACCCTCCTAGCCAATACAAATCCACCAAAATCTGAGGACAACCTTGTCCTCCAATAACCATACAAATCAGAAAACCAAACCTCAGCAAATCCCTGGAAATGTCTTTTGCCCACAAATTTACTGTAGACCACCTGTACGGCTTGCTGACGTCACCTGTCAGCCTGTACGAACTTGCTCCTACCCAGAAAACTTTGTACACTATTCACCTTACTTCAACCCGCATATATACGCGATTGTGCCTCACTACAATTTGCGTATACGTGATTCATCTTCATGCAACCTGCGTACATATGTGACTGTGCCCGCTGCAATCCACGTACATATGCAATTCACCTTCCTGCAACTTGCGTACAAGTACAAAAAACTTGTATGGACACCTCCGTAAGATTTGCTCTTTGCGGCTTCCTCTCTCTTAAACCAGATTTGCCACCACTGTAGAATTTCCCTTTGCTGAAATCACCAAGCTCCTTGGCACAAGTGCAAACTCACTTATGCCAACTACATCATGTATCCACACACTCTACACCATATGAAATGTCATAATGACCTCTCTCCTTTATATAAAAGTCTTAGGGGTCAACATAGAAGCCCCTCCACAATTCAACATCAAATTAGACTTTCTTGTGGGTGTGAAGCCCCAACACAAACCCACAAAGCCCACCACCAAACCCATGAAGCTCCAACTTCATTCCAAAGACGGTTTTCACCAAATGAAGAGTGTAATGTGGTGCCCATGACGATTCCTACATGCCCAACACCTAGGGCACGTGAGAATACTTGCCCAAAGCTACAAAAATCAACAAGTTGGATAATTCTTCGACATAATTATGTCTAGTCCATCTTGAGCGGCCCCTAATGCCTCATGAATCTGCCTCCCCTCTAAAAAGCTAAATTGCTATTAAGAAATTACAGCCAAGAAAACCTTTTTAATCCACACTGCCAGCACCTTCTCAATAATTTTATAAATATAATTGCACAACGAGATAGGTCAAAACTTATTGAAGGACTCAGGATTGTCCTTCGTTGGATTGATGCTATGAATGTAAAATTAAAGGATCCAGGAATACAACCTGATTTTCTTACTTCCTCCACCACTTTCAAAAGATCATCCACTATAAGATCTTAAAAGCCAATAAAAAACTCAGCAGTCCACCCATCCGGGCTAGGATTTTTACCCTTTTTGAAAAATGATAAAACAATACCTAGCTCCTCTTTAATTATGTCCTCCACCAACATCTGTTTATCCTCCTCATAGACAAAGCTGGGGAAATGGGTAGTTAACTTTGGAATTTCCACTATAGTAGCCCTTTCAGGTTCCTTATATATTCCCTTGAAGTATATTAGATCCATTTATGCTATCTATTTAAATTGCCTCACATTTTCCCCTACCCCATTCTTCATCTCCCATTTATATCGAGTCTTTTCTTGTAATTTGCATATTGATGAAAAAATTTAGTATTTTCATCCCCTCTTTCTAACCATACCACTTGATTCTTAATTCTCTACTCTGCTTCTCTTCTGTCTAATAACCTCCTCGTTTTGCCTTCCAGATCTCTGACCTTCAATTTCTCTTCCTCATTAAAATTTTATATGTCATTCCGCTCAAACATCCCTGCTAACACTGCATCTACCTCCTTCAAGTCTTAATCAAAATTTCTATGTTTGTTTCAATGTTGCAAATATCTCTGATCTCTCTTGTTTTTTCTGAGTTCTCCCGGGTTTTTCAAGTTGCCAATTTGTCTGATATTTTCAGAATTTGTATTATCCTCAATTATGCTAGACTAGGGTATTAATGCTTTGCTGTCCAATTTATGTGTTTTACTGAGGTTCCTGATTGTGAACTTCTATCAAACAGTTTGCATTCATATGTCCTCTTATGATATAATTTGATAGATAACTTTCTATGAGCAGTTTTGCATGTATTCTCACCATAAACATTTTTTCAAACAAATTGCATGCATACAAAATACACAAGAAATGGAAGAGACAATACTGACATTTTATTATGAATGAGAACCCCAACACCATACAATATCTATTGGCTGTTATAACAGCAGCAGTACACTCATGAACACAGATAAATCAAACTAGAACCTGTAGCATGCCAATGTCTCCTCCAGAAGATGATGTACCCCTCTCTAGAGGCTGTCCAAGCCTCCAAAACCCCATATGATGCTCTTGCCCTGCTCCAAACCTCACTGCTCAGCCAATGAGGCATTTGGCCTGCCAAAGAAGAGGGATCGGTCACCTCAGAATGCTACTGCTGCCTCTTCTGATCACACAACCCTGCAAGAAGTGGTACGGCTCCCCCAAGGAAACCCCAGCGGACTTCCCAAGTGCCACGGACCTCCCCAAACCTCTTGGTCTGCTCGAGAAATCCACACGGAATGCCAAAGACAACCGGCGGTCTCTCCTAGACCCCTTGGCCAGCACAAAAGCCTTACGGTTTGCTCCCAAACCCCCACGGGCTCTCACAACTTAGCTGGGAATGAGATCGGCCCCTCTAGGCGGTGTCTCCAAATGCCATGATCCACTACTAAATTCTCACGACTCCTCTAGATGCCACGAACCTGCAAAATATGAGATCGGCCCCTTCAATAGAACTCTATGACCCTCCTAAGCAGATCAATCCTCCACCAAGCTGAAGACAAATCATAAATTGAAGCTCCAATGGAAATCCTAGGTGAATCCCCCTCTTGGTCTAGCTAGGGTGGATATTTCACCACCGAAACCAAACTTAAGTGTGGAAGGGTTTTGTCAAAACCCCAACGAAAACTTGGCTCTCAAGAGCACTCCAAATAAGAGATCAAATCATAATGCCAAAGTGAAGTTCTACCCCTCCTTTTATTCTTCTTCCATGCCTTCTAGAACTTTCCCTCTTTTTTGACCAAATCAAACATGACTCTTATTTCCCTTTTAATATTTACTTAAACATTAAAAGTCACTTTTAATGTTTAAGTAATTAATAATTTTATTTTACTTAATGTCACTTAGAAACATAACATTAAATTAATCCTCTTGACTCCCTTTCCTTAATTGACTATAGCCTATGGGAGTCGTATAGGCTACTAAGTCATCTTCTGTTGTTAAAGTTAGTGTAGCTGGGAGTGCCATTCTCTGGGAGGATGGTACCCTGGTCAGTTAACCAGGTAGTTCAAGTCCCTAGCCGGTATCTAGGGCCCCTAGCAGTTATCTAGGGATCTTTTTCTGGGACCAAGCAGTGCATGCCATGGCAAAAGCCCCTAGTTGATCACTAGGGCCTCTGGTCAGTTAACCAGGCAGATCTTGGTCTGGGACGAAGCAGATGGTTGGTGTGTAACGTCTTCCTCTCCTAAGTCATGCGTGTGACCTTAGGAGCAGTCGGGAAGATGAGATGATCACATCATCCAAACAAAGCCTTCCTTATATGGTGATGATAAGCTTCTAGTGATTGCATGGACACCTGCGACCACTTGCATTGAAAGAGAGTACACATGCGTCCACATGCATTGAGTTAGAGTACACATGCAAACGCATGCATCGATGCATGCGCCTTGACTTGACTTAAAGAGATGTTAAGTGCCTAGCCCTGTGACTTGTGTTGACTTGACTTGACTTGAGTTAGCTTGACTTGACTTGAGTTAGATGTGTCTTGAGCTGACTTGACTTGACTTATGATGACTTAGAAGACTTAACTTCTAATTGTAGTGCAACCCTAACCGTAACCCTAAAAGCCATTGATTGATTATAAATAAAGCATCCTAGCCCTCATTGACACACCAATCCATCCATCTATCCTTGAGATATTTTTGTGCCTTCATTGGCAGACTGTTTTCTAGCTTGGGCGTTCACTTGTCTTGGTTTTTTCATCCCTTAGCAATTCAGCTGTACTCTCTCTCTCTTAGTAATGCAGGGCAACTTTTGTCTCATGCACTAATCTGACCCTGAGGGGTTAAAGACTGATTTGGAAGCAAGTTCTGAGTACAAAGAAGGTTCTATCTGTCAAAGAAGGTTCAGATCTGTTTTGTTGTTTATACATTGTTCCTATTGTTGCTGCCCTAACTGTTTATGAGTTGATTTATGAGATCTGATTTGTTGCTGCTCTCTACTGTTCCTTATTTATGAGATCTGATTTCTTGCTGCTCTCTACTGTTCCTTATTTATCAGATCTGATTTCTTGCAGCAGTTACTGTTTATAATTATATGCCAGTTTATTGATGCTTAAAGGAATTAAACTATAACATATTTTTGCATGTTCTGCTCAAGCCATATTTTTTTACATGGGATCAAAGCTTAGGGCGTGAAGAGAGCTCTGATTTGCAGCATAACTGAGCCTATGCGGATCCTCGAAGGAAAGCTTGAGCATAAACCAAATTGGCCGTGAGGGTTTGAAGAGTAATAGCATGGCTTCCCTTTCAGTTAAGGCAAAAGACAGGCTTGAAGGAGCCTCAAACTTCAATGCATGGAAAGCTAGGGTTCTGAACATCCTAGCTGAGAATGACCTAGATGATCTGGTTACAAGGGTTATAGAAGAACCCACAACGAATCAAGGAAGAGCTGCCCTTAAGCAGAAACAGGCCAAGCCAAAGAGAGTCATTTATGACTCATTAAAAGACAATCTGATGCTTGTCATTCTTCCTTTAAGGACAACAAAAGAATGTCATGATGCCCTAGCAAATCTCTATGAAAAGAAGGCCCCTACTCAGAAGAGGACATTCAAAAAATAACTTCGTTCACTGAAGATGGAGAAGGATGAGTCAATTGTCTCCTTCTTCTCCAAGATCTCTTAGATAAGAGATCAACTCATGGCCATTGGGGTTGAAGTAGATGATGATGACCTTGTGCAGATAGTAGTAGATGGTCTTCCTGGGTCTTGGGAGACATTCCTGGCATCAGTAAATAGAAGAGAAATTCAGCCGAATTTTGAAAGGATGTGGCATGACTGTTTAGAAGAAGCAAGAAGGATCCAAAGCAGGATTTGGTCTTCCACTGAAAGAGACCATGCCCTAGCTGCCAAGACAAAGAAGGGAAGAAGATTCCCTTAGCGCAAGGACAAAGGCAAGACACCTTAAGGCAAGCGCCTTGACCTTTCAATGGTAAGATGTTTTAATTGCAGTCAGTTTGGTCATTTTGCAAGAGCTTGTAGGAAACCTCCTCACAAGAAAAGGTAGAAAGGCAAGTATCATGCCTCAATTGCTATAGAAGAAGAAGAGCCACAACGAAAGCAAACAAAGGCAGCTACCAAAGATCAAGATCAAAGAAGAGAGTACTACCTGGTTTCAACACTCTCAGGTTCTATCTCCAACTCACCAGATTCTTGGTTGATAGACAGTGGAGCCTCCAAGCATATTATTGGGTTCAAGCAAGCTCTCTTAGATTACCAGGACAAGAAGTTCAATGTGAAAGTGGAACTGGGAGATGATGGTACCTATGCCATAAAGGGAGTTGGTTCAACCTCCTTTTAGCTTGATTCAGGTACGATTATACACATTAAAGAAATTTTATATGTTCCTGGTCTAAAGAAAATCTTCTTTCAGTTGCAGTTCTAGAGGACAAGGGGTACACAGTAGCCTTCACATGTGGAAAGGCCCTGATGTGGCCTAGGGATGGAAACACGAGTTCATCCATCATGATTGGGGTTAGTGAAGGAAACCTTTATAAGGTTTCAGGGCATGCTGTTCAAGCGCTAGTTCATGAGACAATCAACCCATGCGATCTGTGGCACAGAAGGTTTGGTCATCTCAACTATCGAGCTCTTTCCGATCTACAGAAGATGGTCACAAGTACGCCTCAGTTTAATGTCGAGCATGATAATGTTTGTAGAGGGTGTGCTCTTGGTAAAAATACGAAGAAACCTTATTCTAAGAGTAGCAGAAGAGCAAAAGGCATTTTAGATTTGATCCATTCTGATATTTGTGGACCTATGACTTCACCTTCTATGAGTGGCTGCTTGTATTATGTGATTTTTATTGATGATTGCTCTCGTAAGACATGGATCTATTTCCTAAAAACAAAGAGTGAGACTTTCAGTAAGTTTCAGGAGTTTAAGACCTTCATTGAGAAACAAACATGAAGGCACATTCATACCTTAAGGACAGATAATGGGGGAGAGTTTGACTCCCATGAGTTTGATGATCTCTGTTGGGATTCAACGATCAAGAGGGAGCTAACAGTGCCCTACAACCCCCAACAAAATGGGGTTGCATAAAGGAAAAAGAAAACAATTTGTGAAGCAGCCAGAGCCATGATGTACGACCAAGATCTTCCTCGTTCTCTTTGGGTAGAGGCTGCTTGTACTGCAGTCTATGTTTAGAACATATGTCCTCATGCTCTCTTGGGAGAGAAGACACCAGAAGTGTTCATAGGTAAGAAGTCTGCAGTTGATCATTTGAGGATATTTGGCAGTCCTATTTATATCCATGTTCCAAAAGAAAAGAGGACTAAGTTGGAGGCTTCTGGTAAGAAAGGCATCTTTGTGGGATACAGTGAGACCTCAAAAGCATACCGGATATATGTCCCAGGTCATAGATATATCGAGGTCAACAGAGATGCGACCTTCCATGAGGAGGTTGCCTTTTGTCGCTCCAGAGAGCTTCCCAGTGATCATCTCAACTATCGAGCTCTTTCCGATCTACATAAGATGGTCACAAGTATGCCTCAGTTTAATTTTGAGCATGATAATGTTTGTAGAGGGTGTGCTCTTGGTAAAAATACGAAGAAACCTTATTCTAAGAGTAGTAGAAGAGCAAAATGCATTTTATATTTGATCCATTTTGATATTTGTGGACCTATGACTTCACCTTCTATGAGTGGCTGCTTGTATTATGTGATTTTTATTGATGATTGCTCTCGTAAGACATGGATCTATTTCCTGAAAACAAAGAGTGAAACTTTCAGTAAGTTTCAGGAGTTTAAGACCTTCATTGAGAATCAAACATGAAGGCACATTCGTACCTTAAGGATAGATAATGGGGGAGAGTTTGACTCCCATGAGTTTGATGATCTCTGTCGGGATTCAGCGATCAAGAGGGAGCTAACAGTGCCCTACAACCGCCAACAAAATGGGGTTGAGGATAGATAATGGGGGAGAGTTTGACTCCCATGAGTTTGATGATCTCTGCCGGGATTCAGCGATCAAGAGGGAACTAACAGTGCCCTACAACCCCCAACAAAATGGGGTTGCATAAAGGAAAAACAAAACAATTTGTGAAGCAGCCAGGGCCATGATGTACGACCAAGATCTTCCTCGTTCTCTTTGGGTAGAGGCTGCTTGTACTACAGTCTATGTTTAGAACAAATGTCCTCATGCTCTCTTGGGAGAGAAGACACCAGAAGAAGTGTTCATAAGTAAGAAGTTTGCAGTTGATCATTTGAGGATATTTGGCAGTCCTGTTTATATCCATGTTCCGAAAGAAAGGAGGACTAAGTTGGAGCCTTCTGGTAAGAAAGGCATCTTTGTGGGATACAGTGAGCATTGAGACCTCAAAAGCATACTGGATATATGTCCCAGGTCAGAGATATATTGAGGTCAACAGAGATGCGACCTTCGATGAGGAGGTTGCCTTTTGTCGCTCTAGAGAGCTTCCCAGTGATAAAGACTTAGAGGAGCAAGAAGCTCCTACTTTAGAGGGGCCAGTCCATGAGTCATCTCATTCAAATGAGCAGAGGGAGGAGGCCAGGGAGCCTTCAATTGATCTTATTGAGGAGCCTATTGGGAGGCTTCTAGAGGCACCTCCTACCAAAAGGAGGCCAGCTTGGTGCAGAGAGATTCTGTAGGAAGCAGAAAAGCATGCAGCACCAAAGGCAACTTTCAGAGAAAGCAAAAGGCCACAAAAGTGCTCCGGTTTGATATTACAATCGAGCCACGTCATTGATGTAGAGCCCTCCACTTATGAGGAGGCACCCAAACAACAGGTTTGGAAAGATGCTATGTTAGAAGAGTATCGGTTGATAATGGAGAATGACGTATGGGAAGTGGTTCCCAGACCACAAGGGAAGTCAATTGTAACTTCCAAATGGATCTATAAGATCAAGCACACAACTGATTGCAGTGTGGAAAAGTGCAAGGCACGGTTTGTGGCACGTGATTTCTCTCAAAAGGAAGGTATAGACTACGATGAGACTTTTGCTCTAGTAGCCAGATATACCTCTATCAGAGTTATTATTTCCCTTGTTTCAGTCTTGGGCTGGAAGCTTCACTAGATGGACGTAAAGACAACTTTCCTTAATGTAAAGATTGAGGAAGAAGTTTATATTGAGCAGCCAGAGGGGTTTGTAATCCATGGGAAGGAGTCCCATGTGTGCAAGCTCAAGAAATCCCTATATGGGCTAAAGCAAGCTCCTAGAGCTTGGTATGGCAGGATTGACAACTATCTACAAAGTCTCGGATTTTCCAAGAGTATAGCACATCCCAACCTTTACATTAAGGTTGTGAAGAACCAACTGTTGATTTTGGTTCTGTATGTGGATGACTTATTCCTCACCGGAGAGGATCAGTTGATACCTCAGTGTAAGAGGGAGCTTGCAACAGAATTTGAGATGAAAGATTTGGGCCTCTTGCATTATTTCCTTGGGCTGGAGGCGTGGCAAAAGACATAAGAGATCTTCCTTTCTCAAGGGAAGTATACTGTTGATGTGCTCCGTAGATTCGGGATGTTGGGCTGCAAGTCCATGGCGACGCCAATGGTGTCCAACCTGAAGAAGTTACATGACTTAGCTTCAAGTTCAGATCCACTAGATCCTACCATTTATCGCCAACTCATTGGATCGTTGATGTACTTGGTACACACCAGGCTTGACATATGTTTTGCAGTTAACTCCCTGAGTTAGTTCTTGTCTGATCCGAGGCACTCACACCGAGTGGCTGCCAAACATGTACTAAATATCTTAGGGGTACTATAGCTTATGGGCTCAGATACACCTCGAGTGGGGGTGTAATGCTTCATGTCTATATAGATTCAGATTGGGCAAGCAGTGTCTTGGACCGGAAGAGCACTTTCATATATTTTTTCAGCATGGGTTCGACTATGATCTCCTGGACTAGTAGGAAACATGGCTGCATATCCCAAAGCACCACAAAAGCAGAATATATTGCTACCAGTTTTGCTGGTCGAGAAGTAGTGTGGCTAAGAAAGCTACTTGCTGATTTGTTCGGTGAAAGGCTTGAGTCGACAATCATACGTTGTGACAACCAGAGCTGTATGAAGATCTCAGAAAATCCTGTGTTTCATGACAGGTCGAAACACATCGAGAAGTATCACTATGTCAGGGACATGGTGCAGAGAAATGCCATCAGACTTAAGTATGTTCCGATAGATGAACAGACTGCTGATGTGTTGACTAAGCTTCTGTCCACGACGAAGTTAGTGTACTTTCGAGACAAGCTTGGTGTTGCTGAGAATGCCTCTCTTGCTGAGAGGGAGTGTTAAAGTTAGTCCAGCTGTGAGTGCCATTCTCTGGGAGGATGGTACCCTGGTCAGTTAACCAAGCAGTTCAAGTCCCTAGCCAGTATCTAGGGCCCCTAGCAGTTATCTATGGATCTTGGTCTGAGACCAAGCAGTGCATGCCATGGCAAAAGCCCCTAGCTGATCACTAGGGCCTCCTGGTCAGTTAACCAGGCAGATCTTGGTCTGGGACCAAGCAGATGGTTGGTGTGTGACGTCTTCCTCTCCTAGGTCATGGATGTGACCTTACGAGCACTCAGGAACATGAGATGATCACATCATCTAGACAAAGACTTCCTTATATGGTGATGATAAGCTTCCAGTTATTGCATGGACACATGCGACCACTTGCATTGAAAGAGAGTAAACATGAGTCCACATGTATTGAGTTAGAGTACACATGCGAACACATGCATTGATGCATGTGCCTTGACTTGTGTCGACTTGACTTAAAGAGATGTTAAGTGCCTAGCCCTGTGACTTGTGTTGACTTGACTTGACTTGAGTTAGCTTGACTTGACGTGACTTGAGTTAGACGTGTCTTGAGCTGACTTGACTTGACTTGACTTATGATGACTTAGAAGACTTAACTTCTAATTGTAGTGCAACCCTAACCCTAACCCTAAAAGCCATTGATTGATTATAAATAAAGCATCCTAGCCCTCATTGACATACCGATCCATCCATCTATCCTTGAGATATTTTTGTGCCTTCATTGGTAGACTGTTTTCCAGCTTGGGCATTCACTTGTCTTGGTTTTTTTCATCCCTTAGCAATTCAGCCGTACTCTCTCTCTCAGTGATGCAGGGCCGCTTTTGTCTCATGCACTAATCTGACCCTGAGGGGTTAAAGACTGATTTGGAAGCAAGTTCTGAGTATAAAGAAGGTTCTCTCTGTGAAAGAAGGTTCAAATCCGTTTTGTTGTTTATACATTGTTCCTACTGTTGCTGCCCTAACTGTTTATGAGTTGATTTATCTGAGCTGATTTGTTGTTGCTCTTTACTGTTCCTTATTTATCAGATCTGATTTGTTGCTGATCTCTACTGTTCCTTATTTAACAGATCTGATTTGTTGCTGCTCTTTACTGTTCCTTATTTATCAGATCTGATTTCTTGCAGTAGTTACTGTTTATAATTATATGCCAGTTTATTGATGCTTAAAGGAATCAAAGTATAACAGATTTTTGCATGTTCTGCTCAAGCCATATTTTTTACATCCGTCACTATTAAGCGGAAGGGGATATCACAGTCCTCCCTTCCCGAGATTGCTTGTCCCCAAGCAACTCCAAACCAGGATGCTGTAAAATTTGCTCTGCCTCCCAAGTGGCATCATCGACGGGAAAATCGTTCCATGCAACTAGGTACTCCTGGATCACTCTGCTCGTCAACCTCCTCTCCCTAACATCAATAATCCTTTCCGGAGTCAAAATCAACTGTCCTTCCTTGTCCGCAGAGGAAGATCTACTGAAGTGGTGACCTGCCGTCCTAATGCCTTCTTGAGGCAAGATACATGGAAGACGTTGTGGATCCTGCTACCGTCTTGCAACTTTAACTCATACACCACCTCTCCAACTCTCTTGATCACCCTGTATGGTCCATAGAAGCGAGGCTTCAACTTCTCTGCGCCACTCTTCAGCGTGGACTGTTTGTACGACTGCAATCTCAAAAAGACCAAATGCCCAATTTCAAAGTTGCGCTCTATCCTGTGCCTGTGTACATACATCTTTTGCTGATTTTGGGCGATCTGTAAGTTCTCCTTCAGGACTCTCAAGATGTCCTTGCTCTCCTGCAACCAATCTTTGGCCTCAGGGGTCTTGCTCACCCCAAATGCCAAATCCACAAATGATGGGGCATGGTAGCCATACAATACCCTGAATGGACTCATCCTGATGGACATGTGATAAGTGGTATTATAACAATGCTCCCCGAGATGCAACCACTTTATCCAAGCCCTCTGCTGTCTCGACATGTAGTTTTGCAAGTACCCCTTGATCCACTTGTTCACTATCTTTGTTTGCCCATCTGTATGAGGGTGTTAGCTGGTACTAGGTGTCATCTCTGTCCTTGATAACCTGAACAACTCCTGCCAGAATGCGCTGAGAAACCTGCTGTCTCGATCATTGACTATGTACCTCAGATGGCCATGTAGTTTGAACACCTCCCGGAAGAATATATACGCCACTTGAGATGTGCTATACTCTGAAGGAATGGCAAAGAAGTGCGCACACTTGGTCAAATTGTCCACCACCACGTAGATATAGTCCCTGCCCTGTACCTTCGGCAACCCTGTAATGAAATCCATGGAAATTCTCTTCCACTTCTGCTCTGGAATAGGCAACGACTGAAGGAGTCTTGCCAGATGTGTAAGCTCCGACTTGTTTTGCTGACAAGTCATGCACTCCCTCACATACCGAAGCACATCCTCCTTGAGACCCTTCCAAGAGAATCTCTCCCTCACCTACTTGTAAGTCCTTAGATACTCGGGGTGCCCTGCCAGGGGTGCGTCATATACTGCCCTCAGAATCTTATCCTTGAGGGTGGACTCAGGGACAAGAGAGATCTTGTCTTTGTAGTGCATGATGTCATCCACTACCCTATACTTGTCATCCTGAATAATGCCCTCTATCAACTCACAAGAGAATGTATTCTTGGAGTATTCCACCAAGAGAATGGACTTCCAGTCCACTGAGATTTCTGTCATGGAGAAGGTTGTAGGTCTCCTGGAAAGGGTGTCAGCAACTACGTTCTTTTTTCCCTTCACATACTCAATGTCAAAATCATAACCCTGCACCTTACTCACCCATTTCTGCTGCCTCTCGTTCAGGTCCCTTTGCTCCAAGAAATATCTCAAGTTGTTGTGGTCAGTCCTAACCACAAAGTGTCCTCCCACTAGTTACTGTCTAAATTTGGCCAATGCATGCATGATAGCCAACATCTCCTTATCATAAATAGGATAAAGCTTCTCTGGCTCCCTCAACTTTCGGCCCTCGAAAGCTATGGGGTGTCGATTTTGCATCAACACTGCTCCTATCCCCTCATCGGATGCATCACACTCCAGTACAAATGGCTGTGAGAAGTCTGGAAGTGCTAACATTGGGCAAGTGCTCATTGTTGATGTTTTTGGTAGCTGCGAGAGGTATTCACCTCTGGGATAACCTTTCTTATAGATGAAGATGTCAAGAACTCAAGAAGATCCTAGTCGGCCTCACAGAAAATAATAAAGAAGAATTATATTGCTCCAAAAGTCAAGTTGGCCTTGCCAGAAAAGATAAACAAAAAATATAATTTCCAGAAAGTCAGGTTGGCCATGCCAGAAAAGTCACTGGACATATTAGTATAAATAAGGGTGACGCCTTCCTCATTTGATGCACTCACTCATTGATCTATAGTGCAAGTTTGGTGGAGAGAGCTGCAACTGTAGAAGGAAGAAGGGCGCATATGGAGGGTCTATCTCTTTTGGTCTTGGTGATGTGTTGGTGGAGGCTAGCCATTCTAGCGCTTTGGCTAGAGTGAGCTGCAGCTGCATAGTTGGTTATCTTTTGCTGGTGTGCTAGTGGAGGCTAGACACCCTAGTGCTCTGGCTAGGGTGTGCTGCATCTATGTTGTTGGGATTCTTTCTTGTGGTTTTCTCTAGTGGATAGAGCTAGTTCTTGGTTATTTTATATTGGCAAGGATATTCTCTATAAGAAGGTTTGTTGGGTTTTCTCCCCTTGTGTAGAAGGGTTTCCCGGGATGTATATGTTATGCTCGGGGGTGGCACGAGTAGGTGCCTATGGTTGGGTGGCGATGGTGCAACATCGCCTATGGAGAAACGAGCCTACAAAAGAAGTTCAAATTGCTATGGTAAATCTAATGTGAACGAAATTAACGGAAATTCAACACATCACCTTCTTCATCTTATCAAATGCTACGTGTGTGTCCTTTGACCATATGAACGCTCCCTTCTTAGTGAGATCTGTCAATGGTGCACCCAGTTGTGAAAAATTAAAATCCTATCACAAAGTGCCTGTAATAGTTGCATATCTCGAAGAACTCCTGTAGCTCTGTAAGTGATTTGGGAGTGGGCCAATCTAAGATCGTCTGGATCTTCTCCTGATGCACCTTCACTCCTTCAACACCAATCATGTGTCCTAGATAAAGGATTTCTGTCAGCCCAAACTCGCACTTTGCCTCCTTGGCAAACAATTACTGCTCCTCCATAATGCTAAGAATCTCATCCACATGCCTCAGGTGCTCCTCCCAAGTCCTGCTGTAGATCATAAGATCGTCAAAGAACACCAATAGGAACTTCCTCAACTGCTTGATGAAGATATGATTCATACATGATTGGAAGGTAGCTGGTGCGTTAGTCAACCCGAAGGGCATGACTAGAAACTCGTAGTGCCCATAGTGACATCTGAATGTTGTCTTATGGATGTCCTCCTCTATAACCCTGATCTGATGGTATCTTGATCAAAGATCAATCTTCGAGAAGTACACCATCCCATGTAATTCATCTATCAACTCATCAATCTTGGGTATCGAGTACTGGTTCTTGATGGTTTTCTTGTTTAATGCCCTGTAGTCGATGCACATCCTCATCGTGCCATCCTTCTTCACCAGTACCACTGAAGAAGTGAAGGGACTAGAACCAGGCCTGATGTGCCCCATCTCCAACAACTCATGTATGGCCTTCTCTATCTCGTCCTTAAACTTCTTCAGATGCCTGTATGGTGTGGTGATCACGGGTTTTGCCCCCTGTTGCGCCTTTATACACACCTCAGGTTTAACGAGGAAAAAACTTTTAATCCACTGGGTGTGTCCTTGGGGCAAGTCTCGAGTCAAGGCGCTATCACTTGATCCTCGACTCCTCCGTCTAGGTCAACTCATAGCGAAGCCAAGGGGGGTAGTCCCTATAAAAGTAAATCTATGGTTTTTGATCTAAACTAAGAGCAAAAAGGGGTCTACGAGTTTTTGTTACAACAACAAAGCAAGATATATCAATAAGGTTACATCAACAACACATCATTGAGATTACACCAACAACATACATGATATATAAAATATGACTTTGGAATTTAAGCATTCAAGATACCATTTATATGAAAAGTAAATATTGCTTATGCTGGAAAGTAAAGCATTCAAGGTATTTGTATGAGAGATACAACTTACATAAAAAAAGGATACAATTCTTGAATTAAATATGATAAGCAAATTGCATGGACCAATGCCAAATGTACTTGAAATGCTGCAAGATGCCATGTGTCACAAATTGTTGCTGAAAAGTGGAGTCTTGCACATGTGTCGCTTTTAGATTTTTAGAGGTTACTACAGTGTGAGCGAGACTATTATGAAAGTTACTTTATTACTTGTGTGAAAGTATAATGTGAGAAAGCAAAGCTAATCTAATTTGTGGCCTTTAAAGAGACTATCCCTTTACAATGGAAATTTGCGGAGAGTTTGCCGAAACCAAATGGCTTCACCAACAAACTCAATAAAGGTGCCGGAGGCCCAACATGGAGGGGAACAAGCCCGAGGTATTCCCTCTAACTTCACTCATTCCCTTCATGCGGTTTTCCACACCAAGCAATAACTTCTTTTGAGATTGTCCTAATTATACTACTCCACATTGACTAGCCCCGGTTTTGTATGAGCTTACTTCCAGAGATCGATACTAAGCTCGCAGAGGAAGGGCCAGGAACAATACTAGGGGGAGTTGAGGGGAAAAGGTTTACTTTTGCAATAAAATAAAGAATGAAAGAAAATTGCAGAAAATAAATGTTTCACTAATTACTAAGTCCACACTGACCAACCTCTTTTCAGAGGACCTGAGGGGACGTGTTTATTTGCAAAAATGAAAAGACATAAAAATAAATGTTTTCTGATTACTAAGTCCTCATTGTCCAACCTCTTTTCAGAGGAGTTGAGGGGATTGGTTTATTTGCAAAAATAAATAAAATAGATTGCTGAAATGAAAACTAGTCTAGCAATTAATATTCTACTTTGCAAAAACAAAAGAGCTAATCTAAGATTGCTTTGTAGTGTATACGATTAAGGTTCCTTTTAGCTTAGCCTTAAGATGTGGGATTAGTAAACTTATGCAAAAAGGGAAACCGTGCGAAAATAAATCACACCACAACACCGGTCCCCCCCCTGTTGACCACCTATTTCGACTAGGGGTCAACTCCATGTGTCATGAAGCTATGTACCTGATGGTGCATCAAAGTTGAAGATTTACTGGTTCTACAAGGCATTTGTCCTGACACTTCATTTTGTAATTGGAATTTCTGCTCCCCTCCATGGGATAATAATGTAATGGGTCTGCATGGATCATATTGTAGATTAGTTGCCTAGGACTTTATCATTAGGGAAGTCCTTTCATCGAGTGTTTTTTTCCCTTAGGTAATTAATTTGGCCTAACCAGCCATTTTAATTACCCTTGAGTTTTTCACTCCCACAATAATCCTCCAAAGTGGTGAAAGACGTTCTAATGATAGAACCCAATGGGTGACTAGGGTCTAGGAATATTGTAAATGACCATGCTAGACATCTTATAGAGTCTTGTGGAATTCCGTCGAGTCTAAATAGTTTTTTAAAATTTTTTAAAATTTCCCAGTTAATGGTAATTTTAATTAATTTTGATGTAAAAATGTAAAAATTAGGTCCTTGGGGATTTTGATAGGGGTATGAGTACTCAGAAGAAATGGAATGAGACCCCCTATACCCTTGGACCAAGTTTTAGCTCAATTGAACAAGTTTTGATAGGTCTTTGTCCATGAGGAGTCCAAGTCAGTCTATAGTCAACAATTTAATTGTTTAATTGACAAAGTCAAAATGTCAATTTTTGTAAAAAATGAGCAAAAAGGTTAGAGAAAGAGTGGGAGAAGATGTCTAACCCCTTTCCTAAGTTAGTGAAACACATTTCCTAACTTTATTTCACCCGCTCACCTAGCCATCACCTCACTCCATCATCCCCCCTAGGGAAGTTGCACCCCCCTTGGAGAGGAAATCATGAAAAGTCAAAAATTAATTAAAGAAAAGCTCTTTCTCCCTAGGTGCGCCCCCCTTGATCTAATCTCACATTGGACCATGTCAAAAAGTGTTTCCCTTACTCATCTACCAAAACCCTAAGCCTACCAAAACCCTAGAGTTGCGCCCCTCCTTGAGATGCTCAATGACTCTTGGGGAATGACACTTGGAAAGCATCTAAGAGGGGAAACTCTTGGCTCCCAAGTATAAAAGAAGGCTCCACCTCCCTCATTTCACATCTATTCTCGGTGTATTATTACTATGCCAAAATCTCTCCTCTCCTCTCCCACTCCTCTCCTTCTCTCTTTTGGCTCTTGCTCTTGTGTAAAACTTGCTGCAAGTATTTGCAGCAACCTTTCTTGGTGAATAAAGAAATCTTTGGAGGATCCATGGTGTTGAGAGTCTTCTTGGTGCCATCCTTTTATTGAGGTGATTTTGTTCTTTGTTGTTCTTTTTCATGCATGCTTAGCTTATAGATCTAGAGTAGGAATTCCAAGCAAAGTATTTTGCTTGGATAGATTTGTGGTAGTCTTATCATAGATCTAGTGAGTTTCTATTTAGTAGTTTCAAAGTATTTTGTTTCACTACTTAATGTACTCACATCCTCTTGATCCTTGTAGCTTTGCATTCAAGATTTGCAGGATTACCTAGGGGTTTTATGTGAAGATTTCAGATCTGGAAATCTTCCATTTCACCCACTTTCAACCTCTAAAAATTTCTGTTTCATATTTCTGTTCATTTCCATTATGTTTTTGGCATTCTAACATGTTTGGATAGTCATCTAAATCTATTTTACTTGCTGAAATTTACACAGAAAATTTCCCAAGTTTTTGCAGCTTTCCAGCAAGGTTTAGCTTGCTGATTTGTTTCAGGTCCGCACCCAAAAGGAGGAGCTACAACCCATCTGGGGCACCTAAACGTCCAAGAGAAGCCTCCTAAGTTGGGGTACTTCGTTCCCAACTTCTCTTCTTTCATACTTCTATTGTAAGCAAGCCCAAAGAGAGTCTCTTGGGCTTGCACTTCTCTTAAGATTTAGTTTTCTGCATTTTTATTTTTCATTTGCCTACACCTTGCATAGTGGATTGGCCTAGCCACCCATGCAAAATCATATGGCTAGTTAGTAGTTTTATTTCAGCATTGCAATTTCTTTTCAAGTTTGCCTCACTTGTCCTTAAGGCAAGGTTGTGTGGCTAGGATCTATTTCTTTCTTTCCAAGTCAAGTTATTCATTTTCTTGCTTTTATTTTTCAGCCACTTGGGCACAAAACCGGTAGGCTTGTCCTCCACCTTGTGCCTTTGTTGAGGTCGCAAGTAGATTAGTTTTCCCTCCAAACTATTTCATTTCATTAATTGTTTGCCTACACTCTGCAAAGAGGATTGACTTTGCCACCAATGCAGTACCGTAAGGCTAGGTAGATGGTTGATGGTTATGCTTCTATATTCTTTTTCAAGTTCATGTGATATCTTTATGTTTTAGAAGCCCTTAATTTCATTTACCATTTTGCTTAAGCCCATGGAGGCATAATCTATCTACTTGTACATTTCTTTCAAGCATTTCTCATTTTCTTTTCTTTCAAGCACTTGTCATTTACTTTCTCTCAAACACTTAACTCTAGTAATCTTAAGTTGTTTAATCAATCTATCTTAGACTCAAGGGGATCAATTTATTTAGCTTAATTAGATCACCTTTAGCTGTTGCAACTTTCGCCATCAAACAAGGGACTTGTGGAGGCGACTTGGGGTGCTAGATCAGGGATGATCTCATGGCACTAGGTGTCCCCCTTGTTGAGCACCCTTGTTTCCTGGATTGACCTGTGGAGCTAGGGTAAGGCCTTGTTTGCCTTGCTTATTGAGCACCCAACAGTCATTTTGGCCAAAGCGGTGGGAGTTTTGGGGAAGTCACCTAGTCTAGGATTGCAACTTCACTCCACCTAATTTAACTCTAAAATTTACCTACACAACCTATGGTTTAACTTCACATTTCATTCTAAGTGTTTCATGCTCTCTATTTTCTGCAACACTTTCATTTCAAGTTATCTTTCAAGCAATTTTATTGAGCATCTTTGAGTGGTTGAATTGTTGAGCTTAGGAGTTGTGCATTAGTGCCCGTGGAGGCTATCTTTCAATTCTTATCTTTCTTCCTCTAAAGTTGCACACTTAGCCTGTGGATACTTTCTTTCATTGTATTATCTCCTCTTGAAGTTGCGCATTTGAGCTATTGAGCAGCCCCCCTGAAGTTGCACACCTCTCTTGGGGCACTTCAAGTTTGGGGCTGGAGTTGTGTATTTTGTTGTGGATGCAATCTTGAATTATCTCTTTCCTTTTCCCTGCACAACCAATTCAAAGTTAGTTCAATTATTGCTCTACTAGAATCCTAGAT
Source organism: Picea engelmannii (assembly GCA_009831015.1). NCBI lineage: Eukaryota > Viridiplantae > Streptophyta > Pinopsida > Pinales > Pinaceae > Picea > Picea engelmannii. Next base: position 93,859 of record ML780807.1, read on the forward strand.
CTACAAATTGCTTGTTCTTCTCACTTGTAGATAGTTGTATCTTGCATTTTGTTGTAACATCTACCTATTCTTTGTTGTGTTGATAGTTGCTTTAATTCTTTTGTATCTAATCTTCTTGTGGAGTTTTGTAAAGTTATTCTTTCTACTCTTTGTGTAACTTAGTTAACCCCATTGCCCAACCTTAGGCACTAGTCTTGGTTGTCTTAGGGAAAGGTTTGCTTTGGCATTAAAACTTTGCATTTGCATTGCTTGCCTCTCATATAGGCTAGTTTCCCCCCAACCTTTAACAAATTAAAATTAACTCCTAGATTTCATCTAATAACTCACATAGTAACTAGGGTCTACCCCCCTTGGCTTCCCTAGGAGTAAGCCTAGATGGAAGAAGTTCAAGTCGAGGTGACAGTGGGCTTGAACTTAGGCATTGTGCCTCCAAGGACACACTAAATGGATTGAGACTTAGTCCACATTTGCAAGTGTGTATAAGGATGGCAACACCCCCTAGGGGGGAAAAGAAAAGTGAGGACTTCTTAGCCCACTTATTTTATTACTTTTATTTACAATGATTTTCTTCTTTCTTTGGGAGGCTTGTGATCCTTAGAACTTCGGATCACAAGTATTACAATGCTCAAATGAGGTCTAGTATTCGAAGGTAAGCTTTCGGGGTTCAAAATCCTCCAACTTTGATCGAATTCAACAAAGTTTCTCCCTCTTTTATTAGCGATCTGCTAAAAAACAGCAAGCAAAAGATAGATTAATTCCACCAAAAGGCACTTTAAGAGTGCCTTTGAATAATAAACCTTAAGCCCAAAACTTGCTGGAAAAAAATAATAAACCTTAAGCTCAAAACTTGCTGGAAAAAATCAAAGTATAAAATCAAACTTTTTATGATTTTTTGAAGCTAAAATGAAGGTAAAAGAAGGCTCTTTTAGTAGCCTTTTGTTTGCTGTCCTAAAACAGCAAGAAAAAAGGCACTAATTAGCTTGATTAAACAATGAAACTACTCTTAAAAGAATCACTTTATGCCTTTAAAAATTTGTAAAAAGGAGCTTGCAAATAAAGTGAAATTACTACTTTAGATCTAGCCTTTACATATTAAAAATTGAATCTAGATCTAAATAAAATTACATGCAAACCGAGAAAGTGGGATCCGGGAGTCCATTGGGTCAATAGTTTGTTTCATCTAATGAGGATCCATGAGTGGAGGATCCAGTATGGATACTTTGAGCAGACAGTGGTGATCATAATAGAGCAACATCAACATGATGGTCCCTGTCAGAGACTAGCATGGAACCCTAGGATTACAGGGCTGGGCATTTCATTGACTGATGGAAACAAGCGGACCTTTGCAGGGGGGAGTCACCTTGATTTTCCATTGAGTTTCAGTATTGGGGAGAGCATGTCAATGGCTGGTGATTCGTTGAGGTCTTGTAGTACCTCACTATGGCAGCAACATGTTCAATCGGTGGGGGCCGTGTTGGGTTTGGTATGGTCTGGTAGGACAGACTCATTTCGGGTTGAGGCCGTGTGTTATTTGCAGGAGACTCATGGTGTTGATATGTTACAAAACTATACTTCACAGGGCATTGCAATTCACATCTTGATATGGGATCCAGGGATTGGAGTGCTTGGTAGTTCAATGTTTGATGGAGTTGAGTTTCGAGTAGAGTGGTTGCTTGGGGAGTTGACTGAGATTCTTTGGCCATTGATCATTCTACTCATCAGGAGCATTTGGGTGTCATGCGTGGTGAGCACTTGGAGTGGCCCCATTTTGAGGGGAGTCAACTTTGTGTCACACAGGTGGATATGGGACCCCGGTATCATATGCAGATTGATTCAGTTATTGCTCGAGGACAAGCAATATTCCAGTAGGGAGGACTGTAATTTCCCTATTTTTGGACATTATTACATTACATAGTGTTATGCCTACCAGAGTAGCCAAATAGGGATGATAGAGAGTTCGGGAGATATTGAGGGGTTTTATTGGGCCCGACTTGCATCGTTCATCATCAGGATCCATTCCGCACAACTTGGCTTTGGTTCCGTTGCATTCCGACGATTTCCATAATTTTGAGTTATTATGGGTCATATCTTAATTAAATTCACTAAGGTGGTCATAATGGGCATATTACTTGAAGAAACCTCTTAGTGTAATAGCTCATCAAAATCGAGAGGAAGAGCATTATAGGATAAGATGATTAGAAGTGACTTTCAGTGGTCGGAGAAGCCATAAGGATGGATAAATCACTGTTAAGAGGTAAAATGGTTAATTAATTAATTAATTAAGTGATTTAATCAAGGAATAATAAAATAAAGTAAAAGTCACTTGGAGGGAAAAGGTCAACAAAGAATTAAGGTTTCGGGAAGCTATAAAGGAAAGGTAAAGCAACCTAATTCATCATTATGCAGATTTTGACTTGTCATTGAGGAGAGAGGCGCATCTCAAGAGAGATAGTTCAGTGGATTCCAGGAGGAAGACACCAGTTGGCGGATTTCGGTGTTGAGAGACACACCCTAGTCACTGGGAAGATCACACAGGTCTTCCATCATTCTTCAGTAGCAGTTTCGCAGGTTGCAGTAGCAAGGGCACACTCATTCAGAGTGAGGGAGCAACTTCTGAGGAGGTTCATTGGATCGACTTGTCCCTTTCAGGGAGAGTTCAAAGATTCCCCTCCGACTTAGTTGAGAGGAAGGCAAGGCGCATCTTTTGCCTAGTTCCTTGTTAGATTCTGACGGAGGAATCATCAGGGGTGCACTTTCCGGACATTGGGAGTGCGACACTTGGGGAGGACACATTCGGGGTTCCCAAGCGATCATCAACTCAGATCCGGGCAAATCCTTCCGACCCATTTCCCAGTAGACCTGGGCGATCAGTTTGAGACACACATCAATCGATTCCGACGGTGGAATCACTAGGGCGCAGTTTTCCAGAGCAAAGGGGTGCATTTCCCCTAGGGGGATCCATCCGGGGACCAGATACACCAGTTGAGGTCCGGACAGTCACCAGGACTGTGAGGCAGAGCAGGGCGCATTGTTTGGTACAATTTCCAGGCATTTCCAAGAGGTATAGCCACCAGGGCGAATTTTCTAGACTTGCAGTAGTGCCGTACGAGTTGGCATATCCGCATCAGTTCTTCATCTCATCCATTGCATTCCGCAACATTCTTCGGGTATCGGGTATTATTGTTTTAGTTGCTTTTGTATTCCGGCTAAGATCCTTTTGTCATTCATCTAGTCGAGTGATTCATTTTATTCAACCGCATTCGACATTTGTACTCCACGAAGATTTCATAATATAAGCTTTGCAGTCTTTTGTTGCCATTATTATTTGAACGCTCATTTATATGCTGTAAACAATTAATTTTACACACACATTAACAGAGTTTCCTAGACTAGCCAAGTCAGGAACATTACACATTTCCAAGACATTTCGTCCAAGATGAGCCTCATGGACACCCTAATCCGACCCACTGTTCTAACTTCTGTATGGTTCAGAGATTTGGGGACCATCTTTACTCGAGTCAGACTGAGCTTCAACAGAGAGAGTCCAGACTCTTCTTCTCCGCCGCATCATTAGATGCAAGCAGTCAATACCTCAACACATCATCCTTGCGGAGTTTGGGGCTCAGCCCTTCCGGCTTGAGGCTGTGTTCATATTGGTCTCCTTTTTGCATCGTATCTGGAGCTTTGGAGACTTGGCGAAAGGCAGGTACCGGTACCCATACTTGGCCTATCGTTCTTTAGAGACTATTGCCCTTTCTAGTCCTCCAGGTTGGGCCAAAGGTTGGTTTGCAGGAGTTTCAGGTCTCCTAGCATTAATGGGCATCTAGTTAGATCGTCTCCCCCCATTTAGATATTCCTTAAATGCACTAGGTCACCTTCTACCCACCAGACAGGAGCTGAACAAGATCATCAGGGATGATATTTACAGGCAGTTTATCCAGATCACCTGGGTCAACCCTCAGGGAGGGCTGCACCCAAAGATGGCCTTCTACGCTGAGCACTTTTTGGAGCTGAGAGACGGGCTAATTGTTCGACCCCAGTATACACTTCGTCACTGGATGCATGCCCTTTGGATCCCATTCGGCTAGTTCAGAGTGGGTTCTCATAGACTTCGAGTAGAGACATACCACTAGATTGATAGATCAAATAGAATCTGCCAGGTATGCCATTTACAGGTGGTGGAGACCGAGATGCACTTTATTTTTCGATGCCCTGTCTACTACGAGATTAGAGGGAGGTTCCATTTCTTGTTCAGAGAATCTCAGGCCCTCATTGGCTTTTTCAGATATTCCGATCAGAGATGCTTGGCCCTATATATATAGGAGGCTCTCATGTTCCGAGAGCATACTCTTCAGCCTCCCATCAAACCCGAATCTACATAGAGGATCACTGCATTTTTCACAGTGCTCCCTTCAGGAAGGGGCACCAAGCGACCAATCGACATCAATACAGATCTAGACCTCAGATCAGTGAGGACCCACTGGGTCCTGCCCCGTTACAAGAGATCTCAACAACAGAACCATATCGGATCCCTTTATGAGAGATGGACTAGATCCTCCAGACCTCAACATCGTGCGACCTCCTCCAGGAAGTGGCACAATGGATAGTGTGCGCTTCCCACCAGCTCTTCTTTGGGCCAACAGACTTTGCTGGGTTTCCTTCGTTCAACCTCAGATGTTAGGAGAGAGGGGTCTACTCCATAGACCTATGAGCACCTGGATCTTCTCCGCCTGCGCATCTCCACCCCGTTGCGAGGTTTGGGACTTGTGGCTGCGGTTGAAAGCTCCTCATACTTCAACCCAACTCACATTATCTACATTTTTGTATCTGACTTCATGCAACTTATTCCTTTATAGGAGACCGTTTGGTACTCCTGCATTGTAAGGACATCATTGTACCCACCGGTGCCTTTGACCTACTTTTGTGGTCATTAGTTGGACATTAATAAAATTATCTTATCTTATCTTATCTGCATTCTTCCTTCCAAAAGATAACACTAGGAAATACTGGGGTTTAGGGTAAAAGAAGAAACAATTAAGGTGGATAATCCATAATGACTTTTTTAAAGGTAAACATGCTCACAAAGCTAGAAAATCCGAAGTATCAAATTTCTGCACTTAATTGGCCACCAAAAAAATTGAGGAACTCAAAGCTGATGCATTAGGGAACCCACAAGATTCAAGAACTCAACCACAAAACATCAAAATTTCCAACTAACAACCACCAGCAAAGGCAACTTAGTAGACCTTAACATGAAACTGAAAGATGTGAGGTGAATGACCAATTAAAACACTAGTGTCTGAGCCAAAACTGCAATATTAAGTCTCGGCAGGAAATCTTAAGGACTGAGTTCTCCATTGGTATTAGGTACAAACAAAACCTGTTGGTATGCTGAGGTCTCTCTCTCTCTCTCTTCAAAGTGGACATCTCCATTGAACATATGCCTTCTTTATGTTCTCCTTTAAATGCACCAAATCTCAACATCTCTAAGGCTGAGATTCATGTTATCATGCTATGCTTACTTCGTATGCATCTTGCCTCCTATAGATTTTGCAGCGTGCCTGTATCTGAACTGGCACAACCAGTGTTGCATGGGAATGCTCCAAGGCCTCCTGCTCCAAGGGCCGGTCCTGGGACTGCATACAAATACATTTATATATATATGCATGTATATAGAATACTCCTGGGGTTGCTTCTCTCCCAGGATTTTTTTGGAAGGACCACTCTCTGCTACCTGGCAACACTGGGCAGACCTTTAATTACAGAAGTAACTGAAATAGTAAAGCTAAAGATGACAAAAACATTGAGCCAAAAGCACAGAAAGTAGTGGGGTCACTTTCACACCCAAGTTGATTGCATATGCAAACCCGAAAGTACGGAGGAAGAGCTCTCCATTGAAAACTTCTAGGCAAAGCAATGGCCGAAGGTGCTTCAACATTGTACATGAAGCACCTTTCCCTGAAGTGCAAAGCATAGATGGTCACAGCCTAATACTCTTCTGCAAACTACAGTGCTGCAATCACACCAGCCACTGCAAACAGTGGACTTCCAAAGGCCTAAGGCCCAACCAAAATAAAAGGCAGACACTGAAACCATGCCTCTAGTCTGAAACAAATGTCCGTGGAAAATGTACAGCAGCTGACTTCTGCGGCCTTTGAACTGATGCCAAAACCATGGAAAGTTATGAAGAAATCTTCTAAGCAAAATGCAACTCTTCCAGAAAGGATTTTCAAGGAGCATTTAGGCAGCGGAACCCATTCACCAAGAACTCACAGATGTTCCAAATAACAATGTACAGAGCTAAACATGCTTAAATAGCTAGCAGTTGGCAAAATGCTGCAAACAGCCAAGACTTAACCATCTGGAACCAAAAAAATCTGCACAAATCTTGTTAAAAATTGGGTGGAACAGAGCATTCTTGAGATCTCCCCATTCCTTCCATTGAATAACGAATCTTAAAAATGTAGTTGTTTTACTCAGCTTATTAATATTTGAAAAAGAGTCTTTTATCAGTATGAGTTTTAATTGTGTTTTATGTACTGCTTCTTTTGAGAGTGCCAGGGTACTGTGGCACATGACATGATTGCCTGTTCTGTTCCCAAAGTTTTCATTAGGTCTCTTTGTAAAGATGATGTAATATTACATGGTTACACAGATTCTACGGTTATTCAGTGAATCTGCTGAAAGCATTGCTGGGTTGAAAACTGAATTGGGAGAGGCAAAGAAACTCCTTGGTTCTCGGAACAGGCAACTGCATCAACTTTGGTATCGCTCTGTTACATTGCGCCATATTATTTCTTTACTGGATCAGATTGATAATGTAGCAAAGGTGAGTGTTTTTTATTCAGAGAGTATTTCTATTATTGGGTTTATAATTTTGTTTTTTGATAGGATGCACACATTTTCATGTACATGAGTGACATATTTGATATGACATAATGATTACTTGTTTAAATTGCTTTTGAGAACTAGGATGCCAAGATCTGTTGTTGTTTCTTTTGTTTGTGAAGAGAGCCAAGTGTATGTACATATTTGTAAAAGCAGAAGCATCATTATACCTGATTTAATAGCTTACCTTAACATGGTTGACTACATCATCCTTTGTCATGCCTAAGCACCCAGTCAATGCTAATATGCCATTTTGCAGGAAATGAAACTAGAGCACCCAGATTGAATTTCTGTTTCCATAGTAAAAAGAAATCCCATAGAAAGTTTGTACTATGAATTCACTACCGTGAATGAGAGCTCAGCACGACTGACTTTTGTAGTGGTTTTTCAATAAGGGAACATTAAGTTCAGCAGTAAGATTGATGAATATCGTGGCTGCAAACTCGGAACAATGTTGATTTACACCCAGATTGAATTGTTTCCATAGTACAAATAAAGCCCAAAGAAAGTTAGTACTATGAATTCACTACTGTGAATGATAACCAGCACATGCCCGACTTGTGCAGTGGCTTTTCAATAAGGGATCTCTAAAATCACCAGTAACATTAATTAATATTGTCGATGCAAACTTAGAACAGTGCTGATTTGCACTCAGATTGAATTTCAGTTTCCATAGTACAAAGAAGCTCATAGAAAATTTGTACTATGAATTCATTACCATGAATGAGAACTCAGCACGGCTTACTTTTGTAGTGGCTTTTCAGTAAGGAAACTATAAAACAGCAGTAACACTGTAACATTGATTAAAATTGTGGATGAGAACTCAGAACAATGCTGATTTTGATCTGATTCCTAGGAGAAATCAGGGGACATACTGTCAAACAACTAATGGAACAGGAAAATACAGGAGAATACATAAAAATGATGCAATTAATGGAACAGGAAAAATCTCTATTCTTTAACTGCAATGGGAATTTACAATCAGATCTCTGTCATGGAAGAATGTTATTAGAAATTTAAGGGAAAACTAGAAACAGAAGTATCCTTTTAAATTTTATTTACTACAGTAGTTTTAGATCAGCAATATATTCAAAGATTTCTGATTTAAACCAATAACAGAAATAATATAATGGATCTGAACATTTCTAAAGAAAACAGATCTGAACTATATCTGAACATTAACTTAACACAACGAAATAACAGATCTGAACATTACCTTAGCAAAAAACAAAGAACAGATTTACTTGATATGCTTACTGTTGTCCTCTTTTCTGTATGCTCAGAAAAAGCTATAATGGTCATGGATCAAACCCTCAAGGGTAGATCTCATCATGATCTATGTGAACAGTTTTTGCCAAGTAGAACTTTAGGTAGATAAGAAAACCAACCAGCAAACCACTCATCAAAAGCAAGGCTGAAACAAGGACACCGCAGTCCAAACTAGAGGCTGAAAGAGGAGCCACTAGCAGCCCTAACAAAAATCTGTCCAAGAGGAGGGACTGCTACAGCAAAAGGCAGATTTAGGGCTGTCTCAACAAACCCTAATGGCTGTAGACTAGGTACAATGCACAGATGACAACAGTAGCTCAAAAATATCAGCAGCAGACTAGAAAAGAGATTAGCAGCAACTAGAAAAGATATCAGCAGCAACAGGTGATACCAACAGCAACACAAGGAGGGAAGACACCAACAAAGAAGGTGGCGGCAGGCTGGAGAGGGCTGCATCACTGTACCAACAAGGTACTGCTCCAAGAGGAGGGCCGCACCACTGTACCAACAAACGAGGTCAACCAGGAGAGGGCCGCACCCTTATAACAGCAAGATGAACCAGCCAGGAGAGGGCCGCACCACTAGACAGCAAGAGGAAACCAGATCCAAGGTAGCCGCACCCTATACCAGCACAAGGAGAGAAGCCGCACCACTAAACATGAAGAAGAAGAGAGATCAAGGAGGCCGCACCCTAGCCAGAAACTGAAACAAGGAGAGGCCACAGCAAAATCAGACCAACTGAAAGATTGGAGGAGGAAAGAATGAGTGAGTGAGAGAGGGGGAGAGGTCTCCTTTTATAGTTTAGGTAGTAGGTTAGGGTTAACTAAACTAACCCTATCTTTAGGGTTAAATTAAGACCCAACAATAAAACAAATAAAATATTAATTAGAAAGTCAACAAGTCAAGGAGGGGAGAACCAGGTGTAGATATTCTGAGGTCCTAAGAGGCTTACATCTAAGGTCTGTCTTTGACCTTAGTATGGCTCTAAGTTTTAACTCTGTGGCTGTCTTTTGTTGCTGTTTTAGGACAGCAAACAGTCACCAAACTTTCAGCTCAATATTTGATGGTTAAGTGCCCTTGCAAGTGTTTTCTTTACTCAATGTTAGCAAATGCAATATTCATCAAAACACCTAACACTACCTCTAAATCTTTAACTTTAAAATGCTGATCTACACTTCTAAGCATGCATAAAATTGACACATAGATTTTTGGTCAACATGACCCTGGAAAAACCTCCCCATGGGGAAAACCAGTTTGGAGCAGATATATATAGAAGTCCTCAAAGCAAAATGTACAACACAAGAAACATATACAAGTGAACCTGGTACAATAGCAACCACTCTCGGATGCCTTGGAGTTCCTTGGAGACCTCCCCACAAGCCTTGTGAAGTAAGGTGCCCTTTGCCTTGGTGAGCCTTTCTTCTCTTTGCTTGCTTGGTCTTTATTCTGATGCCTTTGCCTTTGAGCCTTTGCCTTTACCACTGAGATGCCATGATCTTGCCTTTACCCACTTGAAGTTTGAGTGACCCTTGCTCTTCTCCCTTGAAGTTTGTGCCCTCTACACAAGTGCGCCCTCCTCCATGGTATGGTGCGCACTTAGCTTTGCTGCGCCCTCTCCTCTAGCAATAGCCTCCTCTAAGTGCGCCCTTAGCTCCACACTAAGACTCTCCTCTCACAAGTGCGCAACTCCTCCACACAAATCACTCATGTATGAAGTGCGCCTCTCCTCCTCCAAGTGCGCCCTCAACCATAGAATGCGCCCAAGCTCAACTGTGTGCCTCCTCCTCCATGGAAGCACCTCCTCCAACCTGATCCGCCTTCCCTCACTCAAATGGGCAAACCCTCCAACAAGTGCGCCTTCCTCTCCTCAAGAAATGCACCCTAGCTCTCCTCCTCTTCTCACAAGTGAAGAATGAATCTCATAAATGCACTATACCCTCCTTTAGCCTCCTTTGGCCAAGCCCTAAAAGATCAATGGCCTAGATCCAATCTAGCCAAGTCTAATCAATGGGTGAGATCTAATCCAAAAATCTCACTAAAGAAACCCACTTTCCTTAGTTGCTTTATGTCTATTAATTCACCCACTTTGTGAATTAATTGTCACTTTAATGANTTAAGTGACATATTTCACTTTTGACTTAAATCTCCTAAGTCAAAGTGAAATTAGAATCATAAAGTAAAGTACAAGGGTAATAGTCTCCCCCTTTGTGTTTAGAGACTCATAAACACATGGGGACCACTTTCCAAGGTACCCAAATCTCAACACCAAGGTCAAGGCGGCTAGCAAAGAACCAAACCACTTAACATTAAGGAGGACGTGGCTCAAGCAAGGGGGGTTTGCAACAGTAACAAGACAAAGTCAAAGGGGGGTTTGCAACAGTAACAAGACAAAGTCAAAGGGTGGTTCTTCAATGGAAAAAATGTCCACATAAGTCTCATGATAACTTATAAGCTTTTATCATTCCAACATAAGAGGAAGGTCAATGATGTGATCATGTCCTTCTTCTTAACTGCTCCTAGGTCTCATGGACCATCCCGAGAGAGAAGAAGATCACACATCATCTCGTCTTGGTACTTAACCAAGAACTGCCTGGTCCCAGACCAGGATACCCCAGAACACATCTGGGAGCCCTAGATCACCAATAGGGTCTTATCCACCAAGGTACACAACCAAGGATCAATCCAAGCACCGAGCAAGGATTCCTTGGAACACATCCAGGGGCCCTAGAACACATCTAGGGACTCACATCATTAAACTGCTTGGTCCTTGACCAAGAACTCCAACAATACACTGGGGGCCCTCACTAGGGTCTTTTGCCATGGCTCTAACTGCTTGGTCCCAGACCAAGAACCCCAGGAGTGTACTGGGGGTCCTAGATCTCAGCTAGGGTCTTTTCCATTCTCTTGGAGAATGGCTCTTGCAACTGCTTAATTTTAACAAACATCCTAAACATGAATACAATCGAAATTTTAATAATTTAAATTGTCCGACCCCCCTTGAGTTTCTATGCTATCCTCTTTGTTACCTCTCAAACCCTCTCCTTAGTTGGAAAAAACCTAGCCACTGGTGAAACCCTAGGGGTAATTACAGAAAGGCTATTGAATGTCACCCCAATAGCACTTTCACTCGCTATAGGCCGACTCTCCTTTGGCACTGTTATCGCTCAAACTCTTGCCAAGGGAAAGTCCCGCCCTATGAGGGAAAGCTTGGGGCAATGGATAGGCAAGCTGCCCAAGGTCACCTCAACGACCTTGCCTCTACACTTCTAGGCTAGGGTTTCTAACCTAAGATGGGTTTCCTATATGGTCAAATTAGGTCCTATCGTTGCAAATAAGATGGCCAGTGACAAGGACTAGGTTGACTTAGATTGATTTCTCAAGAAGAATGGCTCAGGATAAAAGCCAAACAAGTGACTGATGGGTGAAGCTCAAGTACTAGCGATGATACCACTAGAGGGATTAGTGAGGGGGCATAGAGGAGATTGAATGTTTCTAAGGACCCCAAGCCACCTTGTTGAATTATTTTGGGGGGAAATAATGCTTATTTCCCTCTAGCTTAAAGCTGAAGCCAATCATTTATGGAAGTGTGGTTGGGCAGTTGAGGAAGTACCTCCCACATAAATGCATGGGAGTAATGGACTGGCACGTCCATGGAAAATCGTGGATTGCCCAACTGCATGGGGAAGGACTCGAGAAGCTTCTAAGAGAGAAAATGATGGGCACACAAGAGGGGGTTTGTGTAGGGCAGAGCAAAGAACACATAGGTGCATGTGTGTGGAAGAAAGAAGTCATGTTCTGGACGAGGCAGGAGCAGAGGTGGTATCTTGGCTTGGCACAGGGGTGGCCAAATTGTAGAGATCTAGCGCATCTGAGCCTATGGTTAGGTGGAAAAGCACTCACCCTTAGTCAATTGCCCGGTCAACAATTTATAAGCAGATAAGTGCATATGTATGCTCAGTTGGTTTGGACAACAACTAATACAGATGAGTTCTCATTATTTTCGTGTATGGTTTGATGCTTGTTCAAACTGTATGATTTACTATTCTTGTGTGAATTATGGACTTGTATGGTTTACGATGAGAATTATGCTTAGATGGTTTGGCCAACATTATTTAAACATACAAGTCTTCACTTATACTCTGCATATTTAAAATGTATGAATGAAATAGGCATGTTTTTCACTCATGATATAACATGGATTAATGGGCAGCATGGAGTGAGGGAATTGGCTTAGTAACTCCCTATATGTTGGATAACCACTCTTGTTGGTTATCTTCTTTTGAATACATATGCAAATAACCTCTAATTTATGGCTTGAAATTTCGAGAAATCATGGAAGACTTAAGGGAGAGTATGATAACTGGTTTAGAGAGAGATGAAATGAATGCAAGGTCTGTGTGTGTATGTTGCTCTCTGCATGCTTATGCTATTTACCGGTTATTGTCTCTTATGATGCATGATGAATGAAGAGAATGGTTAGGCTATGAATTCACTATCTAAATTCTGTGTTATAAACTTCTGGTCATTTAACCTATGAGAATAGACTATAAAGAGAGCTTGGGCAGAGATCCTAAGACTCTGAGAATGAGCGGAGGGATGCATGGATTTATGCTCGATGTATGCCTTAAATTTAATTACTAGTCCTTGTTCTCAATGTGATCTGAAACAATGGGTATGCCCGATCTCTAAGTGTGAGGGCCATTTTACTTCAGACGCCTGAATGATTCGGGCTTGGAACTTGTGACTTCGTATGAAGTCGATGCTATGATTGTGTAAGTCAAGTAGGGAGGTCATCTCCACGACCTTGTGCAGGGAATGGATTAGACTTCCAGTCAAAAACTGGGAGAAGAAGACTCGAGATCCGGTATTCGGCCCCTTTAACATAGAACATAGCATGAGAGGCACTGGATCCTGAATATCCAGTTGCGTAGTATTGGGGATATCTGGAGATTCGGGCATCTGACCCATTTAGTTGACTGATTCTCGTTGAAACACTGGATACTTGGCAGGAACCTCGCAGTGGCTTGAAACAGAAGCCTGGATCCTCGGTTTCCGGTTATGAGGGGTTTTGCTTCGGGGTTTCAGGGCAAGAGGATAACCGGAGCACTGGACAATCGAAGGTTTGCTTGCGAGGACTGTTTAAGGAGTCCGGTTTCTCGGTTTCCCGGTTGGTCAAGGTTCTGGTGAAGGGTTCCATGGAGAGGGGCCCTTGAGCCTTGTGGTGACATGTAATGCTACATCAGTCCACGAGGTCATGTCGTGGTTAGTCCACATGTCATGAAGGACATCGTGCCACGTGTCTTGGTTGGTCATGGTTTCAGTGCAGAGCTTTTTCAGAGGTCGAAGGGTGTGACGACATCAACCTACATGTGACATGCCATGTCATCAACCACATGTCGTGCCATGTCAGCTTATTCGTATGAAATTGCCCAGTCAACTGTGACGCGTTCATGCCACGTCATTATGCCACATCAGCTTGGCATCCTGTCTAGCTATGAGGTTTCATGTCAGGTGGCATGACACGTCAAGTCTGCGTGTCTTCGGTGTCAACTGGATACCCGACTTTGGCGTTTGTGAATGAGCAATTTATGGATTTCCTGGTGCCCGGTTGGGTAAGGTACCTGTTGTGTTAAGGTTTGGGGCTTGGTTAATTGGAAGGGAAACTCTTCGTTGTGTTGGCTGTTGGGGGATCCATGGGATCCTGGTGCTCGGTTGGGTAGGGTTATGCTTGTTGACGTATAAGGTATGCTCGCTGGCTATTGGTTCGAGACATGCCACGTAGAAGGGTTACGTGTCCTAACACGTCAATGCCCTGGTAGTGCCACATTGAACGATATAGGTGGCGAGGCTCCATGTGGGTGCCACATGGTTTTTGGTGGAAAAAGGCCTGAAAACTTTAGGAGGCCATAACTTTTGATCATGAGCTCGAATTTGAACATAATGACAGTCGTTGGAAAGCTCTTGATGAGCAGAATTGACTTATGAGCTCAGATTTGGATTTGGAGGTGTGGTTAAGGAAGGTAATTGAGAGGAAAGAAAAGAGAAATTTTGTGCACCCCACCAGCCTAATGGGGTTTTAGGGGGTTGGGTGTGTTACAAGGGAAGACAACAATAGATGCTAAGATTACTTCCAATATTCACATCAATGCATCATCTTCTATCATTTACCAATTACAATGTAAAATATTCAATGTGAAACTTGCAATGGTACAAAGTATATGTTCTTTCACAAAAGCATTATTCATAGATTTATCATTTATGAGTGCAAGTGATAGAACGTTAACAAGTGTACATGAGAAGATCTTAGTGTGAATATATCATTATGACAGCAGCAACCTTAGAAGAAGTTCTATAACCATTTAAATCATTCAATCAACACATGTAACCATGCACCAAATAAGATACTACTGCTGTAACAAACCATCCATATTACAAAGTATATGAATATCTCATCAGCATATATGTATGTCTATCATAAAGATGCAATCCACATTTTATATCCAGGACACATGTAAACACTGCTTCTCACATCACACCAATTTTAGCACAAGGGCAGATCACTATTCTGCAAACCATCACTGCATATCAATCTGAGAAATCGGCCCCAGCATACAGCAATAAAGGAAGAACACTACACAAAAACTGGGTAGTTAGGGGTGGTTAGGATAGGAGAGCAATATCGTCAACTAACCAGCAGGAGAACCATCAAATGCTGCCCCAAATGACAGTTGAAACAAGCGAATTTAACCTCTGCAAACTCTGTGGATTTCACAGTTTATACAGTGAGGAAAAGGATGACGTCTAGCAGAATTAGGGCAAATTTGAGCTGTTCTAGGAATTGTTCTGATGGTCAGAGTCCTTATGGGTAAGACAGTACAAATAATGATCAAAGGATACACAGCGTTGCAGTTTAAGACCTCTGTCTACACAAACACCTTCAGAAATTAAGAGCTGGGACAGCAAATGAAATTTTCCAGGTTATGGAGTTAAAATTGCAATAAGAAAAGTTAGATTAATAGATACAATGCAACCTATCGCCAGGGTTTAACAAGGCAAATATGAACAGCAAGAAAAACACTTGCCAAACCCTCAATTGCTGGCTAAAGATGGAAGTATGGTAAATCAGTCAGCTGCAAAATCTATAAAGGATATGCGATGAAGCTCAAAAAACACAAAAAATAAGATAAATTTGCTTTTTAGTTTAGGTGGTTAAAGACAAAAAGAAGACTGGTGCCTTAGAGGGCTTATGGGGTCACCACTTCATGTCCAAGTGAAGGCTAGGGTTTATGATATAGTAGTGTTGAAAGGCACCTGAAGGATTGCCTCTCAAGTGCTACTGAGGGCTAGAAGGTTCCCTTCTAGGTTGCAAGGGAGGATTGGTCCATGGAGGAGCCTTTCCCAGTACTAAACAAGGTGAAATCAAAGTCTAGTCAAGCAAAAGGAGAGAGACACTACACATCCTACCTTAATGCATGAAATAACTTTAATGATCAAAGGGGAAGGTGAGAGAACTTATGTTGAGAACCCTTCCAAGTGGAGCATCGTGCACTTCTTTGGCCTTGTAGTAGCCTTTTTCTTTCAAGCAACCTCTAAGAGTGTTTATCTAACACTTGGAAATTAATTAGAAAATCACAAGAAGAGAAGTAGATACCCAATAAAGTCAATAGCCAAGGTTCTCATTATTCTCCAACGATTTGAAATGGAGGAGTTGTCTTCTTTTTATAGGTGAAGCTCCTCCTCAAATACAATACAAAATCACGGGCTAGCTCAAAACCATGAGGTCCAAAACCATTAGCCCGGTAAAACCATGGGCAATACAAATAATAATAAAATACATGCCATAAAATGCTCACAAAGTGAAATGTCCCTCTTAGAAGAGGTCAATGTATAATAAAAGACCACATATGTGGACCAATGTAGGAGCCAAGGGAAGTTAATCCCTCAAAATATGATGTCCACATCAAAGGAATGGTCCATGGTCAAGTCAAATGGTCCATAGTCAAGTCAAATGGTCCAACATCCACACGAGAAGCCTCCTTAAACAAAGGGAATATCCACATGCAAAATACTCTCCTCAAAACTTTCACACATGTGAGTCGTCCAAGCGAAGAGGTGGTCTCTAGAAGCACGTGTGGGCTCAATAAAGAAAGCATTCCTCATAGAATGGTTCAGTAAAGATGCCACACCATCAAAGGGTCCAAGGCACCATGTGTAGTCACCCTCGTAATGTGCAACCACTCTCTCCAATGCATTCAATACCCCACGTGTGGTACAAAAGGAGTAAATAATGCATGAACATGCATGCAACGTCCAACTGAGCAATGAGGATGCATATAAATGGTCCACGTGGCATGCGTGATGGCATGGCATCCCTATTATGGCTCGATGCACTGTCATGGATCCCAATGCAGTGACATGTAACTCGATGCGGTACACAGATCCCAATGTCTGTAGATATGGCCATATAAGAGTACATGGATCCTAATGCAACATCATGGATCTCAAGGTAGTGTCACGAATCTCGAGGCATGGTACACATATCCCAATGCACAATACCCACTTGAAGTGATAGGTCTAGCCTTTTAGCAAGCCATTAATTGGTAGCACTTGGTGACATCTCTTAGCCGAAACATAACAAAGGGGGTTAGTTTTAATACTTTCTTAAGTCTTACCAAGGGGAACAATATTAACCCTTATACATGCATCAAATCCTAGGATAACCTATATTACCTAAGTACCTAGGTGAAAGATAGGAAATCATGGATAATAATGATGAAAGCGAAAAGGGGAATGAGTTCATGTGATAACCCTCAAAGTCTTAGACATGCATAGGTCTTATTTCTTCATTTATTTATTCATCTAGCTTCATTTGGATAGGATTTTTTGCTCATAATAGCCTTCTAGAGGGATCGTAGCATTGAGTTACCTTCCTCCGCACTGTTTCTTACTACCTCGTTAAGCCTTTTCCTTTAAATGTTTAGTTTATCGAACAAGCCCCTTTTATTTAGATATTCACAGACAAATAGGGACTAGGGGCATTGGCCTCATAGCAAGGGGCATTACTCAAGCTTAACATTTGGTTTTTAACTTTAGCTCTTCACCTCTTAGCCTTGGTGGCTTTATTGATTCAAGCTTTGATTTGACCTTTGAGAAATCATACATGATCATGATGCGATTTTTTGTGTGGATGGACTGACTGATACTTGGGAGCTAGAAAATGGTTAGCATGGTTGGGATATGGATAATGATATCTAGCCTAGACACCCAGTGGTACAAGCTAACTCAAGAAATGACACGTCTAAAAGAAAACATGTTTCCCAAGCTACTATGAGGCAAGTAATAAAACCATGTAACATTATGAAGTGCTAATAGACAATCGTTAGGTCTTTACCACTTTACGACAAGCTAAGAAGTTATGTCATCATGTCGAAATAGGTACTGATGTTGATTTTCCTTAACCTAGCATTCGACACTTAATCCAACTAAAAAACGCTTTATTAATTAATTGCACAGCTAGATTACTCAACGTAAATTCAGCGGAAGTATAACATCATAAACCAATCACACATTGCACAAGATATTTGGGAAAAACCCTTGGAAAAACCCTTGCGGGAAAACCAGTTCTATGATGATTTTATTGCTATAAAATCAGGGCTCTTGTCTTGGGATAATGGCCCTTTTGAGGAAATACAACTGCAACTGATAGCCTAGCCCACTTGGCTGCTATCTCCCTAGCTGCTCCCTGCACCCTTTCCTCGGCCCCTGCCCTGACACACTTGAAGGCTCGCTCACTCTTTGTGTAACATCACTGTGTCTCATCCCCTCACCTAGGCTGCCTTATATTACATTGAGATTTGACCAAATCAATCAAACCTTAGATCAAGTGATCAAAGGCTGAGATCTAATCTCACCTTCACTTTAGATCTAATGGTCATGACTTAATCAGACACTCACTTAAGTTACCAATGCTATTAACTTAGGCATTTAACTTAATTAACAAAAGAACATTCACTGTAATTATTTAGCTCATAAAGTGAACTCCCTAAGGTCTACTGAGAGGTTACAAGGATGACTTCCACAGGATAGACACCGGGCCTTTGTGGAAGTACTTGTCCGATGCTACAAAAACCAACACTCCCTCTTAGCGAGGAAGGTACTTCCATCACTTGGAAGTGACTTTGTCTTCGCTATCTGATTTGCTACCATGGCTGCTCTCCAATCCTCTTGATTGGCTGCTCCCTCTGACACATAAGCTATTTCTGCCATCATGCTCAGACTCATCTTTGAAGACCTGTTGCCTATGCTCCTAGAATCCTCCTGCTTCTGAACATCTTGCATGGCAATCTTGATCCATGACTTCTTTTGGACGGACTTGGAAGGATGCTCCTTCCCATCTGAACCTGAAGGCTGACTCCATTTGAGCTGCTCAACCTTCGGAGCTACCTGCTGCTCGTTCTCCGTCACCTTTCTTGCCATTACTCGCAAGAAACTCCACAATTTTAGCTGCTCGGATCCCGGACCCCTGCCCAAGGTTGCCTAGAGCTGCCCGACAATTCTTCTCGCTGCCCAAAATTCTTTGGGCAGTCTGCCTGCTGCTCAGGACCTGCTTGACGACTCTACTCACCCTGCTCGAGCTTCCTCGGCCTTGCTGGGCAGGCGGTCTGACCCGGTGGCTGTGTTGGCAGCCTCCGCTGGCTGCTGGCCATGCCCTGATGACTATTTTGCAGTTTTCTGGCTGGCTGGCAGCTCTCCTCAGCTGCCTCTCTCCAAGCTGCTATCACACGAATCCTATACACGTGCTGCAAATACGACGGCTGGCCGCTTTCCAACTTCCTGTACGGTTGCAACTTCTGAAAAATTATCTCAGCCAGTTGCTTCCACACTGCCCGTATGATTGCAACTTCTGCACAATTATCTCAGCTGGTTGCTTCCACGCTGCCCAGCCCATGGCTTTCTCAACGCGCCCTCAGCCTCCATTTGCACGCAGATATCTGCATGTGTCAAGTCAACAATCAACATGATTTGACTCGGCTGAGTTGAGTCAGGTAAAATCAGTGACTTGGTTGTTGGCTTGACCAAACCCAATGTTGCTGACTTGATGGTTATCTGCATGCCTAGTCAAGAAAACAAAAAAAAGGAAAAAAGAAAAAAGAGTTTGTATTGACAAATTTTCAGCAAGAAAGAGTTGATGGGTTACACGCAAGTTAAATTTTCTATGGTTAAGTACCTTTTGTTAAATACTGATCATGTTCTTTCCTTGTACGGTAGAAGTTAGAACATCTTTTTTGAATTAAAGTTTCTTTTAACTATTAATATAAACAATGTGTATAGAGTTTTAATACAAAAATGGGTGGGTTGCTAATGCAGCCTCCCCGAGCACAAGAAAAGGCCCTCCAAAACTCAAAACGACTAGCTGGCTTAGGCCAAACCATCTACATACATAGAGCTGCAAGTGAAGAATCCATAATCAAAAAATAATCTTCTGGGACGGGGCCCATCTAGCAGGGTTCACCTTCATTAATTGCACAATCTATTCCCATCCCTCGGTGGAAGGCTCCGGTCCTTCGAAAATGGCCAGGGCCAGAGTTACAAACTGTTTGTCATTGTGAAGCAAGGTTGGGTGTCAATTTCTCCTGTGCTCATGCCTCTCGTGCACTTGTCTACCAGCCCGGTGGTGGGGCCTACTGTCACCTTTTTGTGAATCTGCTGATGAAGGCGGGGCAAGAGGCCCCTTTTTCATAGTGCAGGGGGCCCCATCACAAAAATCTAGAATTTGTTGGAGATGCTCCATCTCCATTTTTAACTTCTGCACTTGCACTATGATTTGCACAGACAGGATGGCACAGGTCAGTGTGCCATTGTACCATGGAAAGCCTCTTAATAGGACTGATGAATTAAACACACCATCATTATGCATTTTCCAAATCCAATAAAGAACTTCAACTCTAACAGCCATTCAAGCATAATGAAAATTCAAAGCCCACGTGCAATCGAACATTGACTCTATATAAATGTCAAGTTCCAAAAATGCATCTAAACTCTTCTTTTCTGTGTTTGAACACAAAACAAATACACTCCCAATGTCTCAAGGCATTCCAGATAGGATAAGTCCAGTTTTGAATGGTGTGGAACTAAGTCACACGGTTTGGGTTCGAGTTCAGGTTTGGCAATGATTAGGTTCGGTTTGAATTTGAATTTTTCTGAGGTTCGTGATTAGGTTCATCTATATACATTTTCTATATATATATAATTATATTAACTTTAAAATGAAATATAACATAAAATAGTAAGAAATCAACATCAATAAACATAAAAAATGAGATGTGACACAAGGTTACGAGCTTGAGCTATGGACTCGGTCAACATCCGTGAGGTTTGATGAACCTCAATGAACCTCAATTAACCGCAATTGTTTTTTCAATTTCGCCAAATTAGTTCGGCGAACCTTGTGACACTGGTGTGGAAATACAATTGGCTGCCTTAACTGGTGTGCTTGTCTTCTGAATGGAATAGTAATGACCTTTTTTGTTAAATAGTCAACTAGAAGCTTACTACCATGCTGCTGTTTTGTCGAAGATAAATTCTCCATGAAGTCCATAGCATAGTGGAAAAATCATTGGGTTTTCTGAGCGTTCCCCAGTCAAACTCTGCTCAACTCAGCTGTCCAGCAGACTTAACTCAGTGTTGAGTTTGAATTTCTGCCAGCAAGTCAGATTCGCCAACAGTGAGTCAGATCTGCGAGTTCTTGCAGGTAAGACCTTGGCCCATGAGTAACTCATGGGTTATTCGCTGCCCGGTGAGTCCAACTCATTGGCAGATGGGTAAACTCACTGGTGTCAAATATAAATGTCAAAAAGGAAAAGAAAAATCCTCATTTTGAATGATTTCTGTTGCCAAGTATTTGTGGAGCCCAAGTCAAAAGCTTGTACTTTGGGCTTGCTGAGTCATTTGCCGAGCTGAGTTTTTCAGCATTGGTCCATAGAAATGGATTCCCTTAGTGCATTTAGTGTTTATAGCAACCTTGACTGAGAAGAGCAGGAACTTGTTCTTGCAATATGAAGCGTCCTATATGAAACGTCCCGTTAGTATTTCTAGAGTTTCAGATTGCCATTATTTGTAAATGCAAAACAGATAACTTTAAGGTGATGGTATTGAAATGATTGTGAAAGTGTGTCTTCATATTGCACATTAATTTGTCCAGCCATTTATTCATGATCAACAGTGCAGGAGGTAACATTCAAATGAGAGATGCAACTGGTAGTGTGCAAGTCGGCTTCTATGTAATAACCGGTTATTGACAAATTTGTAGTCTGGTTATAAAAAGGAGAAATTCATCATTACTTTGTGGAGACTGCAGGATTTAGAACATAACTGATGGGAAAGTTTGTGATTACGTGCTATATAATGCAAACAGTGACACAGTTTATGATGAATACACACATCGGAACATAATCTATTTGACCTTTTTTTTCCAAGGAAAACCTCACTTGGAAACTCCCAGGCACTTCCCCACATTCATGGATGGTACCCGGTGCAAACCCATCACCGCTGATTACAATGCCTGACCTGGCAGGGGCATTGAGTGAGGCACGCAAAAGAGGCAGCCAGCCTGGGGAGTTGATCCCGAGACTTCCTGCACGAAGCTCAAACCACTCAAATCACTCAAGCTAGTCCACTGGCTTGCATAATCTATTGACCTATATTGATAGGTTAAAATTTTAATCCTCTACCTGTTACTGACTAATTAGTTAGAACTTAGAAGAATCTAACTTCTATACTTATTTGCATAATGTAGATTGCAAGGGATATATATTCCAACAACCACAATCTTTAATTTTAATAAATCTGTGTTTCCATCACTGGCTGACCATTGTTATTATACTTATGGCAATTTTATATTTATTATAGAACTCACATGCAAAGGGACTGGGAAAGCAGATCAAAAGACCAGTTGGAACATAAATCTCCTATTGCTTGCAACGGGTCATAAATTTTGGAGAGTCAAAATAGTGCTTGGGAAAATATTAGAGATGAACCTTTGGATCTGATGGTTTGCATTTTTGGGAAATTTCTCATTCTGTTCATTTTTTCTCAAAATCTCTGATGTGGATCTTCTGATGCAGGTTCCAGCACGTATTGATAAGCTTATTGCTGAGAAACAATATTATGCGGCAGTTCAACTTCATCTGCAATCCACATCTATGCTTGAGCGAGAGGGTATTCAAGGGGTGAGTGCTAGTTCTCATTACCAACTTTTTGATAAAAAAATTGATGGAAAGAACTACTCAAAGTTTCTTTACGTGTTATGGTTATTTAATTACTAGTTTGACAGAAAAATATTGCATCATCATATAGACTCTAGAGTGTACACATTAAGAAGAGATGAGGGATATACATCTATCCCATTAGTGGTAAGGTTGAGGCATGTGTGTATAAATGCAGTCTGACAATTATTTCATTTAGACTAAGTTATCATTGCTAAATAGTTGTTGCATTGTTGGGATTGTTTGTGTATGTGTTTTATCTAGAAAAAAAGAATAGGAGTATCTTTTTATTCAACTGTTTATTTTGAGTAAGTGGAGGAAAATGCCTTCCTGACAAGAGGTTAAACTGCAGCCAGGTGTAGTATCTCGTCTCATGTATGGGACTAAGGATAGATGCTTACTAAAAAGCACATGACCCCACTGGACGTAGCCTCAACGATGACCACAAGGGACATTAGCTCTCTCGTGGATGCTATTTAGGCTGAAACTGCCTTTTGGTCTTGGAGTATGACCTAAACCTGCGTCTGATTAGCTAAGAGCTCATCTTCCTCAGACATAAGGAAACAAGTTAATGGCCCAAGATCCAGAGGCATTTGATATAAATGGAAGTCTAACCACTTAGGGACCACCAACGAGTTATTTTAGGTGGCTAGGTTTTGTTTGCACATGACAGTGTTGTGAAAAATCCAGGTCCTATCAGCTTGCCTTCTTGGTTTGTCTTTGACCAAAGAAAGGCTCTAAGTTTCAACTGTAAGGTAATATATTTTCTGCTGTTTTATAACAGCCAACAGTCCAAAAGTATCTTGCTGATTTGTTACGGTTATGTTCTCAATTTTGGGTGCTCTAGCATGTCGTTTTTGTCACCAGAAACTAGTACATGCATCTCAAAATAAACATAACACACCTAAACATCGTTTACTGCTGAAAATGAACAGATCTAAGAAACTAATACATGCATTTGTAGACACAGGTATTTTTGGTCAACATGACCCTGGATAAACCCCCCCGGGGAAAACCAGTTTGGAATATGTATGTATATATGAGGAAAGCAGAAGAAAGGTTACAATAAACACAATATATGAAAGAACCTGATACAATAGCAACTCCAACTGAGCTGATATATAAGTTCAAAATCAACAGATGCACCCTAGAATGGTGCGCCCCTCATGTAAACTGCCAGAACCACTGAATCTGCTCCAACTGTCAACTGTGAGCCCAGATCTGGAAACCCCTCCACAACAATGAAGCTATGCTGAATGGCTACCCTCTGCAACTGATCTCACTGCAATCTGATGGCTAGAAGTCTCTCAACTGTTGATGCGCCCCAATCTGGCAATGCGCCCTCCTCAACAGCAAAACCTCTACAGTAAATAAGCTAAGGGATATGAGGCAAGCCTCCCTCCATGAAAGCAAGTGCCCTAGCTCAAGTCTCCTCACAAAACTGATCTCATCTCCATCAAGCAAGAACTCCTCTCTCAATGAACAACTCAAGCAATGAAGAATGCACCCTCCTTCACCCTTTGTGTTAAATTCATAGCAGCTGCAAGAGCCATTCTCCGGGAGGATGGCAAAGACCCTAGCTGAGAGGGCCCCCAGTGCACTCCTGGGGTATTTGGTCTGGGACCAAACAGTTAGTGCCACAACAAAAGATCCTTCTTAGGGCCCCCAGTATATGACTGGGGTTCTTAGTCTGAGACTAAGCAGCTAAAGCCCCTAGATATGTCTAGGGACCCTGGAAATGTCCAGGGTACCCATGCCTGAGGCATGGGTTGATCCATGATCTTGTACCATGGTGGTAAAGACCCCTGAGAGGGCCCCCAGTATACGACTGGGGTTCTTGGTGAAGAACCAAGCAGTAAAGACCCTTGAGAGGGACCCCAGTATACGACTGGGGTTCTTGGTGAAGAACCAAGCAGTAAAGACCCCTAAGAGGGCCCCTAGTATACGACTGGGGTTCTTGGTCTAGGACCAAGCAGTTAAAGCCCCTAGATAAGCCTAGGGCCCCTGGAAATGTCCAGGGTACCCATGCATACGACATGGGTTGATCCTTGGTCTTTGACCTTGGTGGATAAGACCCCAGAA
>ML780807.1:127540-155169 GCA_009831015.1 Picea engelmannii
TTTATAATAGACCTGTATTCCTCAAGCATGGCATCCTTCCATACTTGTAATTTATCTGCTTCTTCAAATGAAGAAGGTTCGACATCACTAATGCTGCTCATCAGTGCAACATAGCCTCCAAACCTATGAGGCCTCTTCCTTTCTCTGAAAGTTCCTTTGGGAGCATCTATCCTTTCTGCTTCCTGTACTATTTCTTTAAGCCACCCTGGCTTCCTTTTGGCTGGAGGTTCTGCAAGAGTTCTTTCTAACACTTCAGCAGGTTCTAGGGGCTCATTACTTGGCCCTTCATGAGGTTCCTCCCTCTGGTCATCTGACTCTTCATTTTTAGAAGAGGGTGAAGCTGGATGAACTGCTTCCGATTCTGATTTATGGTTCAAGTACATGCTAAATGAAATAAACCTCATGCTTGAGCCTAGCATAGTGAAAATTCAACAGAAAATACATCAAAATGAAAAGGTGTGTTTTCTCTAAAGGGAATGTCCCTTAATGAAAGGGCACCCCTGAGTGGGTATCTATGAAATGGGACATGCCCCCCTGCTCCCATGTGTCATGAAACTTATGTGGGGACACAGATTCATATGGGCAAGTGTTAGACACAAATTTGGCACGTGTCCTACATGTGTCCCAATTCTAGCACACATGCCAAATTTGTGTCTAGGATGTGCCCTACAAGTGTCCCGATTCTAGGACATGTGTCATGAGTAGAAAGGGACCTAGGCTCACATTTGCTCATGCAAGTTGGAGCTGTGAGGTGTTTTGGTGTGCAACTGAGGGTTATTTTACCCTACTAACACTATTTAAAGAGGTCCCCACCCCCTCCATTTCACCCTCCCTAGTCATTAATGGTAATATTAAATTCTTAAAGTAAAAGTGCTATTCTCCTTTATCTTTCATTTTCATCCTAGAAAATGAAAGTTAAATGAAAATCTCATCAGTCCTCTGCCACACTTTTAGTCCCAAGAAGTAGTGCATCATACCAAGGTCCTTCATCTCGAATTCAGAAGCCAATGCACGCTTGCATTCAACAATAAGGCTTTCTGAACCGGTGAGGAATAAGTCATCAACATATAGAACCAAAATCAGACACTCGCCACCAACAATGTGATAGTATAGGTTGGGATCAACAACACTCTTGCTGAAGCCCAAACTCATCAAGTATCCATCAATCTTCTCATACCACGCACGAAGTGCCTGCTTTAGTCCATACAAGGCTTTCTTCAACCTGCATACTTGAGACTCCTTCTCATGTGTCATGAATCCATCTGGCTGCTTGATGTAAACTTCTTCCTCATTTTCACCATTGAGAAAGGTTGTCTTTACATCCATTTGATGTAGTCTCCAACCCATGGATGCGGCTAGGGCAATAATCGTACGGATGGAAGTGTATCGGGCAACAGGAGCAAATGTCTCCTCATAATCTATTCCCTCCACCTGAGAGAATCCTCTAGCCACAAATCTCGCTTTGTACTTCTCGACACTTCTATCAGCTACATGTTTGATCTTCTATATCCACTTGGAAGTCACTACAGACTTCCCTTCCGGTCTCGGAACAATATCCCACACATCATTCTTCATGATGGACTGGTACTCTTTGATCATGGCATCTTGCCAAACCTGCTGACCCACTGCTTCTCCATGACAAGAAGGCTCAGTATCAATGATGTGGCTCATGGATGAAACATAGCTTGAAAATCTCTGCGGTCTCTTGCTCTCTCGGAATGTACCACGAGGAGTTGCATGTCCCTCTGCCTCCTGCAGAGTCTGTCGAGCCCATGCAGGCCTCTTCTGGCCTACTGCAATGTCTCTGGGAACATCAATTGGAGCTACGGGATCAACTGGATGAACTGGATCGGTAACTGTCTCCCTTTGAACTGTTGAAGGGGGAGAAGGTACTGTCTCTTCTTTCTTCTCAATTAGTTTGACTCCCTCTGAAGTCTAAAGGATAAACCTCTGTCCTAGAGGAAATTGTGACATCATCCTTTTCTTGTGTTGCTATCCTGGAGACATCCCATGTCTTCTCAGGTGGTCTACTGCCCCTACAGTACTTTGCTAAGCAAGGAATCTGGCCTCCCGTACTAGGATAATAACCAAGATGGCCTCCCGTAGGGATAACAACCAAAATGGCCTCTTGTACTAGGATAATAACCATCCAAAAAAAATTGGATTCCCGTACCAGGGATAATGGTCCAAGTCATGAGGGCTCCCATACTAGGGATAATACCCTTCATTATCAAATGCAAGCTACTACAGAGTAATGATGAAAATCAAATAAGGAAAGTAGTACAAAACCTACCTTAGTCTACGGTCACGCTCAATCTTGCTTTTGGTCCTCCTGAGAAAACCGAGATAGAGAAGAACTCCTCATTGTTCTTGCTTGCATTTCTTGACTTCTTTTGAGGTGGCTAATGTTGCTTTCCTTTCTTCCACAAAGGACAATGATTCACATAGTGACAAGGGCTTGAAACCTTGCACATCACTAGCTGCAAGTCTAGTCTCCTTGATGCCCACTAGAGCTTGAATAAGGTGCACTTATAGCCCACACTCAAAAGTTACGTCAAGGATCATTCGTGAGACAGGTTTCAGAAATTTACCTCAAAACTAAAATTTCTTTAAACTCGGATTTTGATATGCTTCTTGTAGCAAGCCTGAAACTTGTGCTCAAGATGAATCTCAAGTTTGGCCTAGCTGCTCCTTAAGCTTTGCTTGGGTCCAAACTTCGTCTTTAAACTTCACTTGAAAACCCCCATGACAGACCTGTGAAATGCTTTAGGACAGACCTTAAAACCAGTTCAGAAATTTACCAAACAGTTCTGAAAACTTCTGAAAATTAGCTCCAGGAAATATGCTTCAGATCAGATTTCAGAATTAGTCTCAGGACTGCCACAGAACAGGCCTCTAGCTTGGCCTTCTTCCCTCAGGAATTCACCTTATCCTGGTCTGAAACTTGGCCTCACTATTGTCCAAAAATCAGCCTCAGAACAGGTCTGGAGTTCACTTCAGATTTGGCCTAATGCTTCAAAATATATCTCAGAAGCTGCTTTAGAAGTCACTCTAAAGCTGCCTCAGGTTCTTGCTGTCAAAGCCTTAATTCTGCCACAGAATAGGCCTCAGAAATACCACAGGACTGCCTCAGATCTTCCTAAAAAATTCGGTCTGCAAATTTGTTAGGGGACGGGTTAAATCTGTGGTTTAGGGTTCCTTCTAGCTGCGACAGCCTTAGAGAGGCTTCTCTATGCTGCGGCCTCCTTCTTAAGACTCTAATCAAGACTCGGCCAAGGCTTATAGGCCTGCGGCCAGTCCTAAACTCCACCACAGGGGCCTGGCCCTTTCCTTACACCAGTGGCAGGGGTCTAGCAGCCTTTACGACCTTCCTTCATTGACCGTGCAATAGGTCTTCTTCAGGAACATTGCTCTGAAACAATGTTGAATTTTTGATGATTAGCTCAAGCATGTAGTTTATTTCTGTTTTAGCATTAACTTGAACCATAAACACCGCGACAACAATACACTAGCTGCAGTAAACCAAGATCACAAGAGGAATAACCATGCACAAAAGACACCAGAAATTATCTTGGGAAAACCCTTCTCAACCAAGGGAAAAACCCAACAATCCTTTGCTATATTGCCAAGAGAAGATCCTCCATACCACAAACCCTAGAGCACACAAGAGGGTGCTTCTATGACTGAGAAAACTAGCGCTTAATAGAAGTGCACACTTCAGTCCTCCTAATTTGAGACCACATGTTTAGTGAATGAGAAGAGATGATCCATGATGGGGATCTATCTCTTACTTGTACATGACCTATCACATCAAATGGATGTGTCTGTTGGCACAATAGGGGCGACCTGTACAACTGAATAATATAATTAATCTTTACACAATATTAATTTTCTTTACATGGTGGGGCCAACTTGTACCCTTTACAATACAAATTAGGGTTACACAATAATCTTACTCTTAGACAATATAGCAAGGGATCTCAAACATCCTCTAGTGCTCTGCCACTAGGGACACGTCCACCTGTGCTCAGTCACAGGGACATCACTCTCAACAAATTAACTCAACTAAGTCCATAGGAGTACCATCTGGAGAGCCATCTCAAGTCGACTCAACTAAGTCCATAGGAGTCCGACATCAAACCATCTCAAGTCATCTCAACTCTGTCCAGAGGAGTATGACACACCCATCACATGGGCTTTCTCACAGATCGTCTCAACTCAGTCCAGAGGAGAACGACCCAGAGAATGTCTCATGAAGCTGCAATCATCAACATTAACTACCTATGGGCCTCTTATGATGTGGGTCAACCAACTAATTTGGGCCTTATTAATAAAAAAACCCTTTTTACAATGAGTGACTATTAACTAACTATTTAATGGGCCTTATTCAAGGAAGGTGGCCTCATACATTAATAAAGTATCTAAGTAAGGGGGTTAGGGTAGGACCCTAACATGCCCTCCCCCTTCAAAAGCAATGTTGTCCTCAAGGCTGAAGGTAAGGAAATTGTTCTAGAATCGTTGCATGTTCCCATGCGACATCTTTTGGTTGCATATCTTTCCATTGGATCAATACTTTATTGATCGCGTGCGGGCGCAACTGGCGCTCAATGGTAGCAAATATTGCTTTTGGCTGGAGATAAGTGGAACCTTCTTCATCAAGTTTTGGTAGGTTGGTCTGCACTTTGCAGTTTGATCCCACAACCTTCTTCAAATAGGACACATGAAAGACTGGATGAATCTTGGAGTGGGATAGGAGAGCCAACTTGTAGGTGACCTGACCAATGCATTGTATGATTTGATAGGGACCATAGAAATTGGGAGCTAGCTTCTAAGGAACTTTATCTTTGAGTGATGCATGTTTATAAGGCTACAGAGGAAGAAACACTTGATCCCCTTTGTTAAAAGAATGTTCAGATCTATGTTGATCAACTTGTTGTTTCTTTTGATTTTGCGCCATAAACAAGTTGTCCTTGAGGATACAGATAATGGCTTCTCTAGTGTGAAGCGTTATATCTACTGCATGAACCTTGGAGGTGCCTAGTACATAGGATGCCATTGATAGGGGTTTTTGGCTATAAGCAATTTCATATGGTGTCATTTTGGTAGCTCCATGATAAGTGGTGTTGTACCACCATTTAGCAAGGGGAAGCCATTGTGCCCATTGGTGTGGCTTTTCGGAAGCAAAACATCTCAAATAGGTTTCTAGGCACTTGTTGACCACTTTTGTTTGACCATCAATTTGAGGATGATATGCAGTGCTCATAATTAGTTGTGTACCTTGAAGTTTAAATAGTTCCCACCAAAATTTGCTAGTGAATGTGGGGTCTCAATCTGACAATGGAAGTGGGCATACCATGTAGCTTAAAGATTTGATCCATGAAGGCTTGAACCATTGAGGAAGGAGTGAAAGGATGAGCTAGTGCACAAAAGTGAGTAGCTTTTGAAAGACGGTCAACAACACCCATGATTACTGATTTGTTGCCTGCTTTTGGGAGTCCCACGACAAAATCTATTGAAATTTCTGTCCAAGTCTATGTTGGGATTCATAATGGCTGCAATGCCCCTGCTTGCGGTCGAAAATATAAATCGACCATAACTTCAGTTATACTTATTTGATTGGCTGTTATGACCCCAATTATGAAATGCCACAACTTTTTTGGATATAATGGCAATGGTTTGACTGAAATTTGTGCACTCTCTCAAAAGATATCCAATATGTGAAATTTGCGGTTGTCACAAAAAAAAACCCTAAAAATTGCATATTTTGAATTTGATGATATCTCCAATTTTTAGGACTCCGTTTTTGATGATTTTTTTTTTTTGAAATTGTGTATTTTTTTGAGAGGAATTCATATCTCTGGTTGGTTTCCTCAAATTCTACACAAAGTTTCAGAATTCGATCGAAATATTGTCGTCCTCTTTTTTTGGTCAAAAAATTGCGAGAAGAAAAAATTTCTCCTACTTCATGCCCAAGAAAGAGCTTTGATACCACTTCTAGTGTACTTAATCCAAAAATTTAAAGAAATCACATGAGATGTTGTGCGAAACCCAATAACACAAGAGAAAAGTGAGATAAGAATAAAGAGCTATGTTCACTTGTCTCTTCAAAGGGGCAACCTCCAAGAGCAATGCTCCAAATACAATAACAATTCTTGACAAAACAATACATAACCTTCTACTCAATATATAACTATCCATAGAGAATCTTAACTACCTATGGGCCCCTTATGATGAGCAATGTTCCACCAAGACTCCGGGACGAGGGGACGCGGGTGCGGGGAGATGCACAGGGGGGACGTGTGAAAGTGCCCCCAAATTTTAGGGATTTTAGGGAAATGGGGGACGTCACATATTTAATATATAAAATATAAAATATAAAATATAAAATTAAAAAAAAAAAATAATGATAAAATCTCAAAAATAACAATTCATCCCATGCAAATTCATTAGTAAAATACTAAATACTACTAAATTAGTAAATTGAAAATTCAAATTTGTAGATGATATAAACTATTAAATATGATTCAAAATTCATATTCAAATTTAGTAATGAAATACATTGATTCATAAATCATAAATGAAAGTTGAAAAAGAAATAGTAAAATATTGATACATTGATTTAAATTCATCATTCTAGAATCTAATTAGTACTAAGCAAAATAGTAGATACTAAAGTCTGAAATGATAAATTGGAATTAGTCAAACTTAAAAATAGTAGAGTGACGAGTCAAGCTCTGAGATCATCAGTATCTAGAATCAAGACTCAAAACTTAAACTGAACAAACAATGGACAATGAACATGGAAAATAAATTTTAAAGTGACCATCATGGAGTCAATCTCATTGACCGGTCCTCTACATCCATCTCATGTATGAAGTCATCGGGACCATCAAAGGGAATGTCACTATCTATTTTTTAAACCTGTTGACCGCCTCTCCAACTAGGGGGTCAACTCCATGTGCCATGAAGAGATGCATCATCAGAGGCTCATTTGATGAAGACTTTTTGGTTCTACAGGGCATTTTTGGCTCCAACACTTCTTTTTGTAACTGGAATTTCCGCACCCCTGCGTGGGTCAATAATGTAATAGGTCTGCATGGGTCATAGTTAGGTCAGTTACCTTGGGATCGGTTCATTGGAAGAGTTCCTTTCAACGAGGGTTTTTTATCCTCAGGTTATTAACTGGGCTTTTCAGCCTTGTTAATTTCCCTTGAGTTTTTCCCTCGCACTCGCAATAGTTCCTCCAAAGTGGTGAAAGGCGTTCCAATGGGCTTATCTTCTGGTAACTATTGTCTAGGGATGATGTAAATGACCATGCAAGACATCTTAGAAAGTTTCGCGAAATTCCCTTGAGTCTAGATTAGTTTTTTTTAATTAATTAATTTTAATTAAATTTCCCTAAGTTTGGAGGTTTAATTATTTAATTAATTAATTATTTTTGAGCAAAAATTGTAAAAACTAGGTCCTTGGATTTTTGATAGGGGTATTTGTGCTCAAAAGAAATGGAATGAGACCCCCTACATCCTTGGACCAAGTTTCAACTCAGTCGGACAACTTCTGCTATGGGTTTGTCCATTCGGAGTGTCAATCAGTCAAAAACAACAATTTTAATTGCTAAGTCTTGACATAGCAAAAATGTAAAAAATGTAATAATGAGTTAAAAGGATGATGTAAAGGTGGATAAAGATAGAGAGATGACTCCTAGCCTAAGCCTACCCATCCCAACCTTTCCTAACCTTTCCACACTCCTCACTCACTCACCTCACTCAAAAAGTGACGCCCCCTAGGGGAAGTTACGCCCCCCTTGCTAGGTAAGACGTGGCATCTTATGTTTTGAAGTTGTGACTCGTGAGGGCCCCTCCACTTGATGGTTTTCCCTCCTTGACCCCCCATGTCACCTCTTAACTCACCTCCACTCCCCTCCTAGCATTCATTGCCCTCCATTCTTTCCCTCTCCCCCAAGTGGTGCGCCCTCCTTGAGGAGTTACGCCCCCCCCTCCTTGGAAAATTCTAAAATAATTATTTTAAAATTATTTGGGATCTCTCCTCTCACTCGGCACACATCCCTAGCCTCCCACTACCTTTTTGTGTGATCCCAACACCCTACCACTCATCCACACCCTATATCCACTTCTTGAAACCCTAGATGGTGCACCCTACCCTTGGGATTCCCTCTTGTGCTTGGTGGTGGACACTTGGCATTGATCCAAGAGGGGTGAGTTTGCCTCTCCAAGTATAAAAGGAACCCCTCTCATCCTCATTTACTTACCATATCTTGAGCTATTGTTATGCTACTTGATTTTCCACTCTCTCTCTCTCTTTCTTGTTCCATCTTTCTTCCATTCTTTGGCTCTTAGGGTTTTGGAGCAAGTATTTCTCCAAGATCCATTTCTTGAGTAATAAAGGAGAAACTTTGGAGGATATTGGAAGAGTAACAAGTATTTTTATTCTTGCTACATATGAGGTAACATTGTGAAATTTTGGCATAATGGTTGCATAGATTAGATCTTGGGTAAAGTATTTTATTTGAGTAGATCTAACAATGAGTATTCTTGTAGATCTATATATGTGAGTTGCTAGATAGGGTGCAAGTATTTCATCTTATTAGCATATTCAGCCATATTATCTTCTTGTGTGCATCATATCTTGTCAAGTTTTGCAGGTTTGTTTCAAGGGTTTTATTGGGATGCCTCAAGGACGAGTCCTCCCTTAAAGCACACTAAAACTCCTCTTTCTCATCTTTTTTTTCTCATTCTTTCTTGCTGTCCTTTCATATATATTTCAGCTAGCTTGACATAGTAGATTGGTCATCTAAATCTACTTTCTTCATAAAATTTTCTATGTGAAAAATTTCTACCAAAACTAGAAATTTTTCTTCATCTTTGCTTGTTGTGTGTAGCTTTTCCAGCAAGTATACCTTGCTGGTTTTTGCAGGTTCAGATCTGGTTGAGAGGGTTATGCTATCCCAAAAACGTCCACACAACACTCCAAGACCCTTCTCTTCAAGTGGGTAACATTCTCAACCTTTCTCTTCACTTTTTCTAACTTCTTGTGCATAGATCTAGTCACTTCTTGCAGATTATAGTAGCTCATAGCTTGGGAGGAGGATTGGTACGGCCTACCTCCCACGTGTGAGCTCGGGTGAGATCTAGCTTTGAGTTTTCTATCTCTAAATCACTCTCCTAAGCTAGGACGTGGGGTTAGTGAGCTTCTTGTAGTGGTTGCTTGCTTGCTTGCCTCTCTTGCTTTCACCTCTTTCTTTCTTTATCTCTTTCTTTCCAAGTTATCTTCTAACTTTAATAATTACCTACACTTTGGGAGAGGAATACCCCAAATTGTGAGGCTAGGCTTTTAATGTGCTTTTGATCTATTTATGCTTTAATGGTTTAAATGCTCTAGATTTAGATCTCTACACACATTAATCTTTAAGCTTAAGCCCTTGGGGCATAATCAACTTACATAGATCTATTTGCATAAGCTATCTCTTTCAAGATCTATTTTTTTGCATTCTCTAATCCAACACACTAAATGGTTAATGCTTAGATGGTTTAGTGAGTGGTTTTCATTTCATGCAATCATATCTTTAAGGCCATTTACCACCACACTTAAGTGAATTTGTTGTTGATAAGTTGATAGTGTAGGCATACATCTAAATCTCTCAAGCTTTCTTTCATACTTAGTGCTTTCTCTTAATGCTTTAAACAAACGTAAGATAAGTGGTGTAAGCTTGAGTTCTTCTTTCTCCCTTGGGCAAGTTGTTCTTGCTTTGTGCTTTAGTTCTCTTTCATAACAAGCTTCTCATATTGGTGATTTGATAATGGTAATGAACTAAATCATTATTCCGCTTTCTTTTACATTGCTTATATGTGTTAATGCTCTTCATGTTTATTCTTAAATAACTCACTTTCTAAGCTCATAAAAGTTTCGGTTTTGACATAAAATCACCTAATTAAGGCATCATAAAGTCATTAAAACACTTTAAAACACACCTAAAAGTCTAACCAATTGATATACATACTTAATAGACTTAATAGGGTACTTAAAACCACCATCTTCACCATCTAAAACGGGGATTGAGGAGGGCAACAGAAGGTGATAGGCCGGGGACGATCTCACGGCGCAAAGGAGCGTCCTTTCCATAAAAACTCAATTTT
The DNA here is from genome assembly GCA_009831015.1 of Picea engelmannii. NCBI lineage: Eukaryota > Viridiplantae > Streptophyta > Pinopsida > Pinales > Pinaceae > Picea > Picea engelmannii. The sequence continues at coordinate 137,695 of ML780807.1, forward strand.
TAGGGCTGACTTGCGAAGCTAGGGTAGGCCTCGTTGCCTCACTTCTTGAGCATCCAACAACTATTTGGCAATAGAGGGAGGAGGTTTTTGGTGAAACATCTAATAAGGGTAATAAAATATTTTCAATCTTAAGAATCCTTAACTCACTAAGTAATTAAACCTTGGGCTTAATACTTGTAATTCAAACTTTCATCTAATAATACCTTGTGGGTTAAATAACTAAGTGTTGAGTATCATAATCATTGTGGAATACTTGTGCCTTAACTTTTAAATCTTCTAAGTTTTCCTTTGGCTTGTGAATTTTGATGTTGCCATTGAGGAGCAGTCCAATAGAGTAAGTGCTATTGGGGCATGCTTAGGCCTAATGTGTTGATGATGCTAATGCCTTGATCTTCTTTATAACCTGCACATACAAACAAAACGTGGTTAGCTTGTTACATTGTAGCATTGTATCTCTAGCATTCTTTATTTGTAAGTACTTGTATCTAGTCTTGTGGTGAATAAATATTCTTTTGTAATCTTTGTAATTACGTTGTAACAAAACACCCTTTAACTTTAGTTGACCCCATTGCCCAGCCTTAGGCACTAGTCTTAGTTGACTAAGGGAAAGGGCTTGCTTAACATACTAACCTTGCATCTTGCATTGCTGCCTTAGCATCATAGGTTAGACTCCCCCAAACCTTAACAAATTAAAATCAACTCCTAGAACTTAAACACTAAATCTTATCTAGTAACTAGGGTCTACCCCCCTTGACTTCCCTAGGAGTAAGCCTAGACGGAAGAGGTTCTGTTCAAAGTGACAGCATGGGCTGTGAACCTAGGCATTGTGCCTCCAAGGACACACTAAGTGAGCCGGACTTAGCTCACGTTTGCAAGTGTGTATAAGGACGACAACAAAACCTTAATAGGCAAAAATTTGAGGGGGAAGCCCAAGAGTACCCCTTTCGGGGGGGACGTCCAGAAGTCTCCCTTTTCAAGGGGGGATGCCTAGGAGTCCCCCTTTTGGGGAGACTCGTCCCCCTTTTCAAGGGAGGACGCCCAAGAGTCCCCCTTTTCAGGGAGACTTGTCCCCCACCTTAGGGAGTCGCGTCCCCTTGCGTCTCCCCACGTCCTCCCAAAAAGGGGACGTGGGGAAATGTCCCCCCAGGAGCCCCCCCGTCCCGGGGGCGTGGGAAACGTGGAGGGCGCGACCCCCACCCTGGGGGACGCATCCCCGTGGAACACTGATAATGAGGGACGACCAACTAATTTAGGTCCTATTACTAAAAATGACACTTTATTACAATGAGTGACTATTAATTATCTATTTAATGGGCCTTATTCAAGGAATGTGGCCTCATACTTTAATAAAGTATCTAAGTAAGGGGGTTAGGGTAGGACCCTAACAAAGAAAACATCGTTACCAAATATATGCCAAGAGGGTGATCCATCAAGCAACGACAAGCAATGACATATCACAATCCACCATAGAAGAGTGAGTTTCCTCCAATCCAAAACATTAACCCAATCAAATAATAGGAAGGTGCTTACCCTTAATCCATCAAAACTCCATAGGCACCATACTGCAATCCATCCATTGTGATGAACATCATAAGTGTAACCCTCATACAATGAGGGGTAACAATTCCCATGGTCTATTTGAGTTTATTTGGAGCATTTCGGGGTTAAACAATGTTTCCCTGTTTCCTTAACATTGTTTGTTCTTTATATTGATGAGTTTCAGGCTTTTCTCAAGGAGCATACCTACGAGGGAAATGGATGTCTACTACATCATGTGCTAATTGTTATTCTTCTTTTTGTCGATGATGGGATTGTTACCCCCACCATGCCTAGGGGTAACTAGAGGAGATTATGTTTCATGGCTCGTAATGGACATAATGATCCCTACCATGATGATGATCAACATGTCCACAGATGGCAGCCCAACAACCCCCCCTCAAATTGTCTCTTACAGCTACAGATCAACCAAGCTCATCACATCCAAGCAACTCAGTGTATGGGAGATGGTAAGCCAATGTCACCATGAGGTATGTTAGTCCTTCTTTCATGTGAAGTGTTGGGCTTAATTTACTGGGCATGTAGATGAGGATCATTGGTTGAAGTTGGATATTGGATCACTCGATGGAAAGTTGTGTTTGTTGCCTTGTTTCACCTTGGAGGTTAGATTCTATGCCCTAGTCCCATGTTGTCATCGCCCGGGGAAAAAGGGGTACTACTAGGGGGCTCTCACAAGGGTAACGTTCCATTCCCCGCCATACATAACACTTTCCATCTTGGAGCCTATCACAGTGTAGTAAACTTTGGTAATTGGTCATGGTCCTTTCTCTCATGAAAAGAAGGGGCTGAAGGCCTAGAGGTTGATGCAACTGCTATGTATGCTATGTAAAAAATGATAAAGGCCACCTATAAAAGCCATAGGCCATCTTGAGCTCTACCCCTCCTAATGGTAATTGTCCCTTGTGTTGATGCTTTGAATGCACACTTATAACAGGACTTTAGCCCAGTAAGAAAATGAAAGAATGAAAGGTTGAAACCTGTAAAGGGGAATTGCAAAATAATAAATGGGTATCATAAGGAAATCACGGGGTTCAAAATGCAAAAAGTATCGAGGAAAGGGTATCTCAAACAACAAGCTCTACCTCTACAAAGGTGCTCATAGAAATGGATTTAATGACACCATAAGTCACGAAGTAAGCCCTAATTCATACCACTATCACACTTACTCTTGAAGGGTTTCTTTCTTTGATTGTTTCCCTCGGGACCTATCCCTCTACCTGGGTCTTTTATTTCACCGTCTTGGTTGGCACACCCAATAGGGTTGGATGAAGTCCCTCCCCTATTCAAACTTGCCAACTCACATGAGGTCCTGGGCCAGTGTGATGCTTGAAGGGGATACTGAGGTGAATTTTTTACATTGCTTATATCTTAAGTAACAACTTACTTTGCAACTCAAGGACTAATATATCTTATGAACATTGGTTTACCTTGTCTTATATTCTGTTTTGATTTGGATGCCCCTGACATGGTTCTTTGAGGGACATCCTAGGCTTTCGCCTACAACGTTGTGCCCTTTGTAGGACTTTGGCACGTGTGATGTAGAGCACTGAGTCACCCAACGACTTGGCACCTTCAACCATGAGATCTCACATCTTCAGGACCTTGGACGATGGACAAATGGGCTTGGTTTTGGCAGATTTATTCATGATGGCACACAAATGCATTGAAGGCCCACATGTTGGGTAGTGTACCCCAGGGCTTATTACTCACTAGATCGAGGACGTTGCAATAGTAGACAACCAAATGCCATGCAAACACGAGATGCAACCTCTTCCATCTTGGATGCAGTGCCCTAGATCTTTGACGTTGCCCTACATTGGATGATGACATCACCTTCTAGGCTTTGATGGTGATTGGGTTTGATGATTACTTGGGGTATCGGTGATGATTTGACATGACCATGGACAAGGAGACACACCATTGCCATCACTACACCTTGAGATGATGCCACGTGGCCTTGGGAGGCTTGACGTCACCGCACGTTTGGCATTATCATGGCTTATTTGCATTTTTTGACATTTGTAGAGGTTGTTTGAGCCTTGAGCGGTTGGCCCCACTTAGATCAACATTTCACCTTATTATGTGGACAAAGCGCTAGGGTTTACCTCATATAAAGAGGCTAGCAATAGGATTGATATTCATCATCACTTTTCCTCACTCATTAGTGGAGTAACACTTCTGAAATTTTCGCTATTTTAGCCTCTTTGGCTCTTTCTCTCTCATGCGCTAGGCTTGGAGGAGCTTATTTGTGGATGTGTTGCTCTTTTGGATGATAAATTTGTGCAATTAGGGTTTTGGTGTTCATGCTACTTGGAAGAAGTAAGTAATTTTCTGCAATTCTATGTTTCTTTCTAATGTTAAAGGTTAAATTGCTATCTTGTTGCAAGTATCCTTGTGTTGTTGAAATCCTAAGAGGAAGACATAAGTGTTTCTCTTCCTCACAAAATCTTTATTATTCAAGTTTGTGAAGCATCCTTGCTAGGGTTAAAAGCCTAAGGTACAAAAGTGCTTGCACTTTAGGGTTTTAACCCTAGACTTTGATCCTTGACCTAAGTGAAGCTAGGTGAAGGGAAAAACGACATCTAGGGCCCCACATGTTTTTACACCCTAGATACCTCTTTCCTTGAAGTCTAAAACCTAGGGCCCAAGTGTGTTTGCACCTTAGGGTTTAGACCTTACCTCTCTTGTTTTACCTAGTTCAATCTTCAAGCTAATGCATTTGAGACTCTATAAACCCTAGAGGACAACGACACTGGTCTAGAGGTGTTATTGTGGTTAAAGTAACTATTAAAATCAAATTTCTCACTCTCTCAAACATTTAGCTAACATTTCTAACCCTAACCCTTGCAAACTACTACTATTTCTTGCTGCTGTTATAAAAATTTGCTACAACCACTGAAAATTACATTAATTTGCTGCACACCTATTTATAAGTGGCTTCACTTGTGTAGAAATTACTTCTAGCAATTGGATAATGTTACACTTCTTGAATGCTTGATTTTCATGGTGAATTGCTACATTTCTGAGCACTTTTATTTGCTGCTGTTGTGAAGTATTAATTGCTGTTATAAGACTAGTGTATTGCTGTAATTTGCAACAGCCATAGCAATTATTGATTGTCTAGTGTCGGAAGGATTATTATTGCATCTGTTAGCTTGGTAATTGTCTATATATGTTGCAAATTGTTTATTGTCTCATATAGGTACAGCAATTACCTTGCAACCTCTCGTTTCTTTTCCTAGACCTAACCAATGAGTGACCAAGATAGGGGGCTGTAGGCTTGGCTAATCTTGCTATTTGATCCCTTGAGGTCACCAGGGAAGCCCCCCCTGTGGTAGACCTCTTCCATCACTAAAACGAGGGAAGTCTCTACATAGGTGATAGTGGTAGATTCTTCCATAGTTACACAAGATTTCAGGATCTTGTGGAGGGCTTTGTACAAGTACAAATCCTGTGATAACAGGGATCATACTAGCCTCCTCTCCCAAGGGATTGTAGAGATAGATTGATGCCTTAGATGATTTTTGTTATCATATACACTTGAACATGAACCTAAAATAATTTAAGGGTATGGTTTTCAATTCTTCTAGGAGCTCTTTCATAGACTAGCGATTTTTCTTTAGAGGTATCGAGATTGAGATAATCACCACTTATACATATTTGGGAGTATAGTTCATGGATTCGAGGTTCAGTTTGAGACAGGATTTCTCACCCAGGCTTAGTTAAGGTTATGGTTCCCTTTCAATGTTTGGGGGACAATGTTTTAAATGACATTCTCAGGATATTTATGCCAAATTATACCTCTTTGATGCAATTATTAAGCCTACAACATTTTATGGCATTGAGATCTAGGGGTCGAACCTTCTTCCTTTCGATTGAGCTAGAGTTAAGAGTATCCAATCACTTTTGCTGCAACACATGATTCATTGTAAGTATATAGTGCCACAAGATACCATTCAAGCTGAGTTTGGTGCACATGCTATGCTTCTCGAGACTATTTTTATATTGGAACCCTTTCTCACAAGGTGTGATCTCTAGATGACTCAACTTTGGGATGAAAGCGAAATCCTTTCCTGGCACTTTGCTCCTTTTAGGAGATTGCTTCCACTATTGCAGGTGTCCCTTTAAGATAATGACGATGCTGGTTTTGTGAGGCATCTTTGCACCTCTAATATGTTGGCATTTGTATTGATTTCCTTCCCCCTTTTAGTTACTCTCTTGACTCTTTGGGTCACCTCTTGCCCTCAAAGTAGGAGTTGAACAAGGTGATGAGAGAGGACATCTACAAGCAATGCATACAGGTCATCTGGATTGCCCCTTCTAGGGACCTTGGTTTGAAGAAGGTTTTCTATTTTGAGCATTTCATGTAGTTGACAGATGAGTTTATTATTAGACTCGAGTATACTTTGAATCGTTAGAAGCATAGCCTCATGATTCCCTTAGACTAGTTCAGAGTTATTTCACATTGGATTTGGGTTGGGATAGATCATCATATCCCTAGATTAGAGAGGCTTTGCCAAGTTTGTCATTTACAGGATATTAAATCAGAAGAACAACTTATCTTCTGTTGCCTTTTATACTATGAGATTACAAGGACGTACTGTTGTCTCTACATGGAGTCATGAGGACTCCTCATGACTTTCTCTCAATACCTGGACTATAGGTGTCTAGCTCCTTTCCTAATAAAAGTGTTGGGTTGCAAGAGAAAAATTCTACATTGACCACCTAAGGCAAACCCTAATAGATTGATCATTTCCTTCTTTCCGTTGATCACTACGGTAGATGATCGAAGCGACATGTAGAGTTCCATGTGTCATCAACTTCTAGATTAGCGAGATCCCACACTTCTTCTAGACCTACAACTGGTAGACCAATTCCTTGTAGGGTGTTGAGGAGGCTTTGTGCACGACACAATTTGATTGCTCGCCCCTCCACCTTCTCATCTACTTAGAGATCCATCACCAAATTCTTCTCAATTGTCTTGAGTGTTAGGAGAGCTGCGGTAGATAATCCATGCCCGCCTAGGATCATACATCTTGGTCGCCTCAGTCCTGGGGTCTCTCCAAATGAGATTATCAGATAATGGATCAGCCCCTTTTGGGTGATTGCTGACCCAACGAGGGAGTCCTCTTCTTCTTCCTCTTCTCGTTTTGCTTCTAGCTCTGATGTGACTATCTTTGCCTTTTATGTTCGACATGGATTTTTCTTTGTATCTGTATTATTTTGTAGTACTATTGTCTTGCTTTTGGGTTTTCTTGCTTTTTATGGATTAGGATTAGGAGTTGTTTTTGCACTTCCACTATGTACTTAGATTAGTTGTACTTTTGAGTCTCATTGACCTATTCTTGTGGTCATTTGTTGGACATTAATAAAATTATCTTATCTGATCTTCTCAACCATTGTTAATTCCTAGAGAACTAAGATGCATCACTCATTACGGTACATATTTTTTTACTAAGATTTAGTTTTGAAGAGGTTCTAAGGGTTGTAGTGACCTTGAGTTGGCATTTTATAAAAAGTTTCTTGGCATTTTAGAAACAATTTTTGTCTTTTTGAGTTTTTGAAACAGTTTCTTGGCATTTTAGAAACATTTTTTTTATCTTTTTGAGTTTTTGGATACCCTTAGAAGGAATTTGGCCTTGGGTTTGTGCAGTTAAGCCTGTATCCAAGACCATTTTTATAGTGCTAGTGTCATTGCCAATTTTAGCTTGCCAGTCTCCATTATATCTCTCTAATAGAAAATATACATACACAATCCTTAATTGATTTCCTCTTTATCCTTTTATAAAGTGTTTGTATACATTAAGATTTAACTGATCTACCTAAGTCAGGCATACTCTTGTTTAAGTTGAGGCCTTTATTCCTAAAGTTGATTTTTTTTATAAAAGGGGGTACTTTTCTAAGCTAAAAATGTCACTTCTTAAAGTGAATTTATTTTTAAAGGCACCTAGGCATGCTTTTAAAGAGAATGTTTTGGGTTTTATTGGAAACATATTTTCTAATGGCTGGCTGCAGTCAAAGCATTTCTTTCCCAGATGTAAACTACATATACCCATCTAAAATGATGTCCAAATTTCATTATGTTGATGCTCAAATATATGAAATAATTACTGATGTTGTATTTGTTTATTTGGCAGGTTGGTGCATTACAAGATGTCCGCTCAGAACTTTCTAAGTTACGCGGAGTTCTGTTTTATAAAGTAGTAGAAGACTTGCACAATCATCTTTACAATAAGGGAGAATACAGGTGTCATTTGGTTATCCTTCCGTCTGAGGTCACTATTTGCATCCATTTAGCACACCATAGGATTACACCTAGGTTTGATGCAGGAGTTAACAAAATCTTCCTTTCTCGAGTCGATTTTCATGAGAGCTTCCTCCATTGCCTTTGATCACATCTGAGAACTATTTTAACGAGAGATTCCTCCTTTGTTCTTGATCACATCTAAATCAATTTATAAGGCCTACTGTGACTCATTATTTGTCTGCGGATACTTTATTGAAAGTACATCCACGTTCTCTTGGACCAATGTCTTTTGACAAAAGAATGGTGTGGCATGATACTCAGGAAGCCGTTTTCTTGAGAAAAATGAAGGATTTTATCTGGACATATGATTAAGACAAATCAGTTGCAATTATATCTGTCAGTTTTTTATATTTGCTGATATTTTGCATAATATTCTGTGTTTCTGATATTAGTTGATACTAAACTTGACTTGGCAACACACAATTGCTTGCATGCTTTTTTTTGGACATGGAATTGGAATTATTAAAAGCAACACAGGTTCAAGAATACGTCAATGCTAGTAATTTTCATTTTTTATAATCAAAGCCCAAAATTATAGTGAAGATTTTAAATTCATGATAAAATTGAAGTTATCGAGAGTTATACATTTGCTTCACATGTTTCATATCTCTTGGTTGATTATCATGTCTGTTCCTTTTTCAGCTCAAACCCTACCATTGTTGATGAGAAAGATGATGACATCCCTACTTTAACAGCCTCTGGAATTACATCTGGTAGTTTGCATCCAGTGTCACGCCGGACAAGAACTATGCGGAGGAGTGATCATAATGGTGATTCTTTTCAATTATCAGATGGATTCCACAGGGCGGGTTCTGTTGATGGGAGGTATGCTTTTATGTTGGGAACTCGGGGTATCTGAATAGCCCTTTCAAATCTGCCAGCAATCTGCATTTGACATCTGCCAGCAATCACAATTTACACATCCATAGTTTCATTTTTCTTTAGATGGGAAATTTGTGAAACAGGATTAATAATAATTTGAAATTTTCAAATCAGGTAGCCAAATAAATACATAAATTTTTCATTAGTCTATGTAGGATAAAAAAAACATTGTACTGTAGGAAACTTCTTTCCATCGGGTATCCCAAGTTTTTGATGATAGAGCAATGTTTTATATGTATGCACTTGATCTACGAGGAGAGCATCATTTAACATGTGTGAGTCATGTACAAATAATGACCATTTTAATTTGGATCACTAATACATATAGCCTGGGCCCTGGCTGTCTTCTGAGAGACTGTTGGGAACTGTTCTTTGACAATGCTCATGCCAATGTCTATGCTAGTGATGGTACATATTTAACTATTGGTTGACCTCTTTATTAGTAAACATCTTTTATTTCTGTTATTCAGGATTATTAGAGTTGCATTTATTTTGAGGTATTTTCTCCTACATTGAGATCTTCGACTTTTGTTTACTTTCTTTTTGGGTTTCTTATAAGTTTCATTTGGGGTCCTTCTCCAAACTTCTGGTCCACAAGAGCACCTTGCTGCTTTCAGTTGAATTCTTGGTCTAATTCATGTTCTTACTCATGGTAATAGTGATGCTCGTAGCATTGCTAACAGTCCCCCCATTAGATTGCTTCAAATCAATTCAAATGATGAATGCCAACAGCTTCAACTTTTCTTTATTTCATACATGCTTTATCTATTATATAATGATCCTATTTTCTTTCTTTTGCTGGAATAGGACACAATATCAATCATAGCAAAACTATGGTTATGGATTTCAAATTAAAAAGGGCTATCAAATTCACACCAATGAAGATTCATTATTGAAGCTTTTGTTTCACTTTTGCAGAGCAAGTTCTTAATGTAATCATATCCCTTTTGTATTTGGATCACCTCCAGGTTACACAGTTTCCCGATCTGTCATGTACCCAACTTAGATTATTGCTTCAATGAAGATCATGAGAAGTTGAGAATAAGATAACAAGTAAAGTTGGAGGGAAGAATTGTACTATAAGCCAAACAATAAATCGATGCAGTAAACATAACTTCATTAATGTTAAATACACCCAAACATATTGAGGTCCTAGACATTCTACTTACTATACAACTGCTTGGGAGCAGACACTCTTAACTTCTTTCTATCCTCCTCTACTGACAATGGAAGAATACTTATAGTTAATTCTCTTAAAATAATGTTCTAAATCTAACGATAGAAAACCTTACAAGTTAGAAGCTACAAAAGATATTATCAACTATCTTTAGTAAAATCTATCTCTTAAATCACGTCCATTTCTTTGGGGAGCATAGGAAAAAACTTCCATATTTTGAGCATAATTTTTTATCAGAAAGTGCACTTGGACACTATTTTTTGTTTCAAAGATCTTGTAGGGATCTATAACTTTGCCTTTTCGAGCATACTCTAATTGGGCATAGAGGCATGCAATTTTCCCTCAGCACATTTTTTTCTAATCCTTCCTTATTTCTAGCTTAAAATAGAATATGGGGGTTTAAACAAGTGTTGCAAAACTCAGAATTGAGAATAACTTGGTCAGGGTCCAAAATGCTTACTGGGGAAAACAAATTTACAACCACATAGGCATAGTGTCAAGTGATGACATAAAATCAGATGATAGATCTTGTGAACATTAGACATTGGACAAGTCATAGTAGTGTTTAGATTCTTAGAATCTAAATTAGTAATCAAATTCATCTTGATCAATGTTATTTCTTGTCTTACCTGTTGCTGATGGAGTGTTTACTGAGACAGATTCACTAGGTTGACCTTCATCACTGTGGGTGAGGTCATATAGCAGTTTATCTGCATTCTCTTGCAAAACCTTCATAGGAAGGTCATTCCCAGAACAACTTTTTTAATAGCTATTTTTAATTCGAAAAAATCAATCTCAATATCATAATATGATGCTAATATTATTATAATATAACTAATAATAGTATTATAATATAACTAATAAGAGTAAAACCTAATTGGATTCCCCTCTCTTCCCTGGAACATCTGGGTGGAGGGCAGCTCAACTGCTAGCCACAATAGTGGCTGGTAATCCAGGGGGATCCAGCCAGACTCAAACCTCAGCTGGAATAGAACCGGGGAGCTCATGGTGAACTCTGCCTTGAAACAGTCTGTTTGAACTGATTGAGCTAATCCACTAGGTTCGCAACTAATAATAATAGTAATAATCTAATTTTAAGGTCACAGCCTAACCAGACACCAAATTGACATATGAGATCCCCTTGATTATGGGACAAGTGACCCCCTCTGCACAGAAATTTGACTTCTTAGTGTATGGAGGTGTACCTACCTTACTCCCATCTGATTTGAACCTGTGACTTCCAAGGAGAAAACACATATTCTTAACTGTTAGGTCCACTCAAGCTGTACATAACAGTTAATATAATATTGTTATTATAATAACAGTACTTTCTATTTTCTATATGAGATATCCAGCCATAGCAAATCCCAGACCTGTTGAAACATTGCCATATCCATACACATTTCTGTTTCTGTATCTCTATCATGGTAGTTTGATTCTCTATGTTTCTATTTTAACTTCTGGCTTTGAATGCAATTCCTAGATATTTGTATTCTGATATACATCTCACCTCTTAATTCTTGTAAACTATTTATTGCTTAAGTCACTTGCCTCTTGCAGCTCATCTATTGATTGCCGTGAGGATGAGAGTGTTCATACTGGAGATTACCCAGATGGAGGTGCTTCGGATGGTTTGTCTTCTTGGACAGGGGTTAATGGTAGTGAAGCACTATCTAAGGAGTTCAGGAGCATGAGTTGCAAAATACCAATTTGGCTCTCAAATTCTACACCAAATGAATTCACTGTATGAACTCAAAAACCTGTGTAGGAATCCTATCTGACAGGAATCTAGAAAGGCTACAATATTGTAATTCTGTCTTCTGGATTTGTAAGGTTTATTTCATGTGCATATTATTTATCATTGTCATGAATGATTTCCTCTAATTCAGAGACTTTGTTTCAGGAGACTATGAAAAAAAGTGATGCTCCTTTGAATGTGAAGTATCTCCAGACTATGGTAGAGTGCTTATCTATGCTGGGAAAAATTGCAGCTGCTGGTGCTATTATAAGGTATGAGTGTATGCTGCCTTTGCTAATCTTGAGTTATTTGGACCTTTTAGGACAAAATAAAGGTTGGCAAAGAATTACAGGCGATGACATTTTCATGAGAATTTTTGCTGATTATGTTTTTCAACTTGCATGGCCCTTTACTTGTATCGGATTAAGTTCTATTTGAGGTTGGAGTCTGCCAGATTCTTTTGTGTAGTATTTCTGCGATGTAAATGTTTACCATACTGTTGATTCTATCCATCTCAAATTTCAATACATCTGAAGGGGAGTATAAAACTCAGTGAAAATTACATCAGTCAACAAATTGTGCATTTCAATACTTCCACATTAAATAGACACTTTGGTTAACTTAAATTATTTGAATTTTTTTTTTTCAAGTAATGAATATTTACATTTATAAAAAAACTGGCTGTGGTTTTATCTGTACAGCCTTGATACAATCCAGAAATTGCAGATTTTTAATAGTGCTTCTAAATCCAGTCTTTGTCCTTACCCCAATAGGGATAGGGTAGGCTGAGAGTTTATGACTTTCATACAAAATTCCTTTCACTGCACTGGGGGGTAGGACACTGCCTTACAAACTGATTGCATAAAACAATACAAAAACAATACATTAAATCTGGTTGTCTTTGGTTTGAGCCTTCCCCTTGGAAATCGAGTCAAGTATTCCAAAGTGGACTTGCAAATCTGTTTACTTTTCTTGCTCTTTCCCTGGATCCATTCTTGTGAGGTTCCTAGGACTCCATCTCCCACAAGGGAAGGTGTAGCTACTTCTTGATCCCCTACTGCGTGTTCCTTACCAGTTCTGAAAGAGATTGACTTCAGTTATTTCCTCTGGGGAGATTCGAGGGTCTTCATAGGATCTACTTTAGTATGTGTGGCTGCTTCTTCTACCACTGTTTCTTTCTCCTCACAAGATCGTAATTCTTCTGTTATCATCTTTGGATGTTCCTTCATTTCTGGGTATTTTAGTTTAGATTTAGTACTCTGAGGGGTATTGATATTTTCCTTTGTCGTGTCCTCTATGGGAGTTGTAGTTTCTACTAGGCGGTGATGCTTAGTGGCACCATTTGACCAAGAAGGCCTATGACTAAACTGCTTTTTGGCATGCCCGACATGCTTCTGAGCTTCTAAAGAAGATCCAATATTGCATTTAGGGCAGGAAACTGTTGCATGTCCTACTTAAAATCATGATCTGCACTGAAAAGCATTCCGTTCATATTGAAGCTTCTACTTCCAGCCAAATCTCTTTTGGAAATCCCATGGAAATATCAATTTCTACATAGAGCCTCGCAAAGGTACTGATATGCCTTTTCTTGGTTCATGTGCAGTGAAAGTAATACTTACCCAGGCCATTCCCGATTACCCTCAAAGAATCCAATGACCAGAACTAGAAAAGGAAGATTGGGGAGCCTTGCCCATATTGGAGGAGAAGTAAGGGACTTTGAGGAAAGGTCAAAGGTGTGAAACCAGGTCTTTGTGCAGGAGAAGTAAGGGACTTTGAGGAAAGGTCAAAGGTGTGAATCCAGGTCTTTGTGCAAATGCCAAATTGGCCCCAAAACCACAGACCCAGCAGAGAGTGAGATTCCTATCTATTGCTGAATCAAACTTCACGATGAAGAAACTCCTGGCACTGGGGTAAATGTATGCTTCTTCCAGCAGCAAAGGTTTCCAAAACATAGAAACCCTTCTGTGAAGATCCCACTAGCTGAGGCCAAAATTCTTTGAAACGGCATATTAGTCCGTGTTCCAAGTAAAACTCTGTCAGTTCCAGAGCTTCTACTACCACAGGAATATGGGAGTTTTTGCCGTCTTAAACAGGTCAAGAGGGCCTCATTCTGGATTTTGTACATGGCCTGCTGGGTCTGATGTATTAAGAGATTCAATGAAGGCTTTCTCTGTGTTAGAAAACACCAGAATGGAGATCAACATGATATATACTTTATTAATATGATACACATATAAATACATGATCTATGACCTTTGGATTCATCTTCCAAGAGGTCTCTTGGACTCCCCATAACATTTCCTATTCACTTGTGACTTTTCATATTCCTTTTCAAGTGAATAATACAAAATATCATAACCCTAACGGATTAGGTTTCCAACATCCCCCCCTTAAGCCAAAGGGGTGTATGTGAGTCCAAGTAGAGAGCTGAAATCTGGAAGTGGACAGCTGCCAATGGCTGAATGTACTCTTTGAATCTGGTGGTTTCAGGGTGACAACAAACCAAATGGCTAAATGGTGGTTTAAGGAAGACCACAAACTTTGGAACTTGGCTATAAGGCTCAGTGGTTCCTTGAACATTTCCTAATTTAGCTAGAAGCTGATATCTTCTGCTAATTGGAAGTGCTCTCAAATGGTGGTTTAAAGATGACCACAAACCGTTGTCTAGCAGAAGCTGTCAGTCTTCTACTAAATGGTGGTGTAAGGAAGACCACAGACCAAATCATGCGAATGGTATATGGCTTTGACTCTCGCTCACTTGTTCCTGCTCAATTGATAGGACTTCAAAACTTGAAGCCCGACCGTCAATCATTGATATTATTCCCCCTTGTCCATGACAAGGTGAGAAGATGAAAATATTTTCATTGCAAGATGTGTCAATACTAGAGAATGAATTCTTTGGTATGACCGATATATCTTCTTGGAAGTTGATGACCATTGCCAAGAAGCTATGCTGCACTAGCTTTGGAGACGGGGGACGGCGGGGATGGGGGGACGAGTTTACGGTATGGTTAGAGCGCACCCCCAAAATTTTCAGGGGGCGACAGGTCGGGGACGACAATAATATATATTATTTTAATAATTTATTTAATTATTTATATATAGAAAATAAAAAATATTAAAAAAATATTTGAATTTATTTAAAATTCACCATATAGATTATTATAAAAATCTATCATAATAAATTTATAATGTTATAACTTTTTTATGGTTATGTTTTGGGCTCCCCTAGGATGCCATGAAGCAACTGAGGAAAGTGGGTAATGCTCTCCATCCAAATTATTATGTGCTTTGAATGATAGCCTACTATAATGTAGTTGATTCTGTTATTGGTACCAATGGACTCTTGAATTGTGGTCTTGTGGGTTTCCTATATTTTCAACAACATCGTGTCAATGAAATTCAAGGTGCTTATAAGAGTTAGTGATAGAAAGTGACACCAATACTGGATTTTGACATACGAAGCTGTTTGAGTTGTGATGAGATGGGAGGAAAGATTTAATTGAGAGCCTTGAGCCTGGATTTGCTACTGCTGTTGTAATCTGCACTGAGTTGTGCCAACTGATAAACAAATATTAACTGAAATAAAATGATTTAAGTATTTCTGTGGAAAATTGTAATAAGAAAAGATAACAAAAATATTTATTCTGTGATGAAAACTACTTAACCACTAATTCTGGGACAACACATTATATGTGAGCCTCCGTGGGAACTTGTTTCCTTGAAGCAAATAGTTGTCAAGATTCTGAAGAGCTTCCCTAGGAGGTTGTTCCTTGAAGTCAATTAACATCAACGATGCCTAATAAGAAACTTTGTGGTGGTATCTTGTTGTCATTGTGTCAATAGTGAGTTCACTTCCTATTATGTTGTGGGGCATTGTTGTCATTCAAGGTGTGCAGGTGTTTGGTAATCATTAAAAAATAAAAGTTTGTCATTAAGTCCATAAAAATTAATATTAAAGTTTTATTAATATCAAAGTTTTAAAATATTATTATTATTAAAATCTATTAATAATATTTTTTAAACAAAAAAATAGATTTTAAAATTTAAATTGAAACATTTAAATTTTAAAAATTAAAACACTACACACCTAGAGGCTAGCACATACAACACATACCTGTAACGTCGAATTGGAGTTAACGCTGGAGTCTGAGGACATGTTGAACTGGAGTTAAGTCTGGAGTCTGCTTCAATGGGAGTGTGGACGGGTCGAGACTTGAACCAATGTGAAGACTGTGTGCACAGGGAACCAGCCCTACCTTCGATAGAAGATAGGCGAACAACAAAGATAAAGTCGAATGCGACTGTAAACCCTGTCTACCGTGTTTGCGGCAAAAGGAGATAACCGAACTGTAAACTATCTGCGGTGTCTGCGACAAAAGAAATCGAGATAACTCGACTGTCTATGGTGTCTGTGACTAGAATTTAGGCATAGGAGGGTTAGGCGGATGCATAGTTTCAGTTTTTTTTTTTAATTATTTGAAGTTGTAATCTGCGGGTGGGATCGAGGGACGGTCAACCGTCCCCCATTTTTTCAAGGGATGGTGGTACCATAGCCTATATGTACCCGATTTGATTGAGGGACAAATAGGGGACGACTTAGACATCCCCACGTCCCCAATGGAGTCCCCGACTATTTCAGAATGTTTCCCACACGTTTTTAAGTCCCTAGTACGTAGGAACGCATGGTACCTGGGTTTTTTTGGGGGGATAGGGCCCCGTGCAACATAGCCAAGAAGTGATCCACCCATAGTGATCTTTCACTGTTGTAGGTTTTTTACGTTTGGAACATCTGTTTGAAGGATGATTAAGCTTTCCACAATGCTCACAAGGATAAAGATCAAAACATTGATCCTCCACGTGGCCAACTCAATGACAATGTTGGCATTTAGGAATATGATCTTGAGCTGGAGTAGGTGAAGATGAATTTTCTTGAAGGAATCCAACACTTTGGAATAATCTGGAATGTGAGAGGTCACTTCCATTTTGTATCCAAGCCTTGCTCTGTGCTTGTATTTGATGATTTCTTTCCAAGGTATGATGATGGATTTGGAAAGTGCAAGCGAAACTTGTTCATGACAAACTTCATCTTCATTTGAATCTGCTTCTCAAGTGGCGTCATTGATTTGATCATGTGCTGGTTGTTGATAGGAATCATTCTAAAATTCTAAAAGAGAATTGTTCTGAACAAGGACTAGTTCATAATGTTGATTCTTTTGTTGTATTTCATCTTGTTGGAGTTGTGATTCAAGCTGGGGAAATTTGATTTTGTCTTACAAATCTTGTAAACAGGTTAGAACATTAGTGAGAGTTGCTTTTTCAATTGTGATCGTATTGTCGACAATAGAGAGTATTAGAGTATTCAGTAACTCTAATAATTCATTAATTTAAGACATTTAAACACCGACTTAGACCTCAAAGGGTTTCTTGCAACTCCACCCTTTACCAATCAGACTAAACAATTCAAACTCAACAAATGGAGGGTGTCGGCTTCGACTGAAAATGCTCTCGTTTAAAATGTAATTCAACTTGATTTCTAGAAGGTGCAAGTAAATTTACAAAAAGAGTATTTGTAAGTTACAATTGTTCTTGATTCTGGAGTTGAATTGTGTAGATTTTTTGAGGTCCTATGAGGCTGTCATCTAAGGTCAGTCCTTGACCTTAGTATGGTTCTAAGTTTCAACTGTGTGGCTGTCTTTTCTTGCTGTTTTAGGACAGCAAACAGTCACCAAACTTTCTGCTCAATATTTGATGGTTAAGTGCTCTTTTAAGGTGCCCTTGCAAGTGTTTTCTTTACTCAATGTTAGCACATGC
>ML780807.1:155219-217406 GCA_009831015.1 Picea engelmannii
TCAAAGCAAAATGTACAACACAGGAAACATATACAAGTGAACCTGGTACAATAGCAACCACTCTCTGGTGCCTTGGAGTTCCTCGAAGACTTTCCCACAAGCCTTGTGAAGTAAGGCACCCCTTGCCTTGGTGAGCCTTTCTTCCTCTTGCTTGCTTTGTCTTTATCCTGATCCTTTGCTTTGCCTTTTCTCTTGCTTGCCTTGTCTTTGTCCTTGCCTTTGAAGTAGCCTCCCTCTCACAAGAAAAACCTCCTCCAAGTGATGGTGCGCCCCTCCTCTCAAGTGCGTCCCCCACACATGCAAAAACCCAACAAAGCTCCCTCTCCTTCACCCTTGCACCCTCTACTCCCTAGAGTGCCTAAGCAAGTGAAGTGGACTCTGTCCATGAAGGAAGAACCTCCCACGAGCTAGAGGAGAGCTTCCTCTTCTCAAGAATGCGCCCCTCCTCCATGAAATGCGCCCTCCTCCTAGATATGTGCGCCCTCATTCCCAATAGCTCCCTCTCTAGCACAAGAGTAAACTACCACCATGAGAGTGAGCTACCAAGCAATGAATGAAGCCTCCTCTACTATGAGTGCGCCCCTCTCCTAAAGTTGCGTCCCCTCCTCTAGTAAATGCGCCTCCATCCACAAGCATGCGCCCTCTACCTGGAAATGGCTAAGACTCCATGGATGAACTCTCCAAGCAAGCTCCTCAAGCCAACAAAGGTTTCCTCCTCAAACCCTCATGCAAGTGCGCCCTCCTCTCCTTGAGAAATGCGTCCTAGCTCTCCTCCTCTTCTCCTCTTCTCACAAGTGAATAATGAATCTCATAAATGCACTATACCCTCCTTTAGCCTCCTTTGGCCAAGCCCTAAAAGATCAATGGCCTAGATCCAATCTAGCCAAGTCTAATCAATGGGTGAGATCTAATCCAAAAATCTCACTAAGGAAACCTACTTTCCTTAGTTGCTTTATGTCTATTAATTCACCCACTTTGTGAATTAATTGTCACTTTATGACTTAAGTGACATATTTCACTTTTGACTTAAATCTCCTTAGTCAAAGTGAAATTAGAATCATAAAGTAAAGTACAAGGGTAATAGTCTCCCCCTTTCTGTTTAGAGACTCATAAACACATGGGGACCACTTTCCAAGGTACCCAAATCTCAACACTCCCTCTTACCGAGGAAAGTGCTCGTCACCACCAATCTCATCCCTGCAGAGGACATGGTTGCCTCCTGGCATATACTCGGTGAGTATGGCTGTACCCTGATCACTGGAAGTAGTCTCTGTTGTAGATCTGTTCAATCTGGATGATCTATAAATGGAACTGTCTCTCCACCTATCCAAGATCACATAGATCTCGGCATCACACCAAAGATCTCCACCTTGGTCTCCCACCAAGGATTTCCACCTCCTGGCATCTCGCCAAGAGTCACTCTCTTGGCATCTCACCAAGAGTCTCCCCCTCTTGGTATCTCACCAAGAGTCATCAACTTGGCTTCTCGCCAAGTAACTTCCACTTGAAGTGGATCCAGAACCTGATCTGTCTGTCTCAGAAGCTAAGTGAGGCTCAAGCCTCCGTGGTGCCCTGCTCCTCCTCCTCATCAAGCTCTGATGCTCTGAAGCTGTAGCACCAACTCTCTGTCTGTTCGGTTGCTCTGAAACTGAAGCTATCCTGGGTGGACTAGTCACCCACTATGAAGATGTCCAGGGACACTGAGTCTGATCTCCCTCTGAATCACTGCTGTGAGTCAATCGATCCTCATCAACTTTGTCTCCCCATCTAATGCTGGATGGTGTAACAATAGACAAAGTAGTCACAAAAGTACACTCTCTCGCAAACTTCTCCTTGAACTCTATCTCCTCTGCTATTGCTGCCGACCCACCCTGCTGCTTCTTCTTCTTCTTGGGACACTGTCCTGCATAGTGACCCATCTCTCCACAAGCAAAGCATTTCATTGTGCTCATGTCTATCTTCTGCCCACTGTTGCTGCTCTCTCCTCCTTGTGGTGGGGCCCCAAACTTGGGACCCTACCGACCTCCACGACCGGTCTTCTTATTGCCCTTTGTCCAAAGAGCAAGGTCCTCATCACCCAGAACTGACTGCTGCCCCTGCTGTCCAGAAGCCTCTGCCACTAGTCTAGTCTCCTCCTGGATGAAGTCATCCCACATCCTCTCCCATGTAGGCATAACCTCCCTGGAAACAATGCCGCGTACGAATGGACCCCATGTTTTGGTAAAGCTGTTCAAAGCTGTCCTCATGATAGAGTTGGGATCCACCACCTCTCCGACGGCTCCAAGCTCGTCTCTGATTTGGGTGTATCTACCAAGGAATGAAGTAACCGATTCATCCTTGAGCATGCGAATGCCTCTCAGTCGATCATGAAGAACCAACTTCTGGTTCTCATTAGAGCTCTCATACAACTTGCATAGAGATGCCCACATCTCGTATGCATAAGTCTTCCCAGTCAAGTGGGGAATAATATGATCTTGAACCGCATCACAAATGGTCCTCTTTGCCTTATTGTTTCTCTTCTTAGCATCAAGTCGCTCATACATTAATCTAGACATGTTAAAGCATGATTGCGTGGATTTCCATGGACCACATCCTCAACTTATGATCCGTGGCATCAATCTTATGGGTCCGATGCAAAATTTCAAGAGCTAGTCGTTGCATAGATGGAGCCAGCCGTATTCCACATCATTTTTTTATTTTTTATTTTATGGATTGCTTGTTAAGTTTGGAATATTTGATGGGGGTGTCCATTTGCATTTTATGTGGAGTGCGATAATATGGGATTATATTTGATGAGGCGAGTTGCTTATGGGCAGTGTTTGACTTTTTTTCATACAAGCTAGAACTGCATTTTTTATGGAGTTTGATTATTGTTGCAGGTCCCATCATTGAGGAGTTGTGCACTTCAACACTTTAGAAAGGAGATATTATTATTTTATTCTAAGAGGTGAGCTAGAAACTCGATTTAAAAGAGCAACTCTTCAAAGACATGGTTGGATTTGGGAGAACTCCCTCCCTTGGAGGTCAATGTAATATCTCTTGGATGTGCTTGGAGCGACACATCTATCTTGTGGGTGAGATTGCCTTGAATACTTTTATTGTTGTTTCTATTTTGCTTGAATCGCTTTTGACATATGCTCAAGGAGCATGAACTTGGTATACTCCTTCCATTTTCGTTTTAGGTTGGCATTGAAATTTTGTTCATGATTGTATTTCTTTCTTTGTTCATGGATGAATGCACATTAACATGAGTCCTGATAGCTGCAATCTCCTTGAGCCTTGGATGTTGTCTACATATGTAACTTCCCTAGCCATATCTTTGCAATTTAGAGCAACAAGGAAGGAGTTCAAACAACTTGTATTTTTCAGCCATACTGTCCTCTTTCCACTTTTAGGACAGCATGTGATGCCTTGTTTGAATCCATCACCCATTGATAAGGCACTAATCTCCAACCCTACCATCCACTCTATTTCTACGACTCTTATAACCTTGTTTTGCTAGAAATTACTCTTCACATCACCTTGCACTTCATAGTTTTATTCTCCAACAATTCTATTTAGGGAAGCCTCCCTTGAGCCGGAGGAGAGCCGACCTGAAGAGCAAAGGGGAGTTGGTGAGGTGACAATGGCTAACCCCCTAGTTAGCCAAATCTATCATCCAGTTGCTTGGGAATTTTTGCATATTCATGATGATAGATTGAGCAGTAACATTTGGCGCTTTTGTTGGGTATAAAGTCTAATTCCCGGAAATCTTGAAGACTATGCTTGATATTATTTTGATGAGGGTTTCGTTTTGAAGACTTTCCTCTCATCTTGGCGAGTTCACTTGTGAAGGCTTGCTGATTTTGGAGTTGAGGACAACGAGCAAAGATTTGAAGAACTCACCTTGGGCGACTCCATTGGATCTTGGTATGAGGTATAATAGTGAAATTTTCAGATTTCATAACACTCTTTATTTGTAAAATGTCACCATGGTCCTTCCATGTTCTTTATCCATCTTTTGATGTATAGGGTATTCTGGGTTACCATAATGAGCTTCCTCCAAATTGGAAGGAGAGTATTCCAAAATATGATGGTGGTTGTAAGTTTGTTATTTCTCATGTCACTTCATTTTTGGAATTTATCTCAAGCCTTAATATAACACATGAGGATGTCTTAATAAGACTCTTTGTGTACTCTCTAGAGGGAGATGCAAGAACTTGGGTCAAAACTTATAGTAGGCCAAAGAAAATATCATCTCTTCCAGGTTTGATCCAAGCTTTTCTTAAGTATTGTGACCTCGTACATGAAGACGATCAAAGAAAAAGGGATGAAAGCAATGCAGATTTTGAAGATTCCATGGAAGATGAAGTGCCTCAAGAAGCCATTGAAGACCAAATACATCAAGAACATGCTCACAACCTGTTCAAAACTTTGTTAGGTATAATAACCCTTGGATTTTCTCACTTGGAAATCCTGGGGTTAGGAGCCAGTATTATCTTCATCTACTGGCATTCAAACTTTTCTTCAGAGACAACATTTGATCAGGCTGAGGTTGTTTTCCGTCAGGGGCATGTACCAAGAGTGGTTCAATGGTGTTTTTTTCTTCAGTGACAGAGTCAGCTTAGTTCTTCATGGTTCAGAGAGAGAGATTGCTGCTTTTAGCTAGTTTCCTATTTTTTAGGAACTTCCTGTTTTTTAGGAGACAGTGTTCGGAGACTCGCATGACATTTCCAAGCGTACAGTCTTGTTTCTGGTCGCATTTTGAGGCCATTGAACCCTTTTCGAGATGTCATTCGACTACTTTCTATTTTTAACAAGCGGAGACCAGGAGGTCAGATGGTGTTTTTGATTGCATTTCCGAATTCCTTACAAAAAATCGAATTTGATGAGTATAACTATACACACATTATCTTCCGAGGGCCTTCTATTTGTAGTAGTGTCTATTTTTAGACATACTATTTTTGGCAGTGGTCTTTGTTATCCCCTAGCCTAGGGATAACTAAGGCGATTATGTCTCGAGGCCCATAGGTCCTAGACATGTAGTACCGAGAGCCATATTGACTTGAGCCTGGCCCTAGAGGGCCCATCCTTCTTCTTCAGTGCCTCATCTTGTCAGTAGCAACAACATCCATCCCATCGGCCCTGTCCTTCAACAACAATGGGTCTTGCTCCAATGAGGTAATGAGTTCGGGTATCATGGTATGTGTTACTCTGATTCTCAAAACATTTGAATATGTGCATTTAATTCTTTTTACTCTTGATGTATGCTTGGACCTTATGCCTTTCCACTTGTCCACACTTGGGGAATGACAGGATGGCCTAGCAAGTTTGGTTCCCATAGGGTTTGAGTTGCCTATGGGTGGGTTCACTAAAGGTCATTGTCCATTCCCACCATACTTATCACTTTTCATCCTTTTCCCTCTCATCCATCCCATACATTGGTTCGAGCATTGGGTTTGCCAAGCTAGCAAAGGGTTGTACCTTACTTTGTGGGAAGAAGGGGCTAAAGGCCTAGAGGGTAAAAGTAACTGGCAAAAGATAAAATCCAAAAGAACAAAACCTTTAGATGCTTCGCCTAAGGATCCCCGAGAAAGGAATAAAAGGATTCTCAACAACAAAAAGAGGGACCCATAAATTAATAAAATCAAGACCTAGTTGGAGGATAGGGGGTCTCATCACGAGCCAACCTATTATGTCCATGGGCATGTAACGGTATGACACTACCATTCAGCTGGTCACCACGCCAGGGTAGTGGCTCTTGGTGGCATAGCCAAGGGAAAGGGGGTCTGATCACGAGCCAACCTTCTCATCTTTCTGAAATGCTTGTGTGTAACATTATCACCACTAGTCACCACGCCAGGGCAATGTCCCCTAACTAGTCTCTTGAAAGAAAAAACCAATAAGATAAAAAGATAAAAGGCATTGAATGGGCTTGGAAACTTTTGCATCCATGACAAGGTGCAACTCACCCTTTTCAGAGGCACCCACAGGTAAGCCATACATTCCCCTGTCATCACTGCACCCATTGCTCAAACATCCCTCACCACCTCATCCACTTACATGGCCTGGATTTGTCTTCACCTGGAAACATCCCACGTCCAATGAGAATTAGCCCAATAGGACCTCCTAATGTCCTCTCCAATCCTGGCTTGTAGAATAGCATAACGTCTTTGAGCACTTGTCTGGGAAAGGGGGGTTTTATGCACATGTTTAGATAACTTGATTATTATATGTGATTGACATTGCTATGATCCCTGTGATTTATGAGCCCATGAAGGGCGTACTTGTTGTTGTTGTAGGGCCACACCCGACAGACAGGTACACAAGGGGAGATGATTAGTTCAGACCTCCATAGGGCTAAAATCCCACCAGATGGATGTTGAGACCCCATCCAAGGGCAAAGATAGGTTAGAGGCTTTCACCAGAGAGAGAGGAGGACGTTCCACCAGAGACAGCCTGGCAGGCCTAGACCCAGGGGGGTCTTGCCCTCCTACTATGATGTTGGCCTTGAAAGGCCCATGCCGTCACCTCTGTGACCCCTGACGTCACCAACGTTTGATGGACACTTTGGAGGCAGTTATGTGCCAAGTGGCACATGTGGCTTGATCCAGAGGCTTTGGGAGGCCTAACTTTTTGCTCTTGGAGGTCAACGTTTCCCCAGAGAGGCCTAACGTCACCCTAAAGGGGCATGACGTCACCTATTCTGCTTGATTTAGGGTTTAAATTGTCATTTTTATGTAAAAACTGGATATTACATGTAAACTGGCCATGTTGGCCTTTTTGACCTAATTTGTAAATTAAAGGTCATTGTAACTGTATAAATAAGGGAAAAATCACTCTTATTTTTCAGGATCTTTCACTCACACTTAAGTGAGGTCTGAAATTTGCGCCCTAATTAGGGTTTCTTGGCTGAAATTTGGTGCGCACTTCTTGAAGGAGGCTATTTTTGGTGTGTTTTAGCATTTTTCTTGGTGGAAGTCTTCAACTAGGCCTATTGCTAGATGATTCTTGGTGAATGTAAGTAAATTTTCTGCAATTCTTCTTCATTGAATGGTTATGGTTGTATTTATCTTGCATTTATTCTAAGATTATGAAATTGCTAGCTTAAAACCCTAGAAGGCTAAAGCACATGTATTTGTTCTTGCCTTAATAACTTTCACCTACTAGATTATGCTAGAAACCCCATTTTCTTGAAGCTTTGTGTTAAGGGCCTTTCCATTGCAACACCCTAGCATCTTTTGCTTCATCTAGCCGTCATCTACTTCATCTTTGAGCTAAGAAGGAGGAAAACCGCTAGGGCCTAGAGTTACCTACTTCCTAGTGGGCATTTTCCCCCTAAGGTTTAGTGATTGAAGCCTTGGGCTACCAACACTTCAATCATTAACCTTCTTGTCTCTAGCTCTCTTATTATCATTTTATTCCTTCAAGATTGCCGCTGCTAGAAGAGACTCCATTTACCCTAAAAGCACTGATCTAAGCCTTACAATTGAGTGATTGATGAAAGCCACCCTCAAAACCTATACCTTAAGCTCTCTACTAACTCTTCCTAACCCTATAATAGACTAATCTACTAACCTACTTGCTGCTGTTACAAAAGTAAGCTACAACCAGCTATTGCAGCATTAAAAGCACCTAAAAGCAATTGTAAAGTTGATTTATACACTACCTAAATAGCTTCCGACAAATGCTAGTACTTTGCTATTAATGAGTGATTATTTTGGGGCATTGTGAAGCTATCTCAAGGCATTTATTGTGAAGCAATCATCTTATAAACATTGCTTTTATAAAATTCTGTGTGCTTCATCATATATCAACTATTGCTTTTATTGATAAGTCCATGGTTTTATGAAGTACTAACATCAAGTTGTACTTGCAAAAGATATCGTTTTCTTGTTGCTTTGTTCTGGGTAGGTACATCTAAGCACTTCATTACTTCATTGGTTAAAACCTTGGGACTTTCTGATCAGTGTCACTGGTGAGAGGGGATACTTTTATAGACACTTTAACCTTTGCCTTCTCAAACCCCCAGGTCACCAGGGATGTCTCCCCTGGGCCATCAACCCTAAATATAAAGAGGTATCCTGTTGAGGTGACAGTGATAGGATAACCTCCTGTTACGCCAATTTGCCTTCCCTTAATCTTTTCCCTTGGAATAAGTACAAATTGAGCGATAACATTCTCCTGGTGGTCCTAGACACATTTGTGGTATTTTTGAATTTTTAGGGAAACTGCTTTTTTGGGTATGTCTATTTTTGGTAGTGTCTATTTTTAGCAGGGATGACACATGGCGTTCTCCAGAAATGACATGGCAATTTGGTGATGCGCTTGAATGATTTGGCCTCCATGTGGATGGATGGGTCACGAGGAGAGGAGGGACGCCTACCTTTTTTCTCTCCATCCTTAATTCTCTCACCCACCAAAATCCCTATATTCTCTCCCTAACTTCTCTCCCATTTCCCCCTTTCTCTCCATTTGTCCCACTAATCAAGGGGCCTAAATTTCTTCAACCACTTCCACAAATCTCTCTCTAATTTACCTCTCCCTAACTTCTCTCCCATTTCCCCCTTTCTCCCCATTTGTCCCACTAATCAAGGGGCCTAAATTTCCTCAACCACTTCCACAAATCTCTCCCTAACTTCTCTCTCATTTCTCCCTCTTGATTCATTTATCTATATAATGAAGTGCATTTCATTATACAAGGGCTGGACATTCTACTTCAACATCTCTACTATTCATAATTCTCTCATTCTCCTTTCTTCTTCTAGCTTTGTGTTTGTATGCAGGGATCACTACTACACCAATTTCTGTACTTGTTTTCTTGGCGCAAGCAGCCTCTAAGTTGTAATAACCCTAGGGTTTCTAGGGGTTTAAGCCAGCTGGTAAACCAGTGAATTGTGCCATTTCCCACACAGGGGTTTACCATAAACAAAGAGCAATAGCATACACTAGTTTATATATAATGCCAGTACCGGTTCCCAATTATTGCACAGTAACATCAGCAGGAAAGATACCACATAATGCACTAATTTCAGCAGTAAACAATGACCATAAACAAGCAGTACAGTTTCCAATATTAGCAGCAGAAAACTGTATCCAATTCAGTTAATGAGTACCAGCAGTAGATAGTATCAAACAATATTCACAACAGCAGGGAACCCTTAAGGGGCTGCTGTCCCAAAATTAACCGAATGATGAGTTTAAATGCTGACGTCCCCAAGAAGTATCTACACTATACTAAATAACCAATTAAGCAGTTTAACTAGTGCTGCTATAACAACTACTCCTCACCACAGAAAACCCTAGACTAACAATAAACCTGAAACAATGTGCTGGCTTGGTGTATGCTGTTCTTGTACCTCCTAGCTGTCAACTTGGGATTGATCCCCTCTTGTGAACTTTGACACTGCACCTGCCAGCTCCTTCGGCCTGTAGAGTAGGGTCCGAACCCTCCACGCAGGCACCTTGTCAGCTGAGATGGGGACTCGGCCCCTCTTCTTGGCCCTCTCCACTACTGCGGCAGCTCCAAATCAGTGGTAAGACCAGCGGACCCCTTCAAGCAGATTCTTGGGCTCATCAATAGAGTTTGGTCTCCTTGAGATAGTCTTTCCAGCGATCCTCTTCAGCAGAGAAGTCTCCACGGATGTATGCTTGATACTAAGGCAGAAAGGTGTTGAGCTAGGGTGAGGTCTTAGCCCACCAAAACCCAACCAGATTCAAGGGTTGAACAACCCTTTTGATGTCTGTGGCAGTTGCCTCCCAAACCAAAATAGAGATCTCCTCAATCCAAAATCGTGTCCTTTCAAATGATCCTCCATCTCCTTATATAGATCTTGTCTTTGGCTTGCTTCCTTGTTTTAGGTGGCTTACCGCTTAAGTTAAGGTCTTTTTTCCCTTTTCTTCACCCAATGGTAGCCTTTCCCTTAAGTTAGGGTCTTTTACCCCCTTGCTTTTGCTAATGTCACCCCAAAGTCAAGTCGTTGCCTTCCTTTAGTGACTTGAGTCAACCCACGGCTCCCTTTCTTCGGGGCTATAGCCTACGGGGAACCCCCCCTTAGACTAATATGCCCTCCCTCCAATGAGGTCAAAAGGGAGGGGACATGACATAAACACTTGCAGAAATAAAGTTTTGATGTGCTTGTACCGGGCCTTCTTTTCTTGTTGGTGTACATGATTGTGAAATATTTATTTTCAAAAGTTTCTAACATTTCATTTGGGCAATTATCTGCTGTTTGATATCGCCGTCTACATGTTTTATTTGCTGATTTCTGCTAATGAACTAAGAAATTCCACCAAAAACATTAAAAGTTATAACTTTAAAACTTTGGCTGCCCAAAACAGCCATAAACCTCTTTATTATTGCTGCTGTGGTGTTATTTTCTCTTGTTTTGCAGATTTGCAGGTAGTGGACATCAAGCTAAGAGGCTAGGGACACCCCCCTGTGGTTGGTATGCACCAGCCCAAAAGGAGAGGAATTTGTCAGTGACATTCTAGGGGAAAATTTCCTACAATTAACCTTTTTTTCTGTGCATATTATAAGTCATATTAGATCTGATTTTGGATGCAAACAACACATTTTTAATCATTTTCAGATCTGTTCAGAAGTGCAGAAAATTGCGTTAACAAGGTACAAACTGCTATTTAAGAAATCCTGTGCATACATAACCAGCTTCTAACTTTTTCCAATTTGTCTATGATAATGCCTTCTTGCTGGAAAAAAGTACAAAAATCGGACAAATTGGAAAAACATGTGCTCTTTTCCATACAATTTGAAATTGCTTGAATTTTACCTTGCTTGTCTCATCGAAGACTTTGTTGCTTAGCACTGTTGCCAGATATATGTTTATTATTATGGTTTTCATATCTCAAAGTATTTTGAGCTGTCTATACGTAAATTTGCACATTGCATGCTTCTATATTTTTGGTCAGTGCTTTGAATGAGTATAGAGAAAAGAGATATGTGGAATCCAGCTAATATTCTCTATGTACATTTCCAACAATTTTCCTATTTTATGCTAATAACCTTCATAGTTAAATTTACGTTATGAATTAGTTTCTGGCACGTTTTTCTGGTTTTAGCCTTGGTTCACAGGTTGATATATTTTCTTGTATTTTCGTTTGTGCAAGTATGGTTTTACTTTGTAGTTTTGGATCTTTCTCCACATGCATAATTCTTCCCTGCATACAACCTACTAGACAGAGTGACATTTATTTATAAACAAATTGTGTCATAAGCAGTGAATTGGCCTTTGTGTTTCTCTTATGTCTTTGGTGTTTCCCCTCATATCTTGTCATATTCTTTCATATATTTGTTACCTTATCTCCTCTACCCGTGTCAACAACCATTTTTCTAATTTAATTATCGTTTACATAATAGTGTATATTCCTTTTTATAATTTCATTTAATGTGATGTATGCAGATGTGTCTTGTATGCTATAGTTACATTTTTTGTTTTTTAATTGTGAATTGAGGATTTGTATTCTGTTGGTTGTGTGTTCACTGGATTATATCTAGAAAAGGAAATTATTAACATAGTTACCTGTTTGCAAATGTGAAGGTTGTAAGTCTTTTTCTTACAAGATTGATTGTGTGACAGTCAGAGGCTTAGACCTACAATACAAGAAATTATCACATCTGAAATAAAAGCCAAATCAGCAGCACTAGATGCATCACGGCCTCGTATAGATCAAGTTTCAAAAACAACAGTTCCTGGTTTGAAACATTCCAACGGAGCAGGGTTGGCTAGTTACAAAATTCCTGGCAAACAAAAATATCAAAATGATAGAATAGTCATAGCTCCAGCAGCTGCAGTAGGTCCAGTTTCATCTTTAATGGCTCCTATGGGTCCAGCCCAAGTGTCAGCACAGGAGCTTTTAGAATCAATACTGGAATTGGCTGTTCAAATACTAGGTGAGCTTCACTTTTTGTGTATACGTGCCATTCTCTGTTTTAATTACCTGCATTCGTCCGTCCATTCATTTTTTTTATTTCCTATGATACCCTCTCTCCTACAATTTCTTGGTAAGCATTGACGGCAGACATGGAAAATTACAGAAAATCATGTTGTAGTTGGAGAAATGATGGAACTGAAGTCCACAGTTCAGGGTAAATCAAGCTCTCCAAAGACAGTAAATGGAGATTTAAGCTGGAACCCTGATTCTGACACTGCTCGTGCAACTGGAGGCTACAGTTTGGGCTTCTCCTTGATGGTTCTGCAGGTATGTAGTCAGTGCTTTTATAATGGAGAAATCCTGTTTCTGTTAGTTAACTTGCTTAAATCCTGTGTCATGGTCAACTAGTGAACTCCTTATTTGTCCAAAGTAAACTTAAAGATCAATCCAGCAAAGGTTGCTGTCATTGTGGATTGCTGATTTACCAATGAAAGTTGTCTGGTAAGTCTAGTATGGTATGGCTTTCATCTACATGTTTATCTGTTTCAACTGATGTGTTGAAACCTACTTTGACTTGGGATGACAGAGTGAATGCCAGCAGCTTATTTGTGAGATTCTGCGTGCTACTCCTGAGGCGGCATCTGCTGATGCTGCTGTGCAAACAGCAAGACTTGCAAGCAAGGTGCCTGCAAAAGAAACACGGTTAGTTACAACCAAACATTGTATTCAGTTTTTTTATAATATAGAGATCAGCAAAAGAATATTCAAGTTCTTATCTTGCCGACCTCTTCTGGTTTAGATTGATTTAAGATTGCAAATTTTATGTGCAAACCTTTTTTAATGGACCTTTTTTAACAAAAGTTTCCCATGATGACATAAGTTTGAAGAATATTTTCAGGCAGTAGCTGTCACTTTAGAGATAAAAATAGAGAAGTACTAGTGACTTGAGTTCTGCTCCTTACAAATTTCCAAGTCTTAAAAGCTGAACTTATAGGTAGTATTTTACTATTAGAGACATTGAAAACATAGTATGCCGAGGTAGATGATCATGGCCTTCACACTATGCAACAAAATTACAAATACTGATATTTTATATTTTATAGACTTGGGAAATAGAGTGTTGCAACTAGAATTGAGGAGAAGCCCGAGGAGCTCCACAATTTCAATAATTATGATTTTACAATAATTATATGGGGGCATACTGTGATGTGCCACACATCATCACCACATTCCAGTAGGTCACCTATCCTTGTATTGCTTTCGGATGAGAAAGAAAGAAAGAAAGACTTTATTTTTATGTCCACTAGTGATGAAAAGCAGGTCAATGAAACTCAACTGTACATCAACAGGGAGTGCTTAGGGAACCTTCTCTCTAGAAAATGACAAACAATTTGGAAATAAATGTAAAATTGAGGATGGACCTGCAACCATGCTGTGAAGAGCACCTCTGTAAAGCAGAACAAGGACAACAAGCGATGTCACAGTGGAAAGAACCAGTCATTTAAGAGGCCAGAGGAGAATCGCAGATACTGAGCCAATGACCCAAAACATATTTGAATAACATATGCAAGATTAAATGGAGTAAATAGGACGTGTAGTGAACATGCATGATTGCAGATTTTGAAATCTAGTTGATACTTTGTGGCAATAGTTATGCTTTTTCTAGGCATGTAAGGAATTTTTAAGCACCATTCTCTCCCCTTTTTTGATATATCTGCTGATGAAGTTTCAAGTATTAATTCTATTACCAGAGAATTTAATATTTGATTTTCAAACAAGTATCACTATAATGTTTTGACCCAAGGCTAAGGCGTTTGAATATAAAACATCCTTTCTCCTGAAATTTAGAACCTGGTGGCTCAGACAAGTCATTTAATAATTTTTGTATTTGCCATCCTTTATTATTCTTGTTAGACCCTATTTTCAACATATTTTGATTGTAATTTGTGTTAATGCTACCCTTAGAATAGTCATCCTTCAATCCTTTCCTAAACCATGTTCTCAACTTTGAGGGTTGACAATACCACAAAATAGATTGCAGGACTCGAAGGCAACCTTGTTTACTAGAGCAGGACAACCAGTTAAAAATAATCACTGCTTTTGCTCATTATTTGCCATGTTGATGCCTTCATAAACAATGATTCATCAATGATCCTAACTGCACGGAAAAGCCTAGCCTTTATAAAATTCATGATTTAAGGTCCCTAAATTCTGTTGTATACAATAAGGGGACTGACTTACCAAGAATGAAAAGCTATGTCCTGGCTTGTTAAAATGGGAAGCAACATTAAAGTGCTGAAAATATGGTTGGAATCAGAGTCAGTTTCTTTTTGAGGGCTCTGCAGGCAGCCTATCAGCAACACAGAAGGTTGCATTTCCTTGCTGGGGAGTTGATGTAGAATGTTTGACTAAAAATCTGTGCTTGTGGCTATACAGTTTAACTTGGGTCCAGAAAAACTGTTTTAAGTCAAAAGTTCACAGAAGTGGAGCTTGTCCAGTTTTTTCAGGGTGCTTAGATGATCCTCAATGGGCCAAGTTGAGAAAATGGTTAAATGCTATGGAATGTAATGTGGATTGAGTAAAATCAACTCTAGTATCTTGTCATACTTGTACCTGCAAGCAGCAATGGTGAAGAGAAAATGAATAGGGAATGGCGAGTTGTGAATTGAAATGAAACCGTGTTTTTTAATGTCCATAGCAGAGTTGTCACTCTTCCAGAACTCCCGAGTCTTTCCGAGTCAACAAAAAAATGAGTACTCGGCCAAGATTCTTCCCGGAAACTTTCTACTCATCGAGATTCACCCAGAAATCAGAAATCTTGTAGAGACTTGCCAAGATACGGGAGTCCAATGTAAGACTTACGACTCAGATGAGTCAACAGGCCTGTGGGCCAGTAATGACAAAAAACGGAAAAAGACAAAAAATAGGGGGAAAGGACGGGAAATTGCTTGCAAAATAATTGTGACAAAAGGATATGGATCCAGTTGTATTGGATAAGATTGATCCAGAATCTTATTGGGTCATGGAAGATGAATCTCTTGATGATTTGAGCTGACTTGACATAGACACTAATGATTTCTCCGGCACACTAGTATGTGAAAATTGAGACACTTAACATGCCAACATCATAGTTTCGACATGAGTCGATTGGACTTAAGTAACTTGTTGATGTTTGGACAACATCGGGAAGACATTCTTCCATATATATATATATATAATATCATATAATATATGACATGATATTTATAATACAAGGTCTAAATATATATAATAAATAAGTAGTTATTTATTATCCAAAAGACGCATCCTTTCATGGATGGTCACCATATGTTCTCTATATATGGAACACTCGTCATTGTAATAACATATCGATCATTTTATCATCTTATATAGAAAAATCAACATGGCATCAGATCTGGACTGGGCTTGACTCCTTCACAGGAGGGCCCACGTAAATCAAAGGGAAATGGAAGCCATATTCCTCCTCGATTTCTTTGAGAAGCTTCTCGAACAATGGATGGTTTACATACACCACAGGTATTAGCAGTGGCTGCCTTTCGAAATGTAAAAAGATTAAGAGACGTGTATATAACCGACTCTATCGTTCCGTAAGAGAAATTTAATAATCAGGCCAAACTCCTTGGTATCGACAAGCTAATTATCGTTGTATTCTTGAAAGCGAATGGCTTTTCGTGTGACGAGCCATTAAAGGCTCATAATATTGTATGCCTCTTGGGCGGATGAAAAGTTTCCACGATCAACTATGCTGCATGGAAGGACACCTTCCAGTCCCCGCAATTCGCGAACATCAACCAATTGCTAGTCTTTCCGCTTGCGAAATCGATTGGATCACTACCCAGACGAACGGACGTGTGCACCTAGGGCGAGCTGAACGAGGAGTAAGAGTTTGTGAGACAAGTTGTGTGGTGTAGCCGTTGGAGCTCATGATAACCCGAAGAAAGGAGGGAGCAAGCATGACCTACTCCTTTTAGCAATGCGAACGAAGATACTGGACTATTCTAAGACGCACCAAGACCGTCTGTGACGAGAGGGATGACCTGCAAATCGCAGCGTAGGGTGATCACTAGACCCCAGATTGACTAAGGAAGATCATCAATGTATTCCGCAGTTGTTTGGAATGTAATTATTGGCAAACCGTGTGAAATGGCGGATGCTTCTATTGTGTAAGACTGTGTTGTAGACTAATGAACTCGTAGGGAACTATGCACGTATGCTCTAGGTACAATAGTGGGAGTTATGATGAAGTCACTGACTTATGATCACGGTCCTCTTCTACTCATATATATTCCTTTTGAGATTCAGGATACTATGTACAATGTGTACATCTCTCGTCGAGAAGTTTGGCTCACTCCAGTGTAGTTTAGTGTTTGGATATGAATAAGAAGAGAGAGCTTTCCGCAAAGTATGTGAAGAAGGTCATTCGAATTTGATTGTAGTGTGCCCTAGATCTCTACTGACACGGGATCCTTAGGTGCCTTTGAAAAGATGTTGGTGCAATAGGTGCCTTGATCTGCTGGGAGTCGACCATCTGAAAAGTGCAGAACCCTTATGCCATGAATGCTGACTTGGTCGTTTTGTAATTTTCTGGAAAGGAAAATGCTTGTGGGTGATGAAGGCTTCCATATGGAGACACCAATGGAGGAAAATACTACATGGGTATTTGAATTTAAGCGTAAGTGCCAATCCATGCCATGAGTGTTGCTGGTGTTGTAGATCAACATGAGTATTTGGTGAGGAGTGATCGAGATGGACATGAGAAGTAGTGACAAACCCTCCTTAGTCGAGATCACATGAAGCTTGTGTCAATGTGTTAATGTTTGAGGAAACAACGTGAGACATTCTCCTCTGAGGGTCTTGTGTGGACTAGTAGGGGGGAATGTGGAATTTATATTGACGTGCCTCAGACGATCAAATGAATGAACCAAGACGATCGATATGTCTTGGAAGACATTGGTTCCATGAGGGAACCTCGATATGTCTTAGACATGTGTTCGATGAGGGAACCATGAGATGTCTAGTATGGACATAGTTCATGAGTGAAGCCTGAGGTTGGACACTTCAGGATATTTGTGTGTCCAGCATACATTCATGTACCCATGGAGAAAAGGAACAAGCTAGACCCTTTAGGCAGAAAGGGCACATTTGTGGGGTACAATGAGTCTTTGAAGGCATACCAGATCTACATCCCTCATCAGAGACAGATTGAGGTGAGCATAGATGTTAGCCTTGAGGAGGAGGTAGCCTTCAGGAGATCTAGAGGATCTCACACGGAGATTGATAGTGAGAGACAGGAAGAGATGGTTCCTTCTCTCCTCACCCTCCAATAGTTCAGAGGGAGACAATTGAGCCTATTGATCAAATTGATCTTGTTGATCCTGTAGCTCCAGTTGATGTTCCCAGAGATATTGTAGTAGGTCGGAAGAGACCTACATGGGCTTTTCAGACTTTGCAGGAGGCAGAAGGATGTGCAACTCCTCATAGTAACTCCCTACAGAGTAAGAGACCTCGAAGATATTCATGCTATGCTGCAGCTATGAGTCACAACACTGATTCTGAGCCTTCCTGTTATGAGGAGGCATCTAGTCAGCCAGTATGGAGAGATGCCATGATGGAGGAGTATCAATCCATCATGAAGAATGATGTGTGGGATATTGTTCCGAGACCTGAGGGGAAGCCTGTACTGACTTCCAAGTGGATCTATAAGATCAAAAACATTTGATGAGAGCATCGAGAAGCACAAAGCCAGATTTGTTGCTAGGGGGTTTTCTCAGGTGGAGGGAATAGATTACGAGGAGACATTTGCTCTTGTTTCTCAATACACTTCTATCTGGATGATTATTTCCCTTTCAACATCCATGTGTTGGAGACTACATCAGATGGGTGTGTAGACAACCTTTCTCAATAGAGATATTGAGGAAGAAGTATACATTGAGTAGCCAGATGGTTTCGTGATACATGAGAAGGAGTCTCATGTGTATAGGTTGAAGAAGGCCCTGTATGGGCTCAAGCAGGCATCTCGAGCTTGGTATGCTAGGATTGATGGACACCTGATGAGATTGGGCTTCAAGATTGTTAATGGTGAGTCCCAACCTGTACTACAAGATTGTTAATGGTGAGTCCCTGATTTTGGTCCTCTACGTTGATGATTTATTCCTCACTGGTATAGAGAGCCTTATTGCTGAATGCAAGTATGCGTTGGCCTCTGAGTTTGAGATGAAGGACCTTGGTATGATGCACTACTTCTTGGGACTAGAGGTGTGGCAAAGAACTGATGAGATCTTCCCAAGTCAGGGAAAGTACACAGTTGAGATATTGAAAAAGTTTGGGATGCTGAACTGTAAGCCCATGGCTACACCAATGGTGATGAATCTGAAGAAACTAAGTGTGTCTTCTTGCTATTCCAACGAGATTGATCCGACCTTGTACAAACAACTGATTGGATCCTTGGTGTATCTAGTTAACACCATACCAGATATTTGTTATGCAGTGAGTGCACTTAACCAGTTCATAAGTTAGCTGAGACAGACAAATTGGATTGCTGCGAAACATGTGTTGAGATACTTGCAAGGCACACTTGGACATGGTCTAAGATATACTTCCAGTATTGACATGAGATTGCAGGGATATACCGACTCAAATTGGGCAGGGAGCGCTGTGGATAGGAAGAGCACCTCCGGGTGTTGCTTGAATTTGGGATTTGCCATGGTTTCACGGTGTAGCAGGAAACAAACTTTTGTGGCCTTGAGCACCACATAAGTAAAGTACATTGCATTGAGTGTGGTACTTCGCGAAGTAATGTTGCTTTGCAAGATCCTTGCAGATTTATTTGGACATGTGTTGGATTCCACCGTTATTCATTGTGATAACCAAAGTTGTGTGAAGCTCTCAGAGAATCCAGTGTTTCATGACAAATCGAAACACATTGAGATCAAGTACCATTACATTCGAGACATGGTGCAGAGGAAGGCAGTACCGGTGCAATACCTTCCTACAGATGAGCAGGTTGCTGATGTTCTTACAAAACCCCTTACCAGGACGAAGTTCGAGTACTTCCGTGACTGACTTGGTGTGGCAGAGAATGCCTCCCTCCCTGAGAGGGAGTGTTGATGTTTGCAGCTTCCTGAGACATTCTCAAGATCGTACTCCTCTCTGACTAAGTTGAGTTCATCTGTGAGGACATTTATTCGAGAAGGGATAAGTGGGTTTAGGCTTATAGCCCAATGTCCCTTGTGGAGAGCATATGAGGACATGTCCCTTGTGGAGAGCACACGAGTACATGTCAAGGGATTTGACCTTGATTTCACACACTATGGGGAGTTGACCCTAGTATTTCTAGAGGGAGTAGCCTCTAGAAGTCCACATGGGAGTGCCATGTGTGACAAACATTCTCCAGATCGTACTCCTCTATGTCTGAGTTGAGTTGATCTGTGATGACACTTATCTGAGAAGGGATAAGTAGGTTTGGGCTTATAGCCCAACGTCGCTTGTGGAGAGCACATGAGGACACGTTCCTTGTGGAGAGCACATGAGGACATGTCAAGGGAGTTGATTGTAGTGTTTCTAGAGGGAGTATCCTCTAGAAGTCCACATGGGAGTGCCATGTGTGATAGACCTTTTGCTACAATGTACCGAGTAAGCATTGGGTGGACCTTCTCCTAGATTGGGCTGTAGACCAAGGGAGATAGGATGCATGTATCACAAAGGTGTACTTGTGGTAAATGGGCCCAGGCGTAGTCCTTCCTTGATCATGACAAGGAATAATATGGACTCGAGGTGCTTCCCACGTGTTAGTTAGCATCGGGCTGACATTCACTCACAGGTGTGTACTTGTGGTGAACGACCCTGGTGTGGTCTTTGTCCTAGTCATGGTGATTTGACAAGGAATGATAAAGACTCAAGATGCTAGATGCTATCACATGCAGACCTAGAGTGAGCCTGATCTTAGAGAGAGTGATTTGGCTCAGAGGGAGAGTGGTAGGGAGAGTTTCCCCTTGATTCAGGTGGGAGAGAGACATCTCGAAGGACTGATAGACATGTGTCGTGAGTCTAGGGAAAATTTTGTATATTTCAGAGACAAACTTGGCATGATGCAGAATGTCTCCCTTGTTGAGAGGGAGTGTTGATGTTTGGACAACATCAGGAAGACACATGATATTTATAATACAAGGTATACATATATATAATAAATAAGTAGTTATTTATTATCCAAAAGACACATCCTTTCATGGATGGTCACCATATGTTCTCTATATATGGAACACTCATCATTGTAATAACATATCAATCATTTTATCATCTTATATAGAAAAATCAACATGACTAGCACTATAGGGTTGTCCTTTGAGGGCATATGTTGAGCGTCCTTGTAGATGAGAGTCGAGTGTTAAACACTTTCTCTATTTTAAATAAATTTGATTGTGTTGTGATTTACTTATCAACCTTCCAGTTTTAGCCTTCAGAGTTTTGTGACTCATGACCATTATATTATTAAATTTCATGAGATGAATTGATGGATAAATTGTTATTTTATAGATTTTATGGATTGGAAATGTTAGTATTATTTTTTGCACAATTTCTTTTTTGTTTTGAGTTTTTTTTCTATTTTTGACTCTTGGGGTTGAGTTAGGATGGGGGGAGGGTGAGGGGAGATGTAGAGATGGAAAACATGAGAAGATCATGGTTTGTAGGGGGGAGGGGGGAGACAAGGAAGTGTCGGATGTGTGGGAGGAGATCCTGGTTGGAAATGGCGTAGTCCACAACACTGGTTGCATCACTATGGGGGTAGCATGTAAACCCCCTGAACCAAGTAAACAAGGGAGATCGTTCATGAGTAGCAGATCGTGAGATTCCCCAAGTTGTAGAAGGTACCTTTCATACTTTGTGTGTGGTTTAACCCTATTATTGGAGGACATGTGAAGGCCCACACTCTTCGGGTTTATCTCTAGAAGTCAGGGTGCATTCTCGGACTTGTCATGTAAAGACACCAATGAGTTTCTGGTGCAGGGGTTGAAGTTTCCCAACATAATGACCTTGTCGAGGTTGGAGTGATGGGAGATGTTTTCATAAAGGTCAAAGAAAGGACCCCTTCCAAATTCCTTGTGGCATGCAAAGTGTGAAGATGTCAGGGAGAGATAGCACACTACGTTGTAAATATCAAAAGAAGGGGGTGGTCCTACAAATATGGACCCACAAGAAGTTGGTTTGCTCATTTGTGGCAGCCATGGACACCTTGCTCTGGAGAGAGTCACGATGGGACATGCAGCCCCACTAGATCCTTTTGTTAATTTTTCTTGTAGCAGCAGAAGGTGTTCCCACATGCCTAATGCCCATAGGCATACATGAGACCTTATTTTGACCCATATCAGCCTTAGAATTTAGGCTAAGTTCTACTTAGGAAACGTCAGCCATGAAGTATGCTGTAAGTGGATTGTGGGGCCCTGTCAAGGGGGGGTGCTTAGCCTTAGTGCTGAGTGGGGCCCTGCCATGAGTGGTGAACCCTTGAGTGCTCTGTGGGGTCCAGAGAGAGGGGGCGCCTCAATCTGGCCCCTTGGATCTTTTGCTGGGCGCTGATCCCAAGGCAGCAAGGAAAAGGGTTGGGGTATAGGGAGGCTGAGGGTTCTGGGCTACTCATTCATTAATTGTGAATGAGTAAGAGAGGAGAGGGAGCTGGGCAGAGAGAAGTGAAGGAAGGAGCTGTTGAAGAGGGTTTGTACTGGAGCTGAGCTAGGGCAGCCACAAGAGGCCATTCAGAGGCCACATTGTGCAGCACAGAGAAGACAGCTTCATCACTATTTTCAGCAGCAACAGGACAGCAAAGTTCTGAGGTTATTGGGCTGAGAACAGAGGCCGTATCAGAGTTTTTCCAGAACAGCAGGTTAGGGCTGTACTCTCCTGATTTGTACAGCAACAGAAGTGGCCATACCAGGCCGTATAGGACAGTAGAAGGAGGCCGTACTGGTTGCAAGAAACTGGGCTGAACATCATTCTGTTTGCTGGTCCAGACTTTAGAAATTCTTCTCTGTACTGTAAGGAATTTCTGTTGCAAAATTTTTACTGCTGCAACTTCTCTCTCAAAGCCCAATAAAGCTCCCCTCTTAGCTGGTTTTCCCCACACTGGGAATGTCCAAGGTACCTACTGTGTCATTGTGTGTGCCTATTTTAATATTTCCGCTGTGCATGCATGTATACTCAGCTAGTATAACTTTAGAATAGATCTGATTTAAATTTCTGTACTGAATTTAATTTCTGGGTTGTTATCTATTGGCTGGGTTATCATAGTTTTAGCTGGGTATTAAAAGTTTTACACCTTTGACATTGTTAGAACATGTCCCCCATTGACAAGATCAAATCTAGTGGTATCTACTGATTCAAGGTGGTGTCCACTTGGGGATCTACATTGTGAAGTGTGCCCAAATATGTCCAAAAATCCCTTCAAGAGGAAATGGAAATGGTGGATGAGCCCTTAACCACTGATGGACTTGTCAGTTGGACCAATGTTGTCACACTCGGACTCGGCAAAGACTCAGCTAGTCTGGGACTCAACAAGATTTGGTGACTTGAGAAAGACTTGGGAAAGACTTGAGAAATACAAAACCTCCAAATATAGTAAATTCTATGCACAAAAATATGGCAATTTTGATGACGAGTTTGTGGTGAGTATGTTGAGTGGTGAGTTTGTTGGTGAGTACTCTGGCTAGAGAAGACTTGGCAAATTTGCAAATCTTGGTCGAGTCAAATTACATTGGTTTGGACCAAGGTTGGGATCATTTGGAGGGGGGAGGGGAATCCTGGATAACTACTCTGAGATCTTGGATGACTTCCCATGAGGAAGACAAAGGAGTGTGTTAGCCCCAAGATGGTCACTTCATTATATTTTGAGTTGTAGTCTATTTTGTCTTTAATGGGATGTGGTTGGTAAGAATCTTAGTATGGAAGTCTTCTTATGATCATGTGTTGACATACTTTATTACTTTAACAAGTGGGACATGAGTTAAGTCATAATCTGATTATGGAGATGCCATTAGGAAGTCCTAGTTGGTTGGGTGAATGGTTGTATTCCCCAACCATTGTGTACAATATCCTCTATGTCTATAAAGAGGTCCCCATCTTGATTGGTGTTGTCATCATGGGTGGAGGCATTACCATTGTATTTTGTGCATCTTTGTGGCTCACATGTACATATTTATGTAAATACACTATGAGTTGAATAAGAGCCTCATGATAATTCCTGCATTTTGTAAATAATGTTATGGTTGTTCTTTCCTTTCTCTTGTTTATTTAGGTCATGCACACATATTATTTCTTGAATAACTTCGTGGGACTGTTATTCCAAACTTCTAACTTGCAAAGGATTGCACTATTGATGTTTATTTCCCTTGTTGGGTTCTAACTTCTGAAATTGACAAAGGGAGACTCCCACTCTGGTTCTCC
Organism: Picea engelmannii; assembly: GCA_009831015.1. Lineage (NCBI taxonomy): Eukaryota > Viridiplantae > Streptophyta > Pinopsida > Pinales > Pinaceae > Picea > Picea engelmannii. The sequence continues at coordinate 178,542 of ML780807.1, forward strand.
CACTTTGATTGGTGATGACATAGTCAACATTTGGTGTCATTGTCATGTTTGAAATTTGACAAGGGCGAATCTTATTTTGTTTAGTGATTGCCATTGCTGTTGAGGGAGGATTTGATTCTAGTGAACATTTATTATATTTGTACTTTCCTATTTTCTAATTTAGTACACTTTGTATTATATCCTTATCTCTATCAAGTGACTTAGTCTAAATTGATCACTCACCCACTTTATTGTATTTTATTGGAGACTTGGTCAACTTTGATCACTCTCCCCACACTTTTTTACTATATATATTAATACAAATGAGTGTACAACATGTGTACAATTTCGACAGTCCTCTTCCCATACTTGCATAATTTCTTCCTTGTGAATTCTTGTGTGCGAGTATCTTCTTGCATTTGCTAGTATTGGGCTCATATCAATTGGTATCAGATTCTTAAGATCAAGACTTCTCTTGAAATCTTTCTCCAATCTCTCCAAGCTCCCGCGAGACTACAATTTTTCACCATTTCCAGCCCTTATTTTTTGAATTTCCTTCATTTTTTCTTTTAACTTGTAGATCCCTTTTTTTCAGTTGTAAAGCTCTATTTCGTCCAACATCTCCCAAGTCCCATGGCTCCCCATAAAAATTCCATTGAATCAAGAGGCTCTCAAGATTCTAGCTTACCAAAATTTTGGTTGAGCAAATGCAAGGTCAACAACGCCTATCGCTGGAAACCCTCGTTACTCAACAAGAACAAGGCTAATAACTACAAGTGTTCTAGGCTAAAATGTTGCATGATATGATGAGTATGTTTCAACAACTCATCACCCATTAGCAACAAGCCCAACCACAACCTCAATCTCAACCTCAAGCCATTATTCACCTAATGGTTCCTATTCCACAACAGGGCTTCAAGCTAGGCACTAAACTGGTAGTGCCTAAATTTTTATGGGGCTCTCAATGAAGACAAACTTGATTTTTGGATGCTTGTCATGGAAGCTTATTTCAAAAGCTAGTCACACTTGACTAGAGTCGACAATTGGTTGCGAAAGTTCACATGGAGGACTAGGCCACCTTTGAAGCTCTTGTGTGCGCTAGGGTTTTGTCTTGAGGGCCACCTTTGTTGTCACCTATATTTTCGGTGGAGATGGTTTCTTCTCTTGGCAATATAGCAAAGGGTTGTTGGGTTTTTCCCTTGTTTGAGAAGGGTTTTCCCAGGATAACTTCTTGTGTCTTGTGCATGGTTATTCTTCTTGTGATCTTGGTTTACTGCAGCTATTGTATTTTATGTTGTTGTATTGTTTATGGTTCAAGTTCATGCTAAATTGAAAAGAAACTACATGTTCTTGAGCTAGCATAAAAATTCAACAGGGTCGACTTGCTTTTATAGCCAAATGGGTGAGAATCCCAAGGAAATGCGCAGGACAAGTGGAAGAGGGCGCATGTCTCCAGTGTGTATGAGAGGTAATGAAGGAGGAGATAACATGCCACATCTCCAAGTAGTAGGACGAGTTGTTTTGAGAGAGAGAGGAGTCAAGAGGTGATAACTCATCATGTGTGGAGTGGTAGGTGAAGAGGGTGAGTCATCCCTCTTGGAATTAACACTCCTCTTCTCATGGTGTGCCATCTCATCAAGGGAGGTCGAGTCTTAGCATTGGGATCTCCTCCTCTTGACAACTCACTAAACAAGTCACCTACCTCTCTAGGTAACTCGCCCTTTTTTTCAGTTGACTAAAGACTAGAGGAAAACATGTCCATGGCATGTTTCCCTATTAATAGGGTTGCCGATTTTTGTCTTTTATTTGTCATTTATTTACCTTTTTTGAGAGAAAATCAAATTTTCTTGAGTAAAACTCAATAGTTTCCCTTGAAAAGGTGGTACCTAAGTAAAGTGGGTACTCTTGACGTGAAAACGAGTACCCACAAGGCATATAATGTCTCCTAGTACTACTTTTTTTTACTTATTAACCAATTACAATTAAAAAATCCTGTTTTGCGAGAAATTTTTTATTGACTCAAAACATTAAAAATCCTAAGGGGGACTTAGCACAATTTCCATTTGACTTAAAATAATGACCTAGCATGGTAATATAAACATTTTAGACACTAGACTTGGATAACCAAGGATAACCAAGCTAAGGCCTTGTTGCCGTCCTAATACACACTTGCAAATGTGAGCAAAGTCCAGCTCACTTAGTGTGTCCTTGGAGGCACAATGCCTAGGTTCATAGTCCACATTGTCACCTTGACTGGAACCTCTTCCTTCTAGGCTTACTCCTAGGGAAGCCAAGGGGAGTAGACCCTAGTTACTAGATGTGATTTAACTTTGAAGTTCTAGGTGTTGGTTTTAATTTTTTCAAGGTTAAGGGGAAAACTAGGGTCACGTAATACTCAATGGGGCACGTACTCATATATTCGTATGCCTTTTGGACTTATGAACATTGGAGTCACGTTCTAGCATGCCATGGGCTATGGCTTTTCTGACTGTCTTTTCAATTTCATTGTGGTTTATCAAGACGATATTACTGTTTTTTCAAAGAAACATGATGAGCATATTAATCACTTGAAAAAGATTTTTGACAGGTGCTAGTCTCTTGGCATTTCACAGAACTTGAAGAAGTCAATCATGAGGGTGTTCCAAGGCAAATTACTAGGCCATATTGTTTCATAGGATGGTGTAAAGATAGATCCAGAGAGAGTAAAGGGGATACAAGGTGTTCCCCTCCCTCCAAGGAAGAAGGCCATTCAATCCTTTTCTGGCTGTATCAATTTTGTGAGGAGGTTCATTCCAAACTTCATGGAGATAGTAAAGCCCATATATGATATGCTAAAAAAGGGACACGAATTAAAATGGAGTGATGAGGCCAAGAAGGCATTTGGAGACATTAAACAAGCTTTGTGTGACTCCCCTCTTCTCATTAGTCTTGACTATAACAAAGAATTTCAAGTGTTTTCTTTTGCATTTGATTTGACTATGGCTACTGTGCTTTTGCAATAAAATCAAGAAGGAATGGAGCAACTTATCACATTTATGAACAAAGCCTTCCAAAGGTCATAACCAAATACAAACTTATGGCAAAGCAAGCTTATGCACTAGTTAAAGGCTTGCCATACTTTAGAGACTACTTTTGGAATGCTCGAGTAGTAGCATATGTACCTCACCCTATGGTTAAGGAGATATTGATACAAAAGGAATGTAATGGAACCGGGGGGAGGTGGATTACAAAGATCTAGGAGTATGATCTTGAGATCAAGCCTACCAAGTTGGATAGAGGGAAAGGCTTGGAGAAAATGATGGCTGAGAGCAACTTGGATGCAATTCAGGATAGTCCCTTTGAGAGTGAGGTAAATTCTTTGTCTGCGTCATTAAAACATTATGATTGGTATACATATATCATTTTTTATTTGACGAATTTATCTTGTGCTACTGATTTCACCAAGATGCAAAGGTGATCTCTACAACTTCGTGCTGCCAAGTATTGTTTTTTGCAGGGTGGCTTAGGATGGAGGAATCCCGATGGGATCATTTTGCGATGTGTTGATTGTGACGAGTTTAGAGAGATCTTGAGAGATCTTCATTTAGGCGTGTGTGGTGGGCATTTTTAAACTCGCACCATTGCACACAAGATGATGGGTGCCAGTTATTACTGGCCTACATTGTTTGCAGACACACATGCATTTGTGTGAGCATGTGAGCCATGTCAGAGGTTTGAAGAGAAGCATGAGCTCCATGCTTTTCCTTTGGATCCAGTTATTTTAGAGGCTCCTTTCCAACAATGGGGCCTTGACTTCATAGGAGAACTCTCATAGACTTCTAACTGTGGCCATAGTTGGATCCTTGTGGCCGCATACTATTTTACCAGGTTGGTGGAGGTCGTTCCACTCAAGAGCTCTTCCAATGCAAACACAGTCGGATTTTTAGAAGAGAACACCATTACCTGCTTTGGTGATCCCAACAAAATCACTACAGATAATGCCATTGTCTTCATATCTATTGAGTTGGTGGCTTTATGTTCCCAGTACGGTATTATGGTGGCTCATTTTGCCAACTATTATCCACAGGGGAATGGACTAACAGAGTCTAGCAATAAGAACCTTATCAGCTTGAGATAGTAGGCTTAAATATGCACTTTGGGCTGACAGAATTACCAAGAAACGTGCCATAGGAAAGATTCCATTTGAGCTAGTTTATGGTTTGGATGTAGTTTTTCCCGTAAATTTGAGGTTGCCAGTATACAGGTTATTGGGTTAGTTTGCTACCAACCAGGATGCCTTGCAGTATCACATTGACAAGTTGGTGCAAGGTGCCACGTGGCATCCATGTGGATATACTATTTGGCAAGTTCTGGTTTCGACATTTGGTAGTTTCTAGAAGTGACACATGGCAAATCTCAAAGGGTGACATGTTTGTAGTCTCCAGGAGTGACATGTGGCAGGATATGGGGTACAAGTTGTGGTGCACTTATAATCGTCTAAGTATATTATTTTAAATAGCTTTGAAGCGGGGAAAGGGGAGGGAATGATGACACCGTAGCCTACGAAGGTTGGTTGGTGATAGAACAACGAGTTGTTTTTCACTTTTCTAATCCCTCTCCCTATCTTAAACAACTCTGTGATAATTAATAATGAATAATGAATAATGAAGGCCCTCTATAGTTCGGTTTAGGCAGTCGTAATAATCTCTATGTGTTGGTAGGGAGCCCCCCCGAAAGACCATGAAGGAACCACCCGACTGTGGCTGGGAATAGTGTGGTGCACTTATAACAATATAAATCGTGGTGCATTTATAACAATATTCAACCATTATTGTATTATTAAAATAGCTTTCCAGCGTCCAACCATGTGGCTTAGCTTGTCCATCCATTCCAACAAACCCTTGTAAAGAAATAATTTCCTGCTCATTGAATTGTTCTCACTGCCATGGATTCCGTTCCGATTCTTCCATTCCACAAGCGAGTGAGCAACAATCGGGTTTACTATTGTGCGAATTTTGCACTGTGTGAACCCTCTTGAAGTTTTGAGTGGATCCCGAGCGGATCCCCGGCAGTTTCGGATCCGGATCTGTATGTTGAGATTGGATAGCAAGGAAGGTCTTCACCATGCATGGCGTCCTAGCATGGAGAAGGACAATGAAACTTATCCAAGTTGATGGGTTAATCTTAAAGTTGTACTTAGGAAAAAGTACATTAAATGGGTTATATTTTAATGCTGACTTAATGAGTACTTTTATAAAGTTAAAGTGATAAATAATTTAAGTTGTGGTCTTTTAATCTTGACCATTGATCTCATAAGGTGTGCGAGGATCAATCTTGGCCCTCCATCATTTTGGAGACAAGGTTTCTCACTTGCTCATTGAGTAAAACGGAAATCAACTTGGAGAGGGACGCATTATGCACAAGAGAGGCAATTTTCTGAAGAGAGAAAGAGGAGAATTGCTTGAGGGTTTGGAGAGAGAGTTTGCAGGGAGACAAAGGAGGCTTCTACATTGAAATTGGCACACATCTTCAGCCTTGTAGAGGTCTTTTCCTACAGATCTGATCAGGAGGATTTGCAGAAGGGGACCATACATTTGTTGAGGGGGTTTTGTATTTGGCTGGGCTGATTTTATGGTAAGAGATCTCTATATTTTCCTGCTCAATAATAATAAAATCCAAATCTGCTGACTGGTTTTCCCTCCGGGGTTTTTCCAAGGACAAATTGTCCAAAAATGACTTGTGTACATGTGATGTGATTGCTGTTATCTTTTACTGTTAAGTTCCTGGTTATTATTTTCTGCTGTGTATTATTTATTTGCGAAGAAAACCTGGCAGAGACAGTTAACAGAAAAATTAATTGATTTTCGTGAACTGGGTTTGAAGAAAATTCACACCGTACCCAATCCAGAGGTCCACGTATCCATCCCCCAGGGTGGATGGATCCGGTAACTTAGAGAAAGTTGTATCTCTTCTTTGAAGGATGTTTACTCTCTGTTGCCTTCGGTTGTTTCTTCTAGATTAGCTTTTCTGTGGTTGAATATGTTTATATCAGATTGCTTGGCTCTCTGTTCAACCAGTCTTTATGAAGGCACTGTTCATAGAAACTCTTTTTACAACTCTAAGTATTGACATTGAAGGGGCCTCTATGTGGACTATAAAGCATTAAATTAATAGAATCTGGAAGCTGTTGATTTTCAATTTACGTAGAGTCTGAGTAAACACACATTCTAAATAGGCTGAGATAAACCTTAGCAGCCTTAGTTATAATTAATGCTAGTTTTTGTTGTGTTTCCTTTGATTAGTCTATTAGTAGTACAAATTCAATGCAGAGAATTGGCACAAAAACTGTTTTTGCCTTTCAATTTGGCAAAGGATAGACTTAAATTTATCGAACTCTTGCTTGATTGGTCTTGCAGGAATCTTCAATGTTTCTTGAAGCAATCGTTGAAATAATGTTTCTTTTCTTGAGATGAAAGTTGGTAGATCTGCTTTCCTACTTTTTCAGTATACATTACAGCATATTTGAATGCAGCTCTCTTCTCAAAAATGGGATTCAAAATGGAGTATTTATGTTTTGAGGTTTTCTTTCTTGAAGATTACTGTAAAATTTAATTTGAGCCATTAATTTTCATATATCGTTAAATACAAACAAGGAACTTACCTGCAGGCAGGGAAGATTCTGGGATGCCTCATCATAATTTTGTTCATTTCCTTAAAGTTCATTCATGTTCCACCTGTTGAATATACTGTTTATTTTCTTAGAACACGGTTTCTTTTCTTAAAACACTGCTGTATCCTTCTCTAACAGGCACTTTGTTTGTGGTAGGGATGGGTCGGAAGAGGGGCTTTCATTTGCTTTTCGCTTTACAGATGCTGTGCTATCTGTGTCCAGTTCAGGTGTGTACCTTGATTTGTGAATTTTCATCAATTGGCTATTTTTTTTCAAAAAATACATTCGTCAATTGGTCATTTGCTCTTTATAAATTCATCTATTTTCTACGTAAAATATGGTTATATTGATAATATTCATTAAAATTTACAAGTTTTAACAGTGAATTGTATGTTTTTATTGAATATTTCCCTACATATCTAAATGTATAATTTTTCCAAATCAAAATAGGTGCCTAGAATACTATACCAATGTATAGTATTTTATTCCTTAAAAAAACATTTATTGGTAAAAAAATACCTTTATTTGAATCCTTAAATATTCGTCTACTCCTTTTCATTAAAAGGTTATCATTATTTATCAGATATTCTGTGCAAAATTTATTTGTCAGCAACTAAAAACCAAGTACAATAAGGTGAAGAATAACGTCTATGAGCTGTGCTCAGTTGAATGCAGAAAGTATTCTTGTAGTTTATTTTGGTCTTAAAACCCCTTTGCACTGGACAGGTGTTTTCAGTGTTCACGCAAACCTGCACATACAAATATGCATGATAATTCTTGTTAGTTTTAGCTTGGTTTGGTGTCTCAGCTGTGCCTATTGTCCTGGGCCAGCTGAGGGAAACCTTAATTAACCCAGATCAACATTTTTTATCTCAGCCTTAGGCTTAGGCTTGCAGCAATTTCTCTTTGAGTGGAATGTGGAGCCTAGGGAGAGAGGGCACACCTTGAAGGTGGCTGGGTGGTTTGTGGGACCCAGACCAACGAGGTCCCACCTCTAGGTGGCTGCTAGTGGAGTGTGGGTCCCTGTCCAAGGGGGGCGTTGAAGATTTAGGAATATGATTTAGAGATCAAACCTACTAAGATTATCAAGGGACAAGGCTTAACCAAGATGTTGATCGAAAGTAATGAGGAAGCCATACAAATGGGAGAGAATGACCAGATCAATGTAATTGTGAGTGAGTCAGAACATGATGAGTGGCATGTTGACATTATCTATTACTTGAAGAACCTTTCGTGCCTAGACCACCTGGTATATCACAAGAGGAGAGCCTTGAAACTCGAAGCTATGAAATATTGTTCGACTCAGGACGATCTTGGTTGGAAGAACCCGTATGGAATTATCCTTAGTTGTCGGAACAAAGATGAAGCCGACCATTTGATTAAGGAACTCCATTCAGTGTATTACGGTGGCAATTAACTACTTGCACCACCGCTCATAAGATCCTAAGGGGTGGATATTATTGGCTTTCATTGTTCACTGATACTCATCAATATGTTAGGTCTTGCCAGCCTTGCCGATTCTTCATAGGAAAACAACGACTGCTTGCATTTCCTTTGGAGCTAGTCGTTGTTGAAGCTCCTTTTCAACAATGGGGTTTAGATTTCATTAGTGAATTTAAGGACAACTCCAACAACAAATATCTTTAGGTCTTGACTACTATAGACTATTTCACTAGGTGGGCAGAAGCCATCCCAACGAAAAATGAAACTGAGGAAGTCGTGATGCGTTTTCTTGAGGATAAAATACTAACAATGTTTGGTGCCCCTGCCAAAATCACCACAAACAATGCCAAGTATTTTAGCTCCCTTGCTTTAGGAAATTTCTTCTTTAAGTATGGGATTATCCTATCTCACTCATCCAACTACTATTCGCAAGGAAATGGATTAACAGAGTCTAGCAACAAGAATTTGATGAATATTGTCAATAAGATTGTGGGTGAAAACAAGAAGGCTTGGGATAGTAAGATCAAATGCGCTTTACGGGTAGACCGTATCATGATCAAGACTTCCATAGGGAAAGCCTTGTTTGAGCTGGTGTATGGATTGGAAGCCTAAGGGAGAGAAGCTACCATTACTCGTTAATTGATACCTTCTCAAACTCTACTTTCCAGAAGGACCTGAACTTTGTCCTTAGTTTAGGTTAGGTAGGGCATTTGCATCTTGCATTGCATTTGTATATATGATTGCATTATGCATCCATGTTAGTATAATGTTGCACTCTCTTGCATATATATATCATTGCGTTCTCATTCTGCATATTATACATCCATGTTAGGAACTTGCATTGTTGATTATATCATTACTTTATCATGAATAGTTGTAGTGAATTTTTTCTTTACAACATGATTTTTGATTTACTACTAACCCCAGTGGATCACATCCACCGACCTTTACTACTAAAGTGTTAGTGTTGTTAGAATTGGGTGCAGGATTGCAGGTCTTGGACAACCAGAGATGCTAAGGTTCTCATGCGCTCTACGGTGAGCACATGTCCCCATGTTGGAGCGAGATGTTTACCCCCCATGCCTAGGGGTAACTAGAGGAGATCATGTCTCATGGCTCGCAATGAAGACAATGATCCCGACCATGATGATGATCAACATGTCCACAGATAGAAGCCCAACAACCCCCCTCAGATTTGCCTCTTTTACTTCAAGATCAGCCAAGCTCATCACATCCAGTCAACTTGCTGTATGGGAGATTGTAAGCTAGTGTCACCATGAGGTATGTTAGTCCTTTCATACGAAGTGTTGTGTTTAATATACTAGGCATGTGGATCAGGATCATTCGTTGAAGTTGGATAATGGATCACTAGCTCAAGAAGTTATGTTTGTTTCCTTGTTTCACCTTGGTGGCCAACATCTGTGCCCTAGTCCCGTGTTGTCACCGCCCAGGGAAAAGGGGTACTACTAGGGGGCCCTCACAAGGATAACGTTTCGTTTCCCCACCATACTTAAAACTTTCCATCCTAGAGCCTGTCATAGTGCACTAAACTTTGGTAATGGGTCATGGTCCATTCTCTCATGAGAAGAGGGGCTGAAGGCCAAGAGGTTGTTTGTAGCTGCTAAGCAAAAAAAGAATAAAGAAAGAATAATGCTAAAGAAAGAAAAAACAATAGCAAAGGACTCTCAAAAGCCAGTCCAAACTTGAGCTCTACCCTTTTTGCATTCACCCCAGTCCCAAAGTAGTGATGCTATAGCTTAAAACCTTATAAAGGGGACTTGCAAATATGATAAGAGGACAATAAAAAGGGCAAATTGAGGGGTTTGGAAAAACGTAGCGCTTAGAAAGTGGTAACTCAAGAGCAATCTAACCATCCACAAAGGTGCTCATAGAAATGGATTCATGTCCCCATTTTAGGGTTCCCTTGTTCTACAGTTGGAGATGACTTCCGAGGCTTGTCAGTGAAGAAAAAGGGAGTAATGGGGTTTATTTGATGTCACCTAGCTACGAGATGTTATGTTTCCAAAGTGACATTTAGTTAAAAGATAATAAAGTAACTTTTAGATTAATAGTTGCTAAACATTAGTAAAGTGACTTTAATCTTTAAGTGAAAATTAAAAAGGGGGAATAAGGGTCATGTTTGATTTAGTCAAAAGGGGAAAATTCTAGAAGGGCATGGAGAAAGAATAAAAGGAGGGGTAGTGCTTCACTTTGGATTATGTTTTTGGATTGATTTCTTTTGGGTGCTCTTGGAGCCAAGGTTTTCGTTAGGGTTTTGGGCAAAACCCTTCCATTGGAGTTTAGTTTTGGTGGTGCAAGATCCACCCTAGCTAGACAAGGAGGACGATCCATCCAGGGTCTTCATTGGAACTTCATCTTGTGGGGGCCAATCTCATCTTTTGCAGTGTGGAGGAGGACGCATCATCACTTGTGGTAGCCCTGACATTCTCTAGGTTTTTGGCTTGAGTTTGGGTGTGTTTTCATTGATTGTATTGCAACTGCCATAGTAGCCATTAGATTGTTGTGTCAGATCTCCATTCATAATGAAATATCACATATTGTCTCTTCTATTTTTGGTGTATTTGTATTCCATGAAATATGTTTGACAAAATGGCTTTTAGAAAAATGAATTCAAAATATTTGTGGAAAAATGACATAATTGCATAGAAAATTATAATTTAGCCCTATCTGGTGATGTTACAGTGGTACCAGAGCTGGAGATCTTGGGATCAAATCTCATTGGAAGAGACCTTAGTACTTTTTGAACAATTACCGAACCTTTAATTTCTTCTCCCAATCTTTAATAGCGTTCACTATTTCATAAACTCATAGAAAATAAGCTGCAATATCTTTATCTTCCTTCATTTTCAGATGTTCAAATTGACCTCTGTAAGTTTGAAGCTTGGCCCTTGACTTTGGCAACATTGATCGTATCACCCTTGGTCTGTAGCCTTCATATGTTGTCTTCTTGACCTTTGCTGAGTCATATCTGCTTTTCTAGCATCTTCGCTGGGTTATCAATATACTTTTATCATCTGTTGAGACTAACCCTTTGCTGGATCACATTTCTTGCCAAAGCAAACTCAAAACAATCATTCAACAGCTGGCTGCAATTACAACAGAAATCTCGTTCAACAGATCTGGAATTTTGGCATCAAAAGATAGACTTGAAAGTTGTTTGGATTCCTTAGAGATTTGCACTGTAAGCAGACCTGACAGCTCTCTTGAATACCCCTGAAATTTGCACTAAAACAGACTTCAACTCTGGCTTAGATATGCCTCAGATTTCGCTGGAATTTGTGCCAAGAACAGACTTGAAACTCAGCCAATATACCTCTGCAACGTGCACTAATGACTGCCCTGAAAGCTTGCCTTTATTTGTTCCTGAAATTTGGCTCAGAGCAGACCACCAACAGACTTCAAACTCGACCCGAATATGCCTCAGAAAAAAACTCGCTTTAAGTCAGCCTCAGATCTGCCTTAAAATAGCCTCAGAATAAGCCTTAGAACAATCTTCAAACAGGTCTGCAATATCTCAGAACCAGGCCTCAAACCAGATCTAAACTCAGCCTTAAATACTTCTGCAATACCTTTGAACCAGGCCTCAAACCAACCCTAAATTTGGCCTTACAGCCTTACAAATTGCCTCAGAAAACTCGCCCTTACTTCCTCAGATTTTCTCTGCCTCAGATCTCCTAATCGCTGCATCAGGTCTCCTTCTTTTACCTCAGATAGAAGTCGCTTAAGTTGATTATTAGAATGAGCTGCTAGGTGCCATACTTATACAAAATTTAACACCCTCCTTTTATGGCCGACTTAAATATTTTAATATTTATTTCAGTTGGGCCAACTTTACACTTGCAATTTTAATTTCAACTTTAATACTTATTCCATTTTGGGGCCGACTTTACCTTTTGCCAACTAGACTTCATTTTAATTGGGGCCGACTTCACCAATCAACTTCCTTAATATTTATCACAAACTTGGGCCGACTTGTAGGAGCTTCTTTCCATGCTTCTGGGGTTTCATTACCACACTTCCGTTGCTTCTTTAGGGTTTCTTGATCATACCTTACATGATCATCTTTAAGAAGGTATATCTCCTCAACCGTGAGGAACCACGTGGCCTGCCACCTACTGTTGGAAACGACTTGACAAGGGCTATCAATCCATGGAGGTTTTACATGCATTTGCGAAGTCCTTCTTGTTCGTTTTCTTTAATCAACTTCGGGGCTTCTTGACCTGCTTTGGGGCTTCTTCTAGGGTTGACATCAATGACAACTAATTTTCCAACAATGACATCTTAGCCAAAGGATTGATTCCATGAGTTGTAAGACATATTACCTTCATTGCAATAAATTCCCATATATGGTGCTGCTTGCATGTGTTGATTGGAAATATCTATCAAAAAAAAGTTGTTAGTTCAATATGTATTGGTGTTATTAGTGCTATCTAGCCAAAGCTCTCTTACATTGTCTGCTACATTCAATTGTTAAAAGTCACACATCCCCAGCCAGTGGTACAAAACTTGCTAAGTTTGGCTTGGTGGCTTGGCGCAGAAAGTGACCTGAATTGACTGCTCTATGTCTGCGTGGTGTTCACCATTTTTATGTCACTGTATATCAAATTATCAATTGACAAGTGATCTTTTAATGTTACAAGTGTTCTATCCAAAATGTATCCATCAATTTGATACATTTTCTACCTTTCTTTTCATTTTGGAACTAGCACATGTGAAAACATGAGCCTGTTTGGGAGCCTGGCTTGATTCAGCATTCTGTATTTGAGTTTGAGATATGGAAAGCTATTGGGGTTCCTTTCAGTAGTGAATTTCTTGAGGATGACATGAGTTGTTTATTGTTATACACGTCCAAGTCAAAACAATACTGAAATTCTATTGCTCTCTTTTGGCTGTTTAAATTTTAATGTTCCTCCTAAAAATAGAATCAAAATGAATAGGTTTGCTGAGGCAAGATATGTAAATTATTTTTGCAACATTTATTTCCAGGTGGTGATGGCATACGGCAGGGACGAGGCAGGAGGAGTTCAACTGTTGCACAGGAAGGATATGGAACTGGAACAGTACTCCCTGAACAAGGAATCTATCTTACTTCTTCTGTATATAGGCCTGTTCTTCAGGTTTGGCTCCTTACATTTCCTCAAGTTACCAAACTGTTATATACCTATATGAGTTGAAGACAAAAATTGGTATCTGAAATGCAATCTTGAATTCCTGGTTGATGGTTTCCATTTGTGCAGTTTACTGATAAAGTTGCGTCTCTTCTGCCTCCAAAGTATGCTCAACTTGGGTATGTATCTAATATTCAATGTAGTCTTTCTGCTTGATTTTAGATGAGTATAGTGGCTTTTGTTTCATTGCTTGCAAGCCCTGAAGCACTTGTTTCATCAGAAGCATGATACTTTTGAAAAACATACATTTATATCCATAGCAATTGTTGATTTTTCATAAGCATTAGGTTAAGCATGAAGTTCATTCCATTTTATCATTTAACCATAACCATAAATGCCGCAGCAACCAAGATCACAAGAATAAGCACCATGCACAAGAACACAAAATGTATCCTGGGAAACCCTTCTCAACAAGGGAAGAAAACCCAGTCAAATCCTTTGCTATAATCTTCAAGAGAAAGACCTTTACCAACAAGAAATACCTAGCACACAAGAGGGTGCGCAAAACCCTAGAACTCTAGTGCCCAAGAGAGGTGCGCACCTTTTGCCAAAGAAGTGTACTTGCTGAAATTTCCAAACTCACAAGTGTGGTGTGTGTCTACAATGGAAGATTTCCCTTTATTTATATTAGACTTGTCCTATCAATTGAAGTGTCTATTGGCACAACAAGGCCAACCTCACTTAGATATATTATTTATTATTATTATTATTATAATAATTAATATTAATATTAATATTCATATTAATTATCTTTTACATTTATTGTTAGACACAATAAGGTAGGGCCGACCTGTACCCTTCATAACAACAAGGGTTACAGGTAGGTCTGACTCTCAAACAATATATAGCAAAGGCTCTGATACACCCACTAGTGCTTATCCACTAGGGGCACATCCATAGGGATGCCATGACTCTGATTCATTGCATTACACAGATGAATCAGGTCTTCACATGTTCACCTATGCTCGTTCACATGCACGCCCACTCTACAAATTTTCTTTCCCACTGCCACCGACAGGAGAATCATCTGGAGTCTTCTCGTCAACTCTGCTGTTCAGAGGAGGCTATCACATCATCTTCATTTCTGTTCACATGACGATGTGCCCAACACTTTTAGGATTTCTCACGTTCACCTTGTGCTCAACCACATGCATGTCCTAACTCAACAGATCGCTTTTCCACCGGATAATCAACTGGAGTTCTTCTCACTCACGTCATGGAGGAGGTCATCTCTACGTTCCTGACTCTGTCCCAGGCAGGAACCGCGAACCCTTCTTAGGGGATTTCTCTCAGGTTTGTAAGCTGAGGGAAAGACTCACATAGCTGCTATGTTCCACATCTCACAGGTTTGTAAGCTGGAGGATGTCTCCCATAGCTGCATTTATCAACACTCCCTCTCAGCTAGGGAGGCATTCTTCATCAAGCCAAGTCTCATACAGATGTACTCTGAATTTTGTTTTTGGCTAAAGTCATCCATACTCCCTCTTAACTTGGAAGGCGTTCTTCACCAAGTTTATTTGGTGTAAATGTCTGCAGTCTGCTTAGGTGTAGGAAGGTATTGCAAGTCTACAATTTTCTTTTGCGTCATATCTCTGATATAAGAATACTTCATCTCGTCGTGTTTAGAACCATCAAGAAACACTGGGTTCTCAAGGAGCTTTACACTTGGCTCTTGGTTATCATCATAGGATCCATCTCATGGTTAAGTAAATTTGTCAGAAGTTTGTGAAGCCATATTGCTTCGCACACTTGATGCTATATACTCTGCCTTTCTGGTGCTCAAGGCCACAGAGTTTTGTTTCGTGCTTCATGAACACTTCATGGTAGAACAACAACTGGATGTGTTCTTTCGGTCCACTGTACTTCTTGCTCAATCTGAATCGACATATCCTGCAAACTCAAGTTTGTACTGGAGGCATGTCTTAGGCCATATCTAACTGTATCTCGAATCTGTCTTGGTTGACTCATGAAATGTCTAAACGCATTTCATTGCATGGTAAGAATCAAGTCTGGTGTTAACCAGATACATCAGTGATCCAATCAACTGTGGATCGGTCTCGTTTGAATCATCATTAGTCTTTTTCTTCATCACGGTGGATTTTGCATTCTGTCATACTGAACTTCTTTAATAATTTCACTGTATATTTTCCTTGACTTAGGGAAATCTCATCAGTCCTCTGTCATACTTCTTGTCCCAAGAAGTAGTGCATCATACTCAGATTCTTCATCTTGAATTCGGAAGTCAAGGATTACTTGTATCCAACAACAAGGCTTTCTGAATAAGTCATCAAAGTCAGGCTCTCGTTACCAACACTGTAATAATATAGTTTCCTATTAGCAACACTTTTTGATGGAATCCAAACTAATCAAGAATCTGTTTATCTGATATAACTTCCAGCTCATGGGTGATAGTACGGAACAAGTGTATCAGTTTCACTGGAACGAGTGTCTTATAATAGACAACTCCCTCTATTTGAGAGGAACCTCTGGCTTGTATTTCTTGACACTTTCATTAGCTGCGTGCTTGATCATATAGATCTTCTTAGAGGTTATCACTGATTTTCCTTTCTGATCCCCAAATAATATCTTTATGCATCATTCTTTAAGATATACTGGTATTCTTCTGTTATGACATCTTGCTATACTGGTTCTCTTTGTAGTTTTCTAAGACAAAGTGTCTCAGCATCAATGAAGTGGCTCATGATTGACGGATAGCT
Organism: Picea engelmannii; assembly: GCA_009831015.1. Lineage (NCBI taxonomy): Eukaryota > Viridiplantae > Streptophyta > Pinopsida > Pinales > Pinaceae > Picea > Picea engelmannii. The sequence continues at coordinate 194,519 of ML780807.1, forward strand.
CAAAAATCTCTTTTGCTTTTTCGGGAAGTGCCTTGAGAGGCTTGTATATTTCTCTGCCTCTTGCAGAGTGGTTCTAGAAAGGCCTTTTAGACCTTATTGCAATATCTCTGAATATGTATCGGCTGAAACAACTGGATCAACTTGAGTAAGGTATTGTCTCCCTCTAAACTGCTGAAGGGGGAGAAGATATTTGTTTCAGTGTCAATCTTTATTTTGAGATTCTCTGAATCTTGAAGACGTATCTTCCTTTCAAGAATAATATTTTTGCTTGTTCTTGTACAATGAACAATTTGAATATGTTTTGGACTCCGGTACCAGGGATAATGGTCCAAGTCTTTGAGAGCTCTTTTAGTATAAGGAATAATATCCTTCTTTTATTTTGAAAAATGCAATCAACTATAAAATTTTAGAATAGAAAGATTTTACCTAGATTGTAGCAACGTTCTTCTAGAGAAAGTACTTCTCGTCTCTCTTCTCTTTACTTACTTGAGGTGGATTTGGATCAATGTCAGCAGTGGTGGCATATTGTTTTCCCTTCTTTCTGGTTGGACAATTTTTAGCAACATGTCCATACTTGTCACATCTGTAACACTGAACTTTTGAAACCTCTCTTCTTTGATATCCTGCATTGGATGAAGACTTTTCTTCTTTAAATGTTTGCCTGAAGTTTCTTTTGAATTTTCCAACCTTCCTGGTATGTAGTGCAAGAGCATGATTTTCTTCTGGGGAATCTTCCACTCCTCTATTTCCGAGTCTAAGTTCTTCTTGAGTGCAATCTGTCCATAGACGCTCAAAGGTTGGTAGAGTTTCTCTTCTACTGATACTTTGAAGGAAGGGCTCCCATGATTTTGGAAGATTCTGGAGAGTGGTTAAGACAAGTTCTCTATCAGACATGATTTCTCCAATTGTCTCTAGCTGTTCTTTAATCTCTGATAACTTCATGAAGAAGAGTGCAACTGTGTCATCTTTTGTCATCTTAGTACTTTGGAGTTGACTCTTCAAGGTAAGAGCTTTGAGAGTGTTGTCACTTTCAAACATTCCTTTCAATGTTTTATACATATCATAGGCAGTCTTCAAATTGGCAATCCGGGGCAACAGGTGGTCTCTTATTGAGTAGATGATTATTTTCCTTGCTTTGACATCATCTTCTTTTCTTACTTTCTTCTCTAAATTAGTCGCTGTTTCTGGTAGAGTTTTAGTTGTTGCATCCAAGAGATCTTCTTCTTCAAGAGTGACTAGAAGCTTTGATTTCCAGGGGCTGAAGTTGCTTGCTCCATCAAGCCTATCTTCCATTGGAGTTCTGTTCTTCATTTTTCTTGAATCCTTGTAGACTGGATTATATTGGACTTATGACTGCCAATAATCAATTTGATAGTATCACATAGATGCTTGCTAATTCAGGACAAAGCTTCTTCAGAAAACCAGAAATATTCTGCAGGAAATTTTGGTACCCTAGAAACCCTAGGGCCAAAAATCAAAATTTCTCGGAATTTAGTTTTGAGAGCTTCTGGAGATGTACTGGAAGAGGCCGTACTCTTCTATGCTGAAAGTAGCCTTAGCCTCCAGTTTTTCAGGCACTGAAACACCCAAAAGAGAGGGCCATATGGAATTTCTGGAAACCCTAGGAGGGTCGTATAGTTCTGTAGAAGTGGAGGGATTGCTGGTAAAGGATGAGACTTGGTAGATGCTTGTGCAATGGGTTCTTTCAAGACCTATGCTTTGATACCATGTTGATTTTTCATAAGCATTAGGTTAAGCATGAAGTTCATTCCATTTTATCATTTAACCATAACCATAAATGCTGCAGCAACCAAGATCACAAGAAGAAGCACCATGCACAAGAACACAAAATGTATCCTGGGAAACCCTTGTCAATAAGGGAAGAAAACCCAGCCAAATCCTTTGCTATAATATTCAAGAGAAAGACCTTTACCAACAAGAAATACCTAGTACACAAGAGGGTGCACAAAACCCTAAAACTCTAGCGCCCAAGAGAGGTGCACACCTTTTGCCAAAGAAGTGTATTTGCTGAAATTTCCAAACTCACAAGTGTGGTGTGTGTCTACAATGGAAGATTTTCCTTTACTTATATTAGACTTGTCCTATCAATTGAAGTGTCTATTGGCACAACAAGGCCGACCTCATTTAGATATATTATTTATTATTATTATTATAATAATTAATATTAATTATCTTTTACAGTTATTGTTAGACACAATAAGGTAGGGCCAACCTGTACCCTTCATAACAACTAGGATTACAGGTAGGTCTGACTCTTGAACAATATATAGCAAAGGATCTGATACACCCACTAGTGCTCATTCACTAGGGGCACATCCATAGGGATGCCATGACTTTGATTCACTGCATTACACAGATGAACCAGGTCTTCACACGTTCACCTGTGTTCATCCACAGGCACGTCCACTCTACAGATCTGCTTTCCCACTGCCACCGACAGGAGAATCATCTGGAGTCTTCTCGTCAACTCTGTTGTTCAAAGGAGGCTATCACATCATCTTCATTTCTGTTCACATGACGATGTGCCCAACACTTTTAGGATTTCTCACGTTCACCTTGTGCTCAGCCACAGGCACGTCCTAACTCAACAGATCGCTTTTCCATCGGATAATCATTTGGAGTTCTTCTCACTCACGTCATGGAGGAGGTCATCTCTACGTTCCTGACTCTGTCCTAGGCAGGGACCACGAACCCTTCTTAGGAGCTTTCTCCCAAGTTTGTAAGCTGAGTGAAAGACTCACATAGCTGCTATGTTCCACATCTCACAGGTTTGTAAGCTGGAGGATGTCTCCCATAGCTGCATTCATCAACAACAATAGAATTACTGTTATATTATGTGACAGGCTTCATGCAAATTACATGGGAAGAAACTCAAATTGGATTTAAAAAGGATCAAGTTGAAGGAAGAATACGTTGGAGATTGTTGGTAGAGGGATCTGGTGTGTTGTAAGCATAATTCAGGTGTTTGCGTTTTCATGGAATAAATTTTCACTCTCACTTTGAGTTGAAATCAATGGCCTATATGGCTTTAAGCTTTCCTGTATGTCTTTCCCTGGATGTTATACTAGCATACATTTCTATTATTATGATTACTTTTTATTCTATTGATCAAATTCACTCAATGTGGAGCTATTCTAAGTTATATGAAAATAGAAATAGGTAAGATTGAAAAACACATTAGCAATTTCCAAATAAGTTTAGCAGCAATTCGGAAAATTTATATTTTGGGACTAGGGAATACTAAAGGAGAAATGAATACAAAATCAGATGGAAAACCATGTGTTTTGTAGTTCATTATCATATTTTGGTGCCAATTTGTGAGGCTTGCCAAAACTTGAAATTACAGTTTATCGACCCCTTTTCTCCTAAGTTTTTACGAACTCCTTAAAAAATTACCTAATATTAATTAATAACAGGATGCCTTTATTGCTGCTTCCTGAGTTTCAAATAAAAGCAGTTACAATATCAATGACTTTTCTTTCCTTTGGCTTATTAAGGTTGTTTGGTGCAGTTTATTTGCTTTATATTCAGTTCAATCAGTCTCTCTGGTTCAATATTGAATGTTTTTTTTTTTAGGAAATTTCAATTGTAGCTTTCTAGTAGTTGTAAGTTTTACTATATATGTTTCTTGGATCCATTATGTTACATGTATAAAGCCCATTAGCATTGTTTAAAGTGATTTAGAATTTGAAATTTTGTGCATAGATCCCTGGATTTTGATATTTAGGAGGTCTTTTACTCAGGCAAACCCCAAGCCAGTAAACGTCCAGGTCTATGCACTTGAGTCAAGTGTCAAGGTCATGATAAGCTTTGTATATCAGAAATGATGTTAGGATTATTGTAATTTTGTGTGTCAAAAGTACTCGCGTTGAGAATTAACCGACATTGTAGTAGTGATATTGTATATAATGCTGTAATGTGTAATTGATATCAACAGTCAAAGTGATATTGAACAGTCATCTGAAACTTAATTAGTCAAGGTTGGTCAATGTGGATATAAGGTTGAAGTGGTATGCGCTGTGGTTTGATGATTGATCACCTGAGCCAATGAGTGTAGGGAGTTATTAGGGCTTTCTCACTGGCAGTCTTTGAAGATTTTTCGAGGTACTAAAGGCTTCTCAACAGATCTGTCATATGATCTCTGGTTGAGCTCTAAGTTCAAGGTCTTCAAACTGTTTCTCTGCTGTTTTATGACAGCAACTAAATCTGATTTTCTGCCCTTGAAAATCTGCCTTTAACTTTGTGATTGCATGCTCTTTTAAGGGTGCTCTTGCAAGTGTTTTGGGTGACCAAAGTTAGCACATGCATAAACCTTAAAACAAACAATACCCTCTAGGATCTTTAACAACTACAAGGCTGAAAATACTAAGCATACATGACAAATGAACTCATGCTGTTTTTGGTCAACATGACCCTGGAAAAACCCCCATAGGGAAAACCAGTTTGGAGATAGATGTATATATATATGGAGTTCTCAAAGAAAAACTGCTACAAAGAGAAAATATAACAATGGAACCTGTTACAACAACAATCCTTCTCAGATTGCTTTGGATTTCCTGATCTATGGCGCCCCTTTTTGACTTGTGCGCCCTTTCCTCTTTGTGCCTGCTAGAGAATGCTTGCACCCTTGATGATCTCCTTGCTTGATGAATGGATCCTTGCGCCCTCTATCTCAGATGATGCGCCCCTCTAAGATCCAAGCCTCTCCTCAAGCAAAACCCTCAACCACAAGTGCACCCTCCACAAAACTGAAGTGCACCCTCCACAAATGCACCCCTCACAAGCTAGTTGCGCCCCCCAAGAAATGGTTGTGCCCTCCTCCTAGCTCACGCTCCACACAGAAAGAATCCATGCTCAAGCACCTTGGCCTCTCACCAAAGAGCCTCCTCAAGCTTTGCCTTCTCAACAATGGCTTCTCCTCTCTCAATGGTGCACCTCCTTCCACAAGTGAACAATAGAGTCTCATTCTTACCCTTTTGCCTCCTTTAGCCTTCTTTGGGCCAAACCTAGAAGATCAATGGATTAGATTAGATCTAGCCAAGTCTAATCGATGGGTGAGATTACTTCTCATAAATCTCACTTAGAAACCCACTTTACTGAAGTTTCCATAGTTTGCTTTATGCCTATTAATTCACCCACTTTGTGAATTAATTGTCACTTTATGACTTAAGTGACAAATTTTACTTTATGACTTAAGTGATTAAGTCAAAGTGAAATTAGATCATAAAGTAAAGGTACAAGGGTAATACTTTCCCCCTTTGTGTTTAACACAAGGGGACCACTTCGCAAGGTACACAAATCTCAATAGTCTTAGTATGTGATACATATTGTTTGTTCCATTGTTGAAAACATCGCCCTTGTCAAAAAATCAACGCGGGTTTGGAATACAACTTTTCGGCAACATTGACGAAAAAATCAGCAAAAATCGGCAAACCACATAAAGCATTAAAAAATACTAAATAAATCCTTTTTTTTTCCAAAATTTTAAACATATAAACCAACAACAACATCAAATAAAGACATCGCCACATAAATATGGAAGAAAACACCAATATATATATATATATATATGCAATGGATGGAAAATAAAAAATGATACATCAAAGTTGATACTGAATCTTGAACCTTGGTAGCTTCCCAATCGAGGACTCAAGGACAACAAATACAAAATGACATCAAATATTCAAATGTATCTCATCATCGTGAGTTATCTACAATGACAAATGTAGCAACTAGCTATCGATTCCCTCTCCCCCTTTTATAGGAAAAGTCCATGGCTTGTAAGCCACTAGAAGGTCCTGCATCAATTGTTTGATGACAATTGGTGAGTGTAGCTATATCACTTTGTGTAGAAGGTGTTGCTACTGGTTCCGCATCATCCTTCATGCTGTCAAAGTGCTTGTCTTCCCCCGACACTTGTTGGTCCTCCCCTGCTTCCTATGCCTACTGCTATTGATCGTCCTCCTCTAACTACTTAGGTGCCTCTTCCATATTAGGCGCCTCGTACTCCACCCTCTGTTGAGACAATATGTTAATTTTGTCCACATCAAGTATTTTCTCAAGTTGTCTCACTTGCAGTCAAAGATTGTAGTGGACATAAACCAAATCATTCAAGTGTTGAAAATCCAACCTATAAGAGGGTCAATAAATTTAATGTGTCTTGAGGGTCATAAATATGTTACAGGGTCATTGTTGATGATTACAGCTTCGTGAGACATCCTCCAGGACACAAACTGAGTGAGTCGACCTTTGAGAGAGCCCATGTGTTGGGTGTGCCCATGAGATGGGTGTGTCGTTCCTCTCTGGACTGAGATGAGACGATGTATGCCCCTGTGTGGGGTGAGGATGCCCATGAGATGGGTGTGTCGTTCCTCTCTGGATTGAGATGAAACAATGTGTACCCTTGTGTGGGGTGAAGGTGCCCATGTGATGGGTGTGCGTCAGCCTCTGGACTGAGTTGTTATGACGTGTGGTTCCCTGCCTTGTGGACTTAGTTGAGTTAGGCTTGAGATGGTACTCTAGATGATTCTCTTGTGGACTAAATGAGATAGAGATCTGTTGAGTAGGACGTCCCTATGGCTGAGCACAGGTGGATGTGCCCTTAATGGCTGAGCACTAGTGGATGTGTGAGATCTCTTGCTATATTATCTGAGAGTAAGATTTACTAGTAACCCTAATTGTGATGTAAATGGTACAGGTCGGCTCCACCATATGTGAAAGATAATTAATGTTTATTGTAATAATTAATTATTTTCTGAGTTATTGAGGTCGGTCCTGTTGTGCCAATAGACCCCACTTTTGGTCTGTCCAGTCTAGTATAAATAAAGGTGATTTCCCCATTGAGGAAACACACTTGTCACTTGTCCTTTGGAAATTTCAGCAAGTACATCTTCTAGGGCTGAAGTGCACACCTCTCTTGGGCGCAAGTTTCGAGGTAGTAGAGCACCCTCTTGTGTACATTAGGGTTTCATGGTTGGAGGATCTTCTCTTGAGAACGTAGAAAAGGATTGCTGTGTTTTTCTCCCTTGTTGAGAAGGGTTTTCGCAGGATATTTCTTGTGTTCTTGTGCATCGTTATGCTTCTTGTGATCTTGGTTATTGCAACACTTGTAAATTGTGTAGCTACATTTGTTCATGGTTCAAGTAAATGCTAAAATGAAATAAACCTCATGCTTGAGCCTAGCATAGTGAAAATTAAACATGGTATCAGAGCATAGGTCTTGAAGAAGCCATTGCACAAGCCTTTAAAGCAAGCCATCCTCTCTTCTGCAGAATCGTACAACCTCCTAGGGTTTCTAGAAATCCCTACGACCCTCTCTTGTTTGGCTATTTCAACACCTTATACTTGAGTGTTGGGTCTAAAAATTGTATGGGAGTGTACGACCTCCTTCAGCGCACCTCCAACAAGAGAATTTTGGATTTTTGGCACTAGGGTTTCTAGGGTTTCACAATTTTCTGCAGAAAATTCAGATTTAGGGTTTCTGCAACTCATTGAAGGAGCTTTTCAGCTCACTAGTGTTCTCTTGACTTTCAAGGCTTATTGTTGGTAGTCATAAGCCCAACAAAACCTAAGTTTGCTAGCCTAGCCTAGCCGTTAGGTTTTCTAGCCCAGTTGGCAAGGGTTTGTGAAGAATTTGAAAATATGATGAACAAAACCTTGGTGGAAGATAGGCTTGATAGATCAAGCAACTTCAGTTCCTGGAAGTCAAGACTTGAGATCACTCTTGAAGAGGAAGATCTATTGTGGATGATACAAAAAGATTTACTAGAGACAACTACCGATGAAGAAAAGGAAGAAAGGAAGGAAGATGATGTCAAGGCAAGGAAGATAATCATCTACTCAAGCTCTTACATTGAAGGGCTTGCTTCAAAATATCAAGATGACAAAAGGTGACACCATTGTTTTCTTCTTCATGAAGATGTCAGAGATCAGAGATCAACTAGGTGCCATTGGAGAAATCATATCAACACTCTTAGGTATGCACTTGTATATATCATTTGTATCATTATCATGAGGGTACTTGTAGGAGGAAGGAACCTTTAGTGAAATCGTGGATCCAGAGGGATCTCAATGCATTCAGAGGAACAACACACTGGAAGTGAAGACTCAGGTTTGATTGTTTTAATTATCATGCCTCTAACCTACATCTCTAAGTTTGCTACATTACAAGTAGGCGTTGTAGCTGTGACAACAATCCTTAAATTGTTTTGATTCTAGAGATGAACTCATTATTCTCCTCTAGGAGATATTCTTGTTTTGAATCCTTTCGGTTGTTTTCTTGTTCCGGGCAGGTTAACAACAAAGGAAGATGTTTATCCTTTAGACTTTAGAGGGAGTCACTTGACTCAGAAGGAGTCAAAATTATTTGAGGAGGAAGAATAGAACCATCATTGAAGCAACCATAGCAATGATACATGATCAATATCTACCTATGATTCTATGGGCAGAAGCATCCATGACAGTAGTATAAGGTCAGAATAGGAGTCCTCACCAGATTTTGAAGAACACGACTCCCGAAGAAGCGTTCACCAGAGTGAAGCCTGAGATTGGACACTTTAGGATATTTGGGTGTCCAGTATACTTTCATGTACCCAAAGAGAATAGGTCCAAACTAGACCCTTCAGGTAGAAAAGGTACATTTGTGGGATATAGTGAATCTTTGAAGGCATATCAGATCTACATCCCTGGTCAGAGACAGATTGAGGTAAGCAGAGATGTCATCTTTGAAGAAGAGATATCCTTTCAAAGATCCAGAGAATCTCAGATGGAGATTGACAGCGAGACAGTACCTTCTCGCCCTTCAGCAGTTCAGAGGGAGACAACCATTGTTCCAGTTGATCCAGTTTCTCCAGTTGATGTCCCCCAAAGACATTGCAGTAGGACATAAAAGGCCTGTTTGGGCTCGACAGACTCTGTAAGAGGTAGAGGGACATGCAACTCCTCAAGGCACATTCTGAGAGAGTAAGAGACCACATAGATTTTCGAGCTACTTTTCAACCATGAGCCACATCATTGATACTGAGCCTTCTTGTCATGGAGAATTGACAGGTCAGTAGGTATGGAAAGATTCCATGACAGAAGAGTATCAAGTCCATCATGAAGAATGATGTATGGGATATTGTTCCGAGACCAGAAGGGAAGTCTATAGTGACTTCTAAGTGGATCTATAAGATCAAGCATGCAGTTGATGGAAGTGTCGAGAAGTACAAAGCGAGATTTGTAGCCAGAGGATTCTCACAAGTGGAGGAAATTGATTATGAGGAGACATTTGCTCCTGTAGCCCGATATACTTCCATCCGTACTATCATTGCACTAGTTTCATCCATGGGTTGGAAACTATATCAGATGGATGTAAAGACAACATTTCTCAAGGTGAGATTGAGGAAGAAGTTTACATTGAGCAGCCAGAAGGATTCGTGATACATGACGAGAAATCTCATGTGTGTAGGTTGAAGAAAGCCCTGTATGTACTAAAGCAAGCACCTCGTGCTTGGTACGAGAAGATGGATGGATTCTTGATGAGTTTGGGCTTCAGCACGAGTGCTGTTGATCCAAACCTATATTATCATATTGTTGGTAATGAGTGCCTAATCTTGGTCCTGTATGTGGATGACTTATTCCTCACCGGTTCAAAAAGACTTATTGCTGAATGCAAGCGATCATTGACTTCTGAATTCGAGATGAAGGATCTGGGTATGATGCACTACTTCTTGGGACTAGAAGTATGGCAGAGGACTGATGAGATTTTCCTGAGTCAAGGAAAATATATAGTAGAGATATTGAAGAAGTTCGGTATGACAGGGTGCAAATCCATGCCTACACCGATGGTGATGGATTTGAAGAAAATGAATGATGCTTCTACTGATTTAGGCGAGATTGATCCACATTTGTACCGACAACTGATTGGATCATTGATGTATTTGGTTAGCACCATACCTGATATATGCTATGCAGTGAATGTACTTAGTCAGTTCATGAGTCAGCTGAGACAGACTCACTGGATAACAACGAAGCATGTATTGAGATATCTAGGAGGCACAATTGGATATGGCCTGAGATATGCCTCCAATGTCGACTTGAGTTTGCAGGGATATGTCGATGCAAAATTGGGCAGGGAGCGTAGTGGACCGGAAGAGTACATCCGATTGTTGTTTTACGTTGGGGTCTGCCATAGTTTCCTGGTGCAGCAGGAAACAGGGCTCTGAGGCCTTGAATACCGTAGAAGCATAGTATATAGCGTTGAGTGTGGCAATCCGCTAAGCAATGTGGCTTCGCAAGCTCCTGACAGATTTATTTGATCATGAGATGGATCCTACCATTATTCATTGTGATAACCAGAGCTGTGTGAAGCTCTCTGAGAACCCGAACCCTGTGTTCACGATAGATTGAAGCACATTGAGATGAAATATCATTATATCAGAGACATGGTGCAGAGGAAAGTAGTACACGTGAAGTACCTTCCTACACATGAGCAGATTGCAAATATCTTCACCAAACCGCTTGCCAAGACGAAGTTTGAGTACTTCTGTGAGAGACTTGGCCTGGTGGAGAATTCCTCCCTAGCTGAGAGGGAGTGTTGATGATTACAGCTTCGTGAGACATCCTCCAAGACACAGATTGAGTGCGTCGACCTGTGAGAGAGCCCATGTTTTGGGTGCGCCCATGAGATGGGTGTGTCGTTACTCTCTGGACTGAGATGAGGCGATGTGTGCCCCTGTGTGGGGTGAGGATGCCCATGAGATGGGTGTGTCGTTCCTCTCTAGATTGAGATGAAACAATGTGTACCCCTGTGTGGGGTGAAGGTGCCCATGTAATGGGTGTGCGTCAGACTCTGGACTGAGTTGTTATGACGTGTGGTTTGTTGCCTTGTGGACTCAGTTGAGTCAGGCTTGAGATGGTACTCTAGATGATTCTCCTGTGGACTCAATGAGATAGAGATCTGTTGAGTAGGATGTCCCTGTGGTTGAGCACAACTGGACATGCCCCTAGTGGATGATCACTAGTGGATGTGTGAGATCCCTTGCTATATTGTCTGAGAGTAAGATTTACCAGTAATCCTAATTGTGATGTAAAAGATACAAGTCGACTCCACCATATGTGAAAGATAATTAATGTTTATTGTAATAATTAATTATTTTCTAAGTTATTGAGGTCGGCTCTGTTGTGCCAATAAACACCACTTTTGGCATGTCCAGTCTAGTATAAATAAAGGTGATTTCCCCATTGAGGAAACACACTTGTCACTTGTCATTTCGAAATTTCAGCAAGTACATCTTCTAGGGCTGAAGTGCGCACCTCTCTTGGGCGCAAGTTTCAAGGTAGTAGAGCACCCTCTTGTGTGCATTAGGGTTTCATGGTTGGGGGATCTTCTCTTGAGAATATAGCAAAGGATTACTGTGTTTTTCTCCCTTGTTGAGAAGGGTTTTCCCAGGATATTTCTTGTGTTCTTGTGCATGGTTATTCTTCTTGTGATCTTGGTTATTGCAACACTTGTAAATTGTGTAGCTGCATTTGTTCATGGTTCAAGTAAATGCTAAAATGAAATAAACCTCATGTTTGAGCCTAGCATAGTGAAAATTCAACAGTCATAAATTATAATAATTGTAATTGCTTAGTTGAAATTCTAACCTATTGCGCTTCTTTGAGTGTAGTTTTTCAAATACACTCCAGTTGTGCTTGCAACTTGAAGCATTACAAGTTTAGATTAACATCCAATTGACAAAATTCCATAAGGTTGGTGCTTTCTCATTGTAATTTTCCACCAAACATCTACAACAATTAAGAAAAAAAAGACTTAAATTACATTTCATTACAATGGGAAATAAAGATAACATAATTCAATTTTGAAATAAAACATGTAATTGAAATTTTAAATTCGAATGGCTTACATGGAATAAAAATGTTCCTTTCTTGGATAACATCAACAAAGACAAATAATTTGTTGGCATCCCTATACATCTCCATCTTGTGATTAATGGTTTTGCGAGCTTCTTGATCAAGTACCATCTTATGAAGACCTATAAGGAGCCCTTCCATAACCTCGCCATCGAAACCAGAGTTACACGAGTAAGCATAGGTAGGTTTGAGGACAAGTGCTACTGCATGAATGGGATGATAGAGTATCCTGATCCATTGACTATCAATAAATCCTAGATCTTCATGTATTTTTCATATCTGGGGGTACGCTTGCCCACATAATAAGATTGGATAGTTTCTTTGGTCCTATCCATAGTTTCATACAAGTGGAGAACCTTTACCACTGTGAGATTTTATCCCCATCAACAGAGTGGAGAACCTTTACCAAAGGTTCACTAACCGTGAACACTTCCTACACTTCTTTCCATAAGGAATTGGTGTACACTAGTTTAGCGATGGTTTTCCCACCCTATCTGGTGCTAGATGCACAATCACACCACTCATCACAAACAAACAACTACTTCAACTCAAAATGACATTGGAGCATAGATTGAAGAGAAATGAAACTGTTGGCAAAATGTGTGATTGTAGGATGCAACAACTCCCTGTTTCTTGTGAATTTCCTCATGAGGCTAAGCACAAATTCAATGCTTATATGAATTTGGTGATGCTTCTAGCCCAATGAATGACCTCCTTGGTGTTGAGTTTTCAATAGGTAAGGTTAAGCATGAATTTCATTCCATTTTTATCCTTTTACTTAAACCATAACCTATTATGTTGCAACAACCAAGATCAAAAGAAGAAACACAATGCACAAGAAGTATCCTGGGAAACCCTTCTCAACAAGGGAAGAAAACCTAGACAAATCCTTTGCTATATTCTTCAAGAGAAAGACCTTCACCACCAAGAAAACCTAGCACACAAGAGGGTGCTTGCAAACCCTAGAAGACTAGAGCCCAAGAGAGGTGCGCACTTTTCCCAAGAAGATGTACTTGCTGAAATTTCCAAACTCACACAAAAGATATGATTCCTCAATGGGGAATTTACCTTTACATATATTAGACTTGACCTGTCAACAAAAGTGTCTATTGGCACAACAGGGCCGACCTCTCTATCTCATAATATAATTAATATTAACCAAATTAATTATCTTTTACATTAATTATCAATTACATTAAGGTGTGGCCGACCTGTACCCTTTACATTACAATTAGGGTTACAGGCAGGTCTGACTCTTGAACAATATAGCAAGGGATCTCATACACCCACTAGTGCTTAGCCACTAGGGGCACATCCATAGGGATGTCTATATCTCTGGCTCACTGCATTACACAGAAGAACCATTCTCACTAGTGCTCAACCACTAGGATCACGTTCACCTGTGCTCGTCCACTCAACAGATCTTCTTTCCCACTACATTACATAGGAGAGTCATCTGGAGTTCATTATCAATTCTTTGCTCAGAGGAGGCTAATACATCATCTTCATCTCTGTCTCATGACGATGCACCCAACACTTTGGGATTTCACACGTTCACCTTGTGCTCAGCCACAGACACGTCCAACTCTGCATATCTCCTTTCTCACTGCGTTACATAGGAGAATCATCTGGAGTTCTTCTCAACTCTCTGTAAGGAGGAGGCCATCTCTACGTTCCAACTCTGCCTCAGATAGGAACCACACCCCCCTCTCAGGGGCTCTCTCTCAGTTTTGTGTCTTGGAGAATGTCTCACATAGCTGCAATCATCAACACTCCCTCTCAGCTAGGGAGGCATTCTTCATCATGCCAAGTCTCACATGGATGTATTTTGAACTTTGTTCTTGGCTATAGTTATTAACACTCCCTCTCAACTAGCGAGGTATCCTTCACCAAGCTAATTTGGTGAATATGTCTGCAATCTACTCATGTGTAGGAAGGTACTGCATGTGTACTATTTTCCTCAGCGTCATGTCTCTGATATAATGATATTTTATCTCAACGTGTTTCGATCTATCATGAAACACTGGGTTATCAAAGAGCTTTACACACAGCTCTGGTTATCATCATAGGATCCATCTCATGATCAAGTAAATTTGTCAGAAGCTTGTGAAGCCATATTGCTTCACACACTCGATGCTACATACTCTGCTTCTGTGGTACTCAAGGCCACGAAGTTTTGTTTCCTGCTGCATCAGAAAACCATGGCAAACTTCACGGTAAGACAACAACCAGTTGTGCTCTTCCGGTCCACTGTACTCTCTGCTCAATCTATATAGGTATATCCCTGCGAACTCAATTTCACAATTGGAGGCATATCTCAGGCCATATCTAACTGTGCCTCGTGTATATCTCAATACATGCTTTACTGTTATCCAGTGAATCTGTCTCGGTTGGCTCATGGATTGACTAAGCATATTCATTGCATAGCATGAATTAGGTCTGGTGTTAACCAAATCAATGATCTAATCCACTGTGGATCAATCTGCTTCTGTGGTACACAAGGCCACAAAGTTTTGTTTCCTGCTGCATCAGAAAACCATGGCAAACTTCACGGTAAGACAATAACCATATGTGCTCTTCCGGTCCACTGTACTCTTTGCTCAATCTGTATAGGTATATCCCTACGAACTCAATTTCACAATTGTAGGCATATCTCAGGCCATATCTAACTGTGCCTCGTGTATATCTCAATACATGCTTTACTGTTATCCAGTGAATCTATCTCGGCTGGCTCATGGATTGACTAAGCATATTCACTGCATAGCATGAATCAGGTCTGGTGTTAACCAAATCAATGATCCAATCAATTGTGGATCAATCTCGTCCGAATTATCATCATTTATTTTCTTCAAATCCATCACGGTGGTTTTTCATTCTGTCATACTGGACTTCTTTAATATTGCCATTGTATATTTTCCTTGACTCAGGAAAATCTCATTGGTTCTCTGTCATACTTTTAAGTAGTGCATCATACTCAGATCCTTCATCTCAAAATCAAAAGACAAGGCTTACTTGTATCCAACAATAAGGCTTTTTGAATAAGTTATCAAAATCAGGCTCTTGTCACCAATACTGTAGTAATATAGGTTTGAATCAACAACACTTTTGCTGAAACCCAAACTCATCAAGAATCCATCCATCTGATATAGTACGGATGGAAGTGTATCGGGCTTACTGGATCAAGTGTCTCATCATGGACAACTCCCTCTATTTGTGAGAATCCTCTGTTTATAGATCTTGCTTTGCATCTCTTGACACTTCCATTAGCTGCATGCTTGATTTTATAGATACACTTGGAAGCCACCACAAACTTCCTTTCTGGACTCTGAACAATATCTTATACATCATTCTTTAAGATATACTGGTATTCTTCTGTTATGGTGTCTTGCCATACCTGTTCTCTTGTTGCTTCTTCAAGACAAGGAAGTTCAGAATCAATGAAGTGTCTCATGACTGAAGGATAGCTTTGAAAAACTCTTTTGCTTTCTCAATGTGTCCTTTGAGGGATTTGTATGTTTTCTCTGTCTTCTAGCAGAGTTTTGTTGACCCTAGGCATGCCTTTTATGCCCTGCTGTAATATCTCTGGTCATATCAACTGGAGTAGCTGAATTTGTTGGAATACTGTTTGTCTTCCACTGAACTGCTGAAGGCATTATCTCTTTCTTCTTTTTATTTTGTTTTGACTCCCTCTGAGTCAAGTAACTCTCTCTAAGTTTGAAGGAAGGGAATCTTATTTTAGTGCTTGTTAGATCTTTTATGTCTTCTTGACCAACATGGTAATCAATCAAATAAAGTTTGGAATCCCATACCAAGGATAATGGTCCAAGTCTTGAGGGCTCCTATACTGGGGATACTACCCTTCATTTATTAAGAATGCAATCAACTATAAAATTAGAGATCAAATGATTTGCCTGGGTTTGTAGTCATGTTTAGTTCTGCGTTTGTTTTTAGAGGAAGCACTTTTCCTCTCTCTTATCTTCATTTTTTTGAGGTGGATCTGGATCAATGTCAGCGGTAGAAGCATATTGTCTTCCCTTCTTCCTGGTTGGACAGTTTCTTGCATAGTGCCCATATTTGTCACATCTGAAGCATTGAATTTCTGAAACATCTCTTCTCTGATTATAACCTGGGTTTGATGAAGACTTTTCATCTTTGAATGTTTGTCGGAAGTTTCTTTTGAATTTTCCTCCTATCTTTGTATGAAGTGCAAGAGCATGATTTTCTTCTGGGGAGTCTTCCACTCATCTATTTCTAAGTCTAAGTTCTTCTTGAGTACAATTGGTCCATAGACGATCAAAGGTTGGTAGACTTTCTCTTCCACTGATACTTTGAAGAAAAGGCTCCCAATGTTTTGGAAGGTTGTAGAGAGTGGATAAGACAAGTTCTCTATCGGACATGATTTCTCCAATGGCTTCTAGTTGTTCTTTAATCTTTGATATCTTCATAAAGAAGATAGCAACTGTGTCACCTTTTGTCATCTTGGTACTTTGAAGTTGGCTCTTCAAGGTAAGAGCTCTGAGGGTGTTGTCACTTTCAAACATTTCTTTTAATGCTTCATACATTTCATAAGTTGTCTTCAGGTTGGCAATACGAGGTAATAGATGATCTCTTACTGAGTAGATGATTAATTTTCTTGCTTTGACATCTTCTTTCTTTCTTATCTTCTTCTCTTCATCGGTAGCTGTATCTGGTAAAGTTTTAGTTACCACATCCGAAAGGTCATCTTCTTCAAGGGTGAACTGAAGCCCTGATTTCTAGGAGCTGAAGTTACTTGCTCCATCAAGCCTATCTTCTACTAAAGTTCTGTTCTTCATTTGTTCGGATTCTTCAAACTCTTGCCAACTGGATTTAGAAAACCTAATGATTAGGTTGGATTAGTAACCTTGGATTTTGTTGGGCTTATGATTGCCAACAATCAACTTTGAGAATGTCACAAGAATGCTTGTTGAGTTGAAAACGTTTCTTCAAGAAGTTGCAGAAATCCTAAGATCATGATTCTGCAGACAATCTCGACATCTTAGAAACCCTAGGGCCAAAAACTCAAAATCCTCGGAATTTTATTTTGAAGGTCGCTGGAGATGCGCTGAGGAGAGCCGTACAACTTGGTCCAAGTTTTAGCTCCAATGTCCACTTGTAAAGGGGTGAAAAAGCTAATCAAATGAGGGCCGTACAGATTTCTGCAGAAACCCTAGTGGCCGTATGGAACTGCAGGAGGGCGGCTTAGCCTTTTGAATGCTTGTGCAAGGGTTCTTCAAGACCTATGCTCTGATACCATGTTGATTTTTCAATAGGTAAGGTTGAGCATGAAGTTCATTCCATTTTTATCCTTTTACTTAAACCATAACCTATTATGTTGCAGCAACCAAGATCACAAGAAGAAACACCATGCACAAGAACAGAAGAAGTATCCTGCGAAACCCTTCTCAACAAGGGAAGGAAACCCAACCAAATCCTTTGCTATATTCTTCAAGAGAAAGACCCTCACCACCAAGAAAACCTAGCACACAAGAGGGTGCTTGCAAACCCTAGAAGACTAGCGCCCAAGAGAGGTGCACACTTTTCCCAAGAAGATGTACTTGCTGAAATTTCCAATCTCACACAAAAGATATGATTCCTCAATGGGGAATTTACCTTTACTTATATTAGAGTTGACCTGTCAACATAAGTGTCTATTGGCACAACATGGCCGACCTCTCTATCTCATAATATAATTAATATTAACCAGATTAATTATCTTTTACATTAATTATCAATTACATTAAGGTAGGGCCGACCTGTACCCTTTACATTACAATTAGGGTTACAGGCAAGTCTGACTCTTGAACAATATAGCAAGGGATCTCATACACCCACTAGTGCTCAACCACTCGGGGCACATCCATAGGGATGTCCATATCTCTGGCTCACTCCATTACACAGTAGAACCATTCTCACTAGTGCTCAACCACTAGGATCACGTTCACCTGTGCTTGTCCACATGCACGTCCACTCAATAGATCTTCTTTGCCACTGCATTACTCAGGAGAGTCATCTGGAGTTCATCATCAACTCTTTGCTTAGAGGCTAAGTTGCAGGAAACGCCCCCCCCCCCTCGGTTTCGGGCAGGAAACTGGTACGAAACTCGAAAACCGGTACGGTACAGCCCGGAAACGCTCCCAGCCGTACCGTACGACGTTTCCCGATTTGGAAATGTCGTACGATACGGCCGACGGCGTTTCCTGGCCGTACCGGCCCGTACAACCAGCGTTTCGGGCATCTTTGAGGTGAAGTAAGAAAAAACAAGGGGGCCATGGGGCCCCCAAACAGACAAATATATATTTTTTTACATTTTCTATGTTTTTCTTGCATCATTATTGCATTTTTTTTGCATCATTATGTTTTTCTTGCAATAGATTGTCTTATTTTAAAAAAAACTATATATATATATATATATATTTTAATTTTTTTATATACGGCGTTTCCCCCGGCGTTTCCTCAGACGTTTCCATTTTTGGGGGGCTTGTTTCGTACCGTCCCGGTTTCGGAAACTTGGAAACATTTCCCCGTTTCGTGCAACTTAGCTTAGAGGAAGCTAATACATCATCTTCATTTCTGTCTCATGAGGATGCACCCAACACTTTGGGATTTCACACGTTCACCTTGTGCTCAGCCATAGGCACGTCCAACTCTGCAGATCTCCTTTCTCATTGCGTTACACAAGTGAATCATCTGGAGTTCTTCTCAACTCTCTGTAAGGAGGAGGCCATCTCTACGTTCCAACTCTGTCTCAGATAGGAACCACACACCCCTCTCAGGGGCTCTCTCTCAGTTTTGTGTCCTGGAGAATGTCTCACATAGTTGCAATCATCAACACTTGATGAAGGAGATTTTGCCTACATCCTCAAGCATGAAATTGATGTGATGGGCAACACATGGACTCTCCATTAGAATGTTGATCCCTTGACAAAGCCCCATGTTAAGTATAAAACACCTTATTAAGCCCTAGATATTGAATTATTACATTTCTAGTGTTATATTTGTATGTAGGCTAGAACCCTTCATTGCACCCTTTCATTATAATTGTACCTTTTGTCCCCTATATATATATATATATATATATATACCAAGGAGACCTAGTCTTAGGAGCATTTGGTATCATCTTGTACATTGAATATATTGTAAAAGGAGGTTTCCCCCTCGAAGTGGATTGTTATTCATTGATTTTATATCATTATTTTGGTACAGAACATTTGATATCAGAGCATCGATCCTAGGGTTTTGCTGCCTCAAGCAAGTCATCTTGGAATTTTCACAATAACTTTTTTTTGGGACATTTCAGAACACAAAATTTTGAGGATACTGAGGCAAGATAGGAAATAACAAGCGGTCATAATTTCAAGTTCTGTTTTGTTATAGTTTTTGAGATATTGTCAGTGGAAGTTAGGGTTTGTGACTAGTCTTGAAATTAGTCTCAAACGAGTCATTTTTTATTTTCGCTATTAAACTTTTTGGGTGAATATTTAGACTTTGAAATTTTTAGAATACTGAGGAGACGTAGCGAATCACCTGTGGAAAATTTTTAAGATTCTCACTCATTATAATTTATGAGATATGTCTTGTGGAAGTTTGGCTTTTTTACTAATCCTGAAATTAGTCTTAAACAAGTCATTTTGGTACTCTTGATATATTTTTTTATCAGTGAAGGGGTCAAATTTCAAACTCAGAAGGGTTCAAATTTCAGAGATATATCAGGACAAAGGTCAACCATCCAAAAAGTATCAAAATTAGGGTTTTAAAGGTACATAATTTACAATTGGCATAACGTTTTATTGGAAGATCTGTTTTTGGTGATCCATAGTTTGTGATAAAGAGGAAAAAGAGGAGCATTATTATTTTATCCAATGGCAAGTGCTCCTTCAAGTATTGCTAGTCCTAGTAAACCTCCAGAGAGCTCACACATGACATCTGAAGAAAATGAAGACTTCGAAAACATGCTATCCCAATTGAAGAACCAAGTTGATGAAATGAGTGGTAGTGTGTTGAAACATGTGGACTTCTCACGTTCCCAAGAAACATCTATAAAGGAAATGCAAGATAAAATGGAAAGCTTGCTGGAAAAGAAGATGGAAGAAAATAGGGTACAAATGGATAAGAAGATGGAAGAATTGCAAAATTCCATGTCAACCATCTTGTTACGTACCCTAGATGAGAGATTTGTTCAAGGAGATATCGGGACACAAGGAAATCATGTGAATGTGGAGGAAATAAAGATTGAGCCCCAAAATCATGATTATTCATCACTTCAAAATCCACATCATTGAGGTTTCAATGCGGCACCAAGGAACTACTTCAGTCCTAAGATTGATATGAGGAAGTTTGTTGGTAAAGACCCTATAACATGGATATTCTAGATGGAGCAATACTTTGATCTACACCAAGTGCCAAGCTTGCAAAAGTAACCGATTGCATCCTTGTATTTAGAAAATGATCAATTTGTTTGGTATCAATGACTTTGTGAAAGAAAAAAGACTTCTATTATCTCTTGGTCGTTTTTTACGAATGAATTGATATCACATTATGGGGATATTAAGAGCAATACATTCTTTAGTGAATTGATAAATCGTCGGAAAAAAAGGTCCAATTACATAGCACATTGAACAATTCCAAAAGCTCAGTCTCAGGGTAAAGAACATTCTCGAGGATAATTTGTTAGAGCTTTTTATGGGCACTTTAAAGGAGAACATTCAACATGAGGTGCGTATCTTCGGACCTAAATCCCTAGAGAAAGCTTTCAGTATGGCAAGGAAAGTAGAAAACAAAAATATGGCTACTAGAAGGGTGGCCACTAATAGTTATAGAGAGGACCATGTTCCCTCTCCTAACCTCACTCAACTGACAAGGTTGACACCTCAACAAATGGATGAAAGAAGTTACCAACATCGTGATAATATCTCCATGTTGGCAATAATATGGCTAAAATGGAGCTTGGCGATATTATCGTCGAAAATATCGCGATATTATCGCTTGGTGATAATATCGTGCTATTTACCAAAATGGCGCGATATTATCACTCTATGATCTAAAATGTCGCAGGAATGCGGAAAGGGCCAGAAATAAAGCCGATTTTTGTTTTTTTTAAATCATTTTGCAATTAGACTGTGGGGTTGGAGACCAAAGGAGGAAGAGAGGAGTTTGCCTTCAACCAAGGATGAGGAGGAGCGAGATCTTGAGCACCATAACTTGTCCATTGTGAAGTTGGGATTGATTTCCCTAAAGCAAGGGCACATTTGCAAGCATGGGCAATAGTTTGCACCCTTTTTTTGTTTTTTGTTTTTTGTTTTTTTTTTTTTCAATTTTTGCTATATATCTCATCTTGGTAGTTAGGGAATGTTTTTTTCAGTTGCCATCAAATTATTTTGGAGTGGGGATTGATTTCCAACCATCTTTTTATTTTTATTTTTGCAAATTTATGATAGGTTTTTTTTAATTTTTTTAATTTATCAGTTTTCCCCCATTTTGTAAATTTGTATTACTTGTAGATTGTATTATTTTGAAGCTTGATTCTTTAAAAGTTACATGGTGATTTCATTTTTTTCCATTGTTTTTGTGCCCTAGGTTTGATCACTTGAAGATTGAAAATGTCGAGAAAATTGGATGCTATGTGGGAATATGGTGATCCCGAGGGGGGGGGGGGGTTAATAGACAATTTGTATTGCAAGTTGTGTAGGATGAGAATGATGGGGGGAATTACCCAACTGAAATACCACCTTGCAAAAATTCCGGGACATGAAGTGGATATTTGCCCAGATTCAACCCTGGAAATCATGCGTATTGCCAACAAAGCGCTTGAGGATATGGGTTTAGCCATAGAATTTAGGGAAGCTAAGAAAGCTCAATTTGCAAGGGGAGGAGGTGGAATATCTGACGAGGGAAGTTCATTTGCTTCAATTCCACCTTCTACCTCATCATTAATTGTTTCTAGAACCACCCCTAGCGCACAACCTTCTATTAGGTCAATGGTAAAACAAAAGGAGAAGGAAGAGGATGATAAGCTAGTGGGTAAGTGTTTCTTATGGAGTGACATTCCTTTTAACATTGCCAAGAACAACCCATTCTATCAACCAATGTTTGATGTAGTTGCCGTTGTTGGCCCGAGGTATAAGGCCCCTACCTATGAGGAGTTGAGAGGGCCTATCCTTCAGAATGAAAAGCTTGATTGTGCTAGAATATTGGAGGAGCTTAAGGGATCATGGGAAATCACTGGATGCACCGTGATGTCAGATGGTTGAACGGACCAGAAGGGTAGGGCACTTCTTAACTTCTTGGTTAATTCTCCCAAGGGGACAATGTTAAATCTGTTGATGCATCTGCACATGTTAAAGATGCATCATTGTTATGTGACTTATTGGATGAGTTCATTCGGGAGGTGGGTCAACACCATGTTGTCAAGTCATAATGGACGACGCTGTTAACTATGTTGCTGTAGGTAGGATGCTTATGCAGAGGTATCCTACATTGTTTTGGATTCCTTGTGCTGCACATTGTATAGATTTGATTTTAGAGGATATGGGAAAAATTCCTTATATTAGGGACATTGTTGAATTGGCTAAGAGCATCACAAAATTCATATATAATCATGCATCTGTGCTTAGCTTGATGAGAAGATTCACAAATAACAAGGAGTTGGTGTGTCCTGCAATCACGTGCTTTGCCACTAGCTTCATATCTCTTCGATCTATCTTGGCTTGTATGCTGGACTTGAAGATGATGTTTGTTTCACATGAGTAGGATGATTTATCATTTAGTCGTAAATCGAAGGGGGAGGCCATACGCAGGCTAGCAGTGTTGCCAGAACCGAACCGGTCATCGAACCGGTCGACCCCAAAAACCAGAACCGGATCGGAACCGGAAAAAAACCGGAAAAAAACCGGATCAAAAAACCGGTTTCTAAAAATACATAAAATATTCAATTTTTCGAAAAAAAAATACATAT
>ML780807.1:220635-238767 GCA_009831015.1 Picea engelmannii
AAAACTCAAGAAACCCACTTAGCTCAAAAACTCATGAGAAGCCAAATGAGTAGTGTGAGTGAAAGAGAGGGGGTGGGGTTGGTTTTATAAGTTTATTAGGAGCTCTAGAAAATTCTAGAAGCTTCCCAAGCTTGGGCCCAACCCTAATCTTTTAAAAAAAACCAAAAAACATCTTCAATTTGCGTCCGCGGCCTTCTTGACTGTTTTGACCGGTTTTGACCGGTTCCGTACGGAACCGGTCGGTTCAAAGAAAAAAACCGGTTCCGTACGGAACCGGCCGGTTCCGTATGGAACCGGTCAAAAGCGGTTCTCTTCACCGGTTTGAACCGGAAATGTCCTGAAACCGGTCGGACCGGCCGGTTTTGCCGGTTCCGGTCCGATTCTGGTAACACTGCAGGCTAGTGTCATACTAGGAGAGCTTTTGGGTGGGAGTGGAGGAGGTGGTTACCATTAGCGAACCTTTGGTAAAGGTTCTTCGGTTGGTTGATGGAGACAAGCCCACAGTGGACTACTTGTGTGAGGCCATGGATAGGGCCAAAGAAGCTATTTGTTCCTACTATGATGACAAGGGAGATGATGGATTTCAGAAAGAACTACAGATATGGGGAGTGATTGATCAGTGATGGAACAATACACTTCATCCCCCGGTTCATGTTGCAGGGATCTACCTCAATCCCTCATTCTCTTACTCATGTGGTTTTAGATTTGATGTTGAGGTTATGGAAGGATTCCTCACATGTGTTGAGAGAATGGTGCTAAGTCATGAAGAACGTGCAGAGATTTCCAAAGAAATGAAAATATATCGAATGTCTAGTGGGACTTTTGGTTTTCAGATGGCTATAGCTGATAGGAAGACCAAAATGCCAGGTAAGCTTCATTAAATTTCAAATTTCAATGTCTTTTCTTTCAACTTTGTTTCAACTTTTAACTTTCAAATTTTGATGTCTTTTCTTATGTTTCTTTGATTTGTTGTAGATGCTTGGTGGACAAGCTATGGTGGTAGAGTACCCCATCTACAAAAAATTGCCATTCGGGTGCTTAGCCAAATATGTAGCTCTTCAGGTTGCGAGCGCAACTGGAGTGCATTTGAGAAAATACACACCAAGAAGCGTAACTTGTTACAAATTTTCAAATTAAATTTTTAATTCATTATAAATTATAATTATTATTTTATGCCTTGTCACCCTCTATAGTCTAGATTTTGTATTATAAGTTATAATATTATTATTAATTTATACATTATGCCCTTCATACTGTAATGTCCCTTTCCAAATAGGAGCTCCAGAGAGGAGGCTTAATGGTCTAAACCGCCTCGTTAGACTATAGCCAGGGCCAAAGAGGGGTAAACAGGGTTACTAGAGGTCACTCTAGTCACATGTGTTATATTCAGAAAGTGACATTGAGCTAAAAAGGGTTAAAAGCGCTTTTAAGTCATTATGAGCTAAAAATAGAAGTCAATAGTGAATTAGGGTTTCAGCAGTGATTTAGGGTTTTGGAAGTCAACAGTGAATTAGGGTTTCAACATGATTTAGGGTTTTGGAAAGCTATAAAGGAAGGGTCAGCGACCTAATTCATCATTATGCAGATTATGACTTGTCATTGAGGAGAGGAGGCGCATCTCAGGAGAGATAGTTCATTCCAGGAGGAAGACACCAGTTGGTTGATTTCGGTGTTGAAAGACACCCTAGTCACCGGGAAGATCATCCAGGTCTTCCATCATTCTTCATTGATTCNGCAGTGCTCCCATATTCTGGGTATTATCTTTTAGTTGCTTATTTGTATTCCGGCTAAGATCCTTTTGTCTTTTGATCTAGTCGAGTGTTGTTATTTTATTCAACTGCAGTTGCTTATTTGTATTCTGGCTAAGATCCTTTGTCTGTTGATCTAGTCGAATATTGTCAGTTTATTCAGCCGCATTCGGCCATTTTGTAATCCACAGAGATATCATAATACAAACTTTGCAGTCCTTTGTCGCGTTTATTATTTGTATGATCATTTATATGCTGTAAACCTTTGATCCCTCACACACATTAGCAGCGTTTCCTAGACTAGCCAAGTCAGGAACATTACACATACAGGTTGGAATCCGAGTGCCTCAATGACATGGTATATGTCTACTAAAATCTCCGATTGTTGGTAAGGCAGATTCAGAAAACACCTCATGTGGACGCCATTTCGTTGGATGGGATTGACACCAGTGCTGAATGGAGGGTTGAGTCCGAGAGGCCTATCTTGGAATCAATCCCTGATTGGATACATGAGGAGGTAAAGGGGTCAATAGCAGAGGAGGCGGAGGAGGAGGATGTTATAGTGTAGAGTCAACCACCATCTTCACAGACTCTGATAGTGGGAGTTGTACTTGACAGTAGCATCAATAGAGAACATCAGAGTCTAGCTCCTGTTTCTTCTACAGGGCATCAAAGTCTAGTGCTATCCCAGGGGCTTTTTCCTCTAGAGGAAAAGCTATCACCTTTTCCCATAAAAGGGGCAGAGGGAATCATTAGAGTTTATTTGATTTCATTGTAAATGACTCATTTGTCACTTATTATATTTTCTGATGATATTTTGAGGCTTTAGACTCAGGACATGATTCAGTTTTGATTTGTAGACTCAGATGTATTCGAGTTTACTAGACATCTTATACATCCTATATATCAGTTCTCTTTTCATATCTGTGTGGAAATGCATTTATTTGATGTTGTTGATGCTTTAGATATTTAAATATTTGAAAAAAATGAATATTTTTGTATTTTTTTTCGTTCTTACGACATTTTTCGATATTTTTCGATGTTTTCCCTGATGTTGCTGATATATTTGTTTTTGGACCCTCGACGATATTTTGCCGCTGCCGATGTTGGTAACAGTGCTTTGTTTCAATTGTGACAACAAGTACAATAAGGGGCATAAATGTGGTGAGAAGAAATTATTAATAATTCTACATAGATTGTGAAGAGAAAGAAGATCAAGAATTGGAACCATCACAAGATCTAGATCTAGAATAAACTACTCCAACGATATCTTGTCATGCATTGGAAAACATCAATACTCCACAAATGCTCAAGATACAAGGATACATCAAAAAGAAAAAAAGTTAACAATGTTGATTTATTCTGGTAGCACCCATAACTTAATCAATTACAAATTAGCAAAAGATCTCAATTGCTTTGTATTTCCAACACTAGAGTTTCAAGTAATGATTACAAATGGAGGTACCATAAATTGTTCTAGGAAGTGCCATAGTATTAAGCTCAATATGGGGGAGTATTTATTAGATAGTCACTTGATTGCCATCCAAATGGGAGGTGTTGATGTTGTATTATGGGTCCAATGGTTACAATCATTGGGAACAATGGCCCTTAATTTTCAAGATCTTTTCATGAGATTGTTTTTAGAAGCAAGGAAATTGAGCTTAGATGTATCCAAGGGAAACCTTCTAAGGTGATAAGCTCTAATAGCATGACAAAATTACTCAAAAAAGAACATTATGGTGTAATTGCACAATTGTGCTCACTAGATGTTCAAACATCTATACCCTCTACTCCAATGGATCTCCAAATAGTTATCAACAACCATTCCAAGGTATTTGGAGAGATGCATGCTGACCACCTATTTCAACTAGGTGTCAACGTCATGTACCATGAAGATATGTACCTTGTGGTACAACAAGTTTGAAGACCTATGGCTCAGCACGACAATTTTGCCCCCGAAACTTCTTTCTCTTGCCATGGAATGTCCGCTCCCTTGTATGGGAAGATTTTGTAATGTCACATGTTAGCATGGGTCAAATTTTGTAATTTAGTGGCTTAGGACTTTATCATTAGGGAAGTCCTTTCATCAAGTGTTTTTTTTCCTTGGGTAATTAATTTTGCTTTTCCAGCGATTTTAATTACTTGAGTTTTTCACTCAAATTTCCTCCAAAGTGGTGAAAGGCGTTCTAATGATCGATCTCAATAGGTGGTTAAGGGCTGAAAGTGATGTATATGACCATGCTAGACATCTCCTAGAGTCTTGCAAAATTTCGTTTAGTTTTGATAGGATATTTTAATAATTAAAGTTTCCGTAAACTAGGAATTTTTTATTATTTTTGATATAAAATGTAAAAATTTGGTCGTTGGGGATTTTGCATAGGGGTATGAGTGCTCAAATCAAATGGCTTATAACCCCCTACACCCTTGGACCAAGTTTCAGCTCAATTGGACAAGTTTTTCTAGGTCAATGTCCATGAGGAGTCTAAGTCAATAAAAAATCAACAAATAATTGGCTAAATTAAAAATGCCAAATTTTGCCTAAAGTTGTAAAACATGCGAGAAAATGGAAAATTTGTTTCCTAAGTCATTTCTATGTAATAGGGGGTCAAATAAATCAAATACCCCATTTTCTACCTCTCTTTCAACTTAACTTTAGAGAGGGGGGAAAATTTGTCTTTTGTGAGGCTCACCATCTCCATTGGATTGGCCATTTGGTGATGGGGACCTCATGGGGGACCCATTCCACACCTTGGGTGACCCCTTGGGGCTTTAGAGAAAGGTTTAAACTTAGGAGAGGGGGTTTCTTCCCCCATTTTTGAGTTTTCTCTCCTAATGGGAATTCCCCTCTCTCATGGCGACCCCCTGCTTGAGTGAGCCTCCCTCTTTTGGGAGTGACACTTGTAAAACATGCAAAGGGGGGTTTCTCTTCCTTCTCTCCCTTAAAAGAAGGCCCCCTTTCCTCATTTTGCAATCTAATTTCATAGCAACTCCATGCTGCCCTATTTTCTCCTCACTCTCTTTTGCTCTTCCCCCATTTTCTCTCTTGTAATATTGCTGCCATATTGCAAACACTCTTTTCAATAATAGAAGTGAAGCTTTGGAGGAACTTTTGGTGTCCTTGGGGTGTTCTATTGGAGTACTCTTGTTGTTCTTGTGTGGTTTTCTTGTAAGGTAATATTTCTGCAGTTTGTATTTATTTTGCACACATTGTTTTACTTGAAAAACCCCAAGCAAAGTATTTTGCTGGGCATAGATCTATATTAGTATTACTGTAGATTTATGCGAGTTGCTTTTCTTTGAGTTTGCAAAGTAGTTTATTGACCATTTTAAATGGCTCACTTTCTTGCCTCATTGTGTAGCAAGTATTTACAACTTTGTAGGTTACCAAAGCATGGAAGAGAGGACTCCAATAGTTTCATTTCTCTTTACCAATATTTCTGATATTATTTCAACATTCTTTTACATAATTTCTGCATTTATTTCTCTTCTAAATCTTGCAATCTAATCAAATTTTATGTTCATATTTTTAGTATAAAATTTTCTGTTTTAGATACTAACAACTACTAACACATTTGAAGTGATTTCTAGAAATTTCCACCACACTTTACTTGCTGTTTTTTTGCAGGTTTTCGCTAGTCCAAGGGGAGGTGCTGCCCAATTTTGGCCACAAGGAGATCAAGGAAGCATCCAAAGGCCTTGGTGCAAAACCCTCTCCCTCTTTTTGCTTTCCAAATCATTGTAAGCAACCCAAGAGAGTCTCTTGGGATTGAATTCTTTTATCATTTTCATAAGTTGTGAATTGTATATAATTTTTTCAACTTTTGTTTATGCCCATACCTTGCATGTGAGTGGCTTTGCCACCATTGCAAAATCGTGCTGGCTAGTTAGAAATTTAATTTTATGTTTTGGTTAATTTGTTTGCCCCACTTTTTCCACAAAGAGAAGGTTGAGTGGCTAGTGTTAGTTTGCTTTATTTTATTTTCAAATTATTTACCCATCTTGGCACAAAATCGGGAGGCTTTTCCTCCACATTGTGCCATAGTTGTGAGGTTTGCAAATTTAGTTTATTTTTGCCCACCTTTGTCCTTAAGGTAAAGTTGTGTGGCTAGATTGGTCATTTAATTTATTTCAAGTCATTTTAATTATTCATTTGTGCCCACACCTTGCATGTGAGTGGCTTAGCCACCCTTGCAATATCTTGACAGCTAGTTAGAATTTCCTTTTTGGCAAAGTAATCAAACTCGTGCCCCGCCTTTTGCCCCGTATTCCCTCCCCTTGCCATTTTGTGGATCTTGGGTAACAAGAAAGGGCAAAGGATGTGTGGCTAGTTTAAACAGGCACCCAACACTTCTTCTTGGTTAAATGGATAAGGATTTGGAGTACTAACATAGCTTAGGCTTGCAACTTTCACATCTAATTGCCCCTAATTCAAAGAGAGACCTAAAAAATCTATTAAAAGTAACCTACACACATTGCAACACTTTCATCTCACATTTTCTACATTTGAAGCTTTTCCATTCCTTTAGTTTCAAGCAATTTACTTTTCAAGCAATCTAACTTTCAAGTAATTTCATTTCATGTGAATAACTATTTTCAAAGTATCTTTCATTTCAAGTACTCTTTATTCATTTGAACATAATTCTTTAAAGTACAAAGTTGTCTTTCAATTCATTGTTTAGATATCTTGTAGATTTATTTCATTTTGTGGAAGTATCTTGCTTTATATATATATATATATATATTTTGTGTATATTGGAATAATTGGGATTGGATAATCTTTAGGCACTGGTCTAACTCTTGTTTTGTTAAGTAAAAGTTTTGCTTGTCATTGAAATATTGCATCTGCATGATTGCTTGTCATTGGGCTGGGTCTCCCTAATTAATAAATCAATTAACTCCTAGAACTTTAATAAAAACTTCACATAGTTTAGTAGGGTCTACCCCCCTTGTCTTCCCTAGGAGTGAGCCTAGACGGAAGGAGTCTAGATCGAGGTGAAAGTGGGTCTAGACTTAGGTTTGTGCCTCCAAGGACACACCAAGTGGGTTGGAGACTTTTCCACGCTTGTAGGTGTGTATTAGGACGACAACAATGCCTAAGGGTCTTCCACTTGCTGAATATCATGACCATGCTATTCATTTACAACTAGGAAGTGTACTGCCTTACATTAGGCCTTATAGGTATCCAGATTCCATATGCACAGAAGAGTGAGATTGAGCATATGATCCAAGAAATGTTAGAGGCGGGCATCATTCATCCTAACTAAAGTTCTTTCTCTTCAGTGTTTGTGATGGTTAAGAAGAAGGATTGTTCATGGGATATGTGTCCATATTCTAGACAACTCAACAAAATGACCAACAAAGATAAGTTTCCTATTCCTGTCATTTATGAATTATTAGATGAAGTGCATGGAACCATTTTGTTTACTAAGTTGGATCTTCGTTTGGGATATCATCAAATCAGAATGAGGTAGGAAGACATTCCCAACTTGGCATATTGGCAAGGCAATACTCAACTTCCAACTTCAAACCTAGGGCCAAAAAAACTGAAAAAAATGAACATCAAATACTGCTGGAAAAAAACAGCTTGCTGGTAAAAAAAACTGACCTATAAATTGTTCTTTTAGCCATGAAAAATGATAATAAGAGGCAAGCAACATGCACTTTGAAGACCCTGCATGAATCTGGAAAAAAACTGGCTGAGAGAGTGGAATTTGAAGAAATACGTGAGGTTTGAGAATATGAAAACCATAGGTAGATAGGAATCGATCTCTCTCCTATAAAAAATCCTTTGATGGCTATGGGAATGATGGTTTGGCCCTTCTAAGATCAGTTGATGATGGTAAACGCCTTCCCCCTCATTCCCTAACAGTTGCAAAGACAAATGAGTAAAAGAAAACCAATATTGGCTCTTTAAGAGGGTCAAAATTGGCACAAGTGATTTTTTTCATCTAGGTGCTATTTTTGCTCACATTTTCTTGGGGACATCGTGTTGTGACAATTCGTTTTTTCAAATTTCACTATTTTTTGAGGCAATTTCTGGTTTAGGGTTAAGCATTGCAAAAAATTGCGATGTTGGCAATTTTTTCATCTATGGTTTGTTCTTCTAGCATCCTATACCTATGACAATAAAGACAGATGTTGTGAGAAGTCTCATGATTCTCTTGTAAGAATACCATGTTGTCTTTATCTTTGATCATACGTAGCAAAATTAGCAGACCCAAGTTGGTTCTTTATTTGTTTTAGCCAGAGGATCAGGAGTCAACTTGGGACTCGGCGAGACTCAGTTGTTGACTTGGAAATTAAAAAAAGATAGAAGACTATTTTTTAGGATATATATATATATATATATATATATATATATATATATTTTAATTGATATGAAAGTTTACAATGTATATAATGCAAAATTAACACATTTTGAACTCCAAATTTGTATAATTAAGTACAAATATCAAAACTACCTTAATGTTGTCTTGATACTAAATGAAATCCTAATAATAAATGAGGACACTTACGTATTTCATCCAGATGTCAAGCTGGTAAGGTTTTGCCTGCGCTATATAATGAGGTATTATTGAAGGTGCAGGTGACATTAAAATTGTTTCATGGCATAGATTATCACAAACCATAGTTTTGTGCAAGCCCATTACTACGGACCTGTATCTTTGTCAAACTTAGGGAATTCTATCACATTTTTTTAAAGACCTGATTCTTCCCCATAAGTCAGGACTACATATTCTGCTTGTATTAACTAATGTGCCAAGCATACAATTTTGTTTCCCTGTCTCATGGGAGCTCAATTACAGGAAGTGTTGAATATGATACATGCTTGAGTGCAAAAGAATGGGAAATGCATGAATGCATGCCATACAAAAATTACAGGAGACAACAATCAAAACACATAATATTGTAAGAACAAAAAATGATAAATATAAAAATGCAAAGTAATGCTCATGTCTGTGTGGTCTAGTAGCAAGCAGTGATTTGATCGGGTTTCTATTAACGCAAAGACTTGGGTTGAAAACTCACCTAGTAGGTGTGAATGAGGCTATGTGAAAGTCCTGGGTGATTTTATGGCATAATAACACCCCTCATAGCACAGCAGCTTAGCCAGAGGTCAGCTATTAATTTTTATAAGCAACATTTCCAAATAAAGTGGCAAAATAAATTTAGACAGATGGTAAACTGAAATGAAGTTTCTTCTACTTTATGGTGAACAGTGAGCACTTGCTAACGTACCGACAGCATAAATAGACAAATGATGATGAAAATGACCACCTGAAAGTCTGCCCCAGAGGATGCTTCAAGACAGTCCCCAAAAATAGCTGAAAAAACAAAGCACAAATGAAGTTCCAGGCATATTTCTGCCCTGAAATAAATTCGTGATTGAGTTGACTTATCGAGTCTGGCTGAATCAACTCAGCAGACTGGGTCTGGCCAGGTGCTGTCAGACATAACTCTTTTGGATCTGGGTTGAGTCAAACCACTGGTTTTTGTTGGACCTGGCCAAGTCTGTTAACTATGATAAATAGCACAACTTGATTGGCAGCAATTTTATCTCTGCGTTTTCAGGTCTTGGTCATCCTTTTTGAAAAATCTGGGTCTTTCTTTTTGACAAACCTCAGGATGCCAGGTGATGCTATTCAAATAATAGACTCTTTGTTGACACATAGGTCTATAAAATGTTTGATAACGTCAAGCATTTTGAATGATTAAAAGGTATCTCAGACTCCCTGTTTCATGTCAAGCATTTTGAATGATTAAAAAGTATCTCATACTCCCTGTTTCATGAATATAATTGCTTCACATTTTAAGGTGTTTGCAACATTATAAAAATGTCTCACATTCTCTGTTTCATGAATAAATTGCTCAGGTATTGGTTCGCTGAGTATTTGTCCCAACATACTGTTCCCCACATTACTAGATGCTTTTGATTTCATATTTAATCTGAAACATGATGTAAAAGCTCATAGAAGATGACTGCATTGTGCCCATTTTGTGTAGTTGTAATTTTTCTTTTCATTTGCTATTTATCAACAGGAATGATGGTCTTCAAGCTTTCATTGAGAATTTTGTCAAAGATCATTTCCTTCCAGCAATGTTTGTGGATTACCGGAAGTGTGTGCAGCAAGCAATAGCAAGTAAGCATTGAATTGGAAAATTTGACACTATTTAGTGCAAATGATATCAGTTTGAATGGTGCATGCTAGATGTGGGCCATATTAGCTAGAGTCTTTTTTGTTAAAAACATTTCAAGAATCTGTTTCTTTTATTGGTTATTGATGCAATCAGGGGAAAATTTATGTCTTAGATCTCTTTATGTTTATCAAAATATGGCAGGCTTTGTGCCCTACATCATTGAATTGAATTGTGTTATCAGGCCCTTTTAAATTGAGTGCTATGCCCATTATTGATCTGCGCTCACACCCACTGCTAGGATCATAGTTGGGATCCAATTTTAAATGGTATTCTAAGAAGGAGATAGATCTTGGACAAATCCCATGATATATCCAATATGTATGTGATCTATGATCAATCCCATTCTAGGATTTCATGTTGAGATTTGGGTACCTTGAAAAGTGGTCCCCTTGTGTTTGTGAGCTTCTAAACACATGTGGGAAGTACTTTGTACCATATACCATGTACTTTATGTCTAATTTCACTTTGACTTAGGAGATTTAAGTCAAAAGTGAATTTTGGTCATTTTAGCCTAAAATGACAATTAATTCACTTTGTGGGTGAATTGAGGGACATAAAGTGAAACTATGAAAAGTTAATTAAAGTGCGTTTTGAGTTGAGATTCTTTTGAGATGATTTGAACCATTAATTAGGGATGAGATGAGATGATCTCATCCACTCATATTTTAGGTTTCCTCAAGAAGGGCACAAGGGCAAAAGAGAGCTCATCATTCCTTGTTATGTTCACCAAGAGAGTTGGGAGAGGAGCATGAGGATGAGGTTGGATGCATTGAGTGAGGAAAGGTGGGTGCCCACATTCATGGTGGTAGCCAACAAGCTTAGTCCTTCATTTATTTGTGGAGCTAGTTCTTGCTAGGAGGAGGGCGCACTTGAGGAGGAGGGCGCACAACTAGTAGGGAGGACTTGCATAGGTCAGTTTGCCTTGAGGATAGTTTCAGTGGAGAGCTACAACACAGATTCAGAGTACTGTGGGAGGGTTTCTCCATCAGAGCTTCAAGTTGGTAGAGAGCTTCAGTTCAATGGTTTTGGCAACTTGTGAGGAGGGCGCACCATCCTAGGGCGCATCTTCTTCATTTGGACTTGTGTTTCAGCTTGGTTCAAGTTGACATTGTATCAGGTTCATCTGTTTATTGCAGTGTTACCAACATCTCGATAATATCTCGATGTTGGCGATATTATCTTCAAAATCAGGGTCGGCAATATTTTCCGATATTTTCATTCTTACAACATTGTTTTTCATTTTTACGACATTTTCCGATATTTTCCAATATTTTCCCCGATGTTGCCGATATTTTTATTTTCAGACCCTCGGCGATATTTTGCCGATGCCGATGTTTGCAACACTGGTTTATTGTACTTGTTGTATTCCACCTTCTTTTCTCCACATTTATACACTTAGATTCCAAACTGGTTTTCCCCGGGGGTGTTTTATCTAGGGTCGTGTTGACCAAAAATACCTGTGTTCATTTTTATGTATACTAGTGTTTAGAACAACATTATTTCAGCTCTAAAAGATCTCTAGGTGTGTTATATAGCTTATGGTATGCATGTGCTAACATCTTGTGACAAAACTACATGCTAGAGCACCTATATGGCCTATGTAACTGTAACAGAACAACAAAGAAGTTACTGAACAGTTTGCTGTTATAAAACAACATCAAACCCTTGTTTGACAGTTGAAACTTAGAGCCAACTTGAGGTCAAAGACAGACCTAGTTGGCTGCTTGTTAGGACCTGGAAAATCTTCATTTCAAACGATATACAACAGAACAAATTGGAAAAACATTCAATATTAGTTCTCTAAAAGATACTTTTGGAAGGCTATTTAATATTATTATAATAATGTATGAACCAATTCAATTCAATTATGTTTGATATGTACATGGATTTTAGAAAATTATATTTTGACGTATTGTCAAATTCTAATGTTTTGAGATTTTTCTGTATCCACATCCAATTTGCAATTGAACCTTTCTTCCATCCACACTTTTGATAATTTTGGATTCAAAATCCCTTCATATAAAAATTATCTCAGTTCAAGATGCTTTAGCCTAGACTTCAGATGTTTTAAGTGACTCAATTGAAATGTCTTAAATTAATGTGATGGAGGCTGCGATGCCTATGGGACTCAAATTTGCACATAATTGTGGAATTGCTGCTAATGACCTAATTTGCACATAATTGTATGCTCAGAAAAAGATAATAAAGGTCATGGATCAAACCATGATCTAAGTGGACAGTTTGCCAAGAAGAGCAGGGTAGAACTCAAAGTTCAATCAGCATAAGTCTAGGGCTGATATGAAAACCACAAAGACCAAACTCAAGGCTGATAGATAACCCCAAACAACTCAACCAAAAATTGTCCTAGGCATATAGGGTTGCTGCAGCAAATAGGAATCCTAGGACGACAGACTTAGGGCTGTCTTAACAGGCCCTAGATGCTGTAAATGACAGGTGACAGCAGCAGCACAAGAAGGACCCCAGCGACAGTCAAGGAGGAAGCTAGAGGCAGGCTAGAAGGAGCAGCGACAGCTTGAAGGAGAGAGAGGAGTGGCCTGCGACACCTTTAGCAGCAAGGGGAGAGGCCGCTCTACCTCAATCATAGGGCATCCATACCCTACACCAGCACAAGACCAAAATCCCATGGAAGCCGCACCTTAACACAACAAGAGAAAGTCTACCAAGGAGGTCGCACCAAAGAAAAAAGACCAAACTGAAGTAGCTGCAGCAAAACTCAGACCAAGGGAAGAGAGTGTGAAATAATGAGTGTATGAAAGAGTGAGGGGTGAGGTCTTTTTATAGTTTAGAAGGGGGGTTAGGGTTAATTAAATTAACCCTATATTTTAGGGTTAATTAAAACCCAATTAAAACAAAAAAAAATAATTAATATTTTAAATAAAAATATTAATTATAAAGTCAACAAGTCAAAGTGACTAGACCAACACCACAATAACATTAAGAAGGATGTGGCCCAGGCAAGGGGAGGCAACAAGACAGTGTCAAGGGGGTCTTCTTCAATGGCAAGATGCCACATAAGTCTCATGATAACTTATATGCATTTATCATCCCAGCATAAGAGGAATGTCATTGATGTGATCATGTCCTTCTTAACTACTCCCAGGTCTCATGGACCATCCCGGGAGAAAAGAAGATCACACATCATTTCATCTTGGCATTTAACCAAGAATCACCTGGTCCTAGACCAGGATACCCCAGAACACATCTGGGGGCCCTAGATCACCACTAGGGTCTTATTCACCAAGGTACACAACCAAGGATCAATCCAAGCACCGAGCAAGGATTCCCTAGAACACATCCAAGGGCCCTATAACACATCTAGGGACTTACATCATCAACCACCAAGGTACACAACCAAGGATCAATCCGAGCACTAAGCAAGGATTCCATGGAACACATCCAGGGGCCCTAGAACACATCTAGGGACTTACTGCTTGGTCCTTGACCAAGAACCCCAACAATATATTGGGGGCCCTCACTAGGGTCTTTTTCCACGGCTCTAAATACTTGGTCCCAAACCAAGAACCCTAGGAGTGCACTGGGGGGCCTACATCTCAGCTAGGGTCTTATGCCATCCTCCCGAAGAATGGCTCTTGCAACTACTTAAATTTAACACTCCCTCTCAGCAAGAGAGACATTCTCATCAACACCAAGCTTGTCTCGAAAGTACAGAAAGTTTGTCAATGTCAGAGGCTTGGTCAAAATATCTGCAATTTGTTCTGCCGTTGCAACATACTGAATACTGAGAATGTTCTTCTGTACCATGCCCCGAACATAGTGATATCTCATCTCAATGTGTTTCGATCTGTAATGAAACACATGATTCTCGGAGAGCTTTATACAACTCTGGTTATCACAGTGAATTACTGTGGGTTCTAGCTCAACACTGAACAAATATGAGAGTAGATTTCTAAGCCACACTGCTTCTCTACTAGCAGCACTTGCAATAATGTATTCTGCCTCTGCAGTGCTTTGGGCTATGGAGCCCTGTTTCCTGCTGGACCAAGAGATCATAGTTGAACCCAAACTGAAACAATATCCAGAAGTACTCTTCCGGTCCACTGTACTTCCCATCCAATCTGAATCTGTAAAACCATGAAGCATTACCCCTCTACTGGAAGTGTATCTGAGCCCATAGGCTATAGGCCCTTGGACATATCCGAGAACATGCTTAATAACAACAATATGAATATGTTTCGGTTCACACATGAACTGGCTGAGGGCATTCACTGCGTAACAAATGTCCGGTCTGGTATGTACTAGATACATCAAGGACCCAATAATCTGACGATATACGGTAGGGTCTTCTGGATCTGAACCTGTAGCTTGATCATGTAACTTCTTCAGGTTAGAAATCATAGGTGTGGTCATGGACTTACAATCCAACATCCCAAATCTGTAAAGCACATCAACTGCATACCTGCTTTGTGAGAGAAAGATCTCACCAGGTTTCTGCCACATCTCTAAGCCAAGAAAGTAATGCATAAGACCCAAGTCCTTCATTTCAAATTCTGCTGATAACTTGCTCTTAGTTTGAGCTATTAGATGTTCCTCTCCAGTAAGGAACAAATTATTGACATATAAGACCAGGATAACAAGATGATTCTTAACAATCTTTATATAAAGATTAGGATCTGCTATACTCTTGGAGAACCCAAGACTCTGAAGAAAACTGTCAATTCTTCCATATCAATCTCTCAGAGCTTGTTTCAATCCATGCATGGCTTTCTTAAGTTTGTATTCATGGGATTCTTTCCCATGGATCACAAAGCCCTCATGTTGCTCGATATAAACCTCTTGCTCAACTTCACCATTAAGAAAGGTAGTCTTAACATCCATTTGGTGAAGTTTCCATTAAAAAACTGAAGCAAGAGAGATGATTATTCTGATAGAGGTATACCTGGCAACATGAGCAAAGATCTCGTCATAGTCAATTCCTTCTTTCTGAGAGAAGCCACGAGCCACAAATCTAGCTTTGAATTTTTCAACACTGCCATCTGCTGCATGCTTTATTTTGTAAAGCCATTTAGAGGTTACTACTGATTTGCCTTGAGGTCTTGGGACCGCTTCCCATACATCATTCTTCAATATTGACTTGTACTCTTCTATCATGGCATCCTTCCACATACGTTTGTCATCCTCTTCAAAAGTAAAAGGTTCCGAGTCAATCACAAGATTCAATTGTGCTATCAAACCTGAGTTTTTATCTGGTTTCTTGCTTTCTCTAAAGGTACCTTTAGGTGCTACATGCTTTTCTGCTTCCTTTAAAATTTCACGACACCAAGCTGGCTTCCTTTTGACAAGAGGTTTCTCTAAGGGAAACTCAACAGAATCCCTTATGGGATCCACTGAAGGCTCTCTGGCCTCCTTCCTTTGCTCATCTGAAAGTGGTGAATCTGAAGGTTCTGGAGATGGAGCTTCCTGCTCCTCTGTATCACATGGAAATTCTTTGGAATGACGAAAAGCTGCTTCCTCACGGAAGATCACATCTCTACTGACCTCTATGAACTTTTGCCCTGAAACATAGATTCTATATGCTTTTGAGGTCTCACTGTATCCCACAAAAGTGCCTTTCTTTCCAGAGGGCTCTAACTTAGTCCTTTTTTCTTTTGGTACTTGAATGTAGACAAGACTGCCAAAGATTCTCAAATGGTCAATTGAAGGCTTCTTACCGGTGAATACTTCTTTTAGAGTTTTCTCTTCTAGGGCTTTATGAGGACACCTGTTTTGAATTTACATTGCAGTGCTTGCAGCTTTGGCCCAAAGGGACAATGAAAGATTTTGATCATACATCATGGCTCTGGCTGCTTCACAAATTGTCCTGTTCTTTCTTTCTGCAACCCCATTCTGCTGCGGATTATAAGGCACAGTCAACTTCCTCTTATTCCCGGAAGTTCGACAGAGATCATCATACTTGTGGGAGTCAAATTCTTTTCCATTGTCTGTTCTGAAAACATGGATGTGTCTACATGTCTGATTCTCAACACGATTCTTAAAATCCTGAAGTTTACTGAAAGATTCATCTTTAGTATTCAAAAAATAAATCCAAGTTTTACGAGAACAATCATCATTAAAAATGATATAACAAAGACAGCCATTCATGGACGGAGCAGTCATAGGTCCACAAAGATCAGAATGAATAAGATCTAATATGCCATTAGTTTTTCTATTACTGTGAGGGTAAGCTTTCTTTGTATTTTTACCAAGAGCACAACCTCTACAAATACTATCATGCTCAAAAGAAAAAACTAGCATACCTTTTACCATCTTTTGCAAACCTTGGAGAGCATTGTAGTTGAGATGTCCAAACAGTCTGTGCCATAGTTCGCAGGGGTTGATCATCTCATGAGCTAATGCTTGAATAACTTGACCAGTGACTTTGTAAAGTCCACCCTCTTGAGTTTCGATTGTCATAATAGCTGAGCCCATACTTCCATTTGAGGGTCACATAAGAGGCTTTCCTTTGGAGAAGGCTACTGAGTACCCTTTGTTTTCTAGAACTGCATCTGAGATAAGATTTTTCTTTAATCTAGGAACATAAAGAATTTCATCGATATGAAATACATTACTTGTCTGAAGCTGAAAATATGCTAATCCAAATCCTTTGATGTGATAGGTGCCATCATCACCCAATTCTACTTTCATATTGAATTTCTTATCTTGATAGTTCACAAGGTTCTTTTTGAAGCCTGTCATATGTTTGCCCCGTTGTCCACTAACCAAACTTCTTCTGACTTGGTGACAGTCTTCAAATTTCTTCTCTGCGTTGTTCTTGCTCTTTAGTAGGAGCTCTGGTTCTTCTTCTTTGAGACTCTTCTTCCTTAGTTGCAACTGAAGCATGGGACTGACCTCTTTGCTTCTGCCGTGAAGGAGGGTTCCTGCAGTGTTTTGCATGATGACCTAGACTTTACAGTTAAAGCATCTTATTTTAGATAAATGAGAGTGAAAGTGAGAGTGCTTACCTTGGGGTTTCTTACCTTTTCCTTTGTGTTGAGGAAACTTCTTGCATCTCTTGGCTTTGATTGAAAGAGCATGATTTTTTACCGTTGAAGGTTCATTCCTGCTTTTAAGTCTACCCTCTTCTTCCAGGCAATCATGCCATAATATCTCAAAGTTGGGTTGAACTTCTCTTTCGTTGACTAAAGAGAGAAATGTCTCCCATGAGTTAGGAAGACCATCTACTGCTGTTTGTACAAGGTCATCATCGTCCACTGTAATTCCAATTGCTGTAAGCTGATCTCTTGTTTGAGCAATTTGGAAAAGAAGGCAGAGATAGATTCATCTTTTCCCATCTTTAATGTACGTAGTTGTTTCTTCAATATCCTCTTCTGAGTTGGGGCCTTCTTTTCATATAGATTTGCTAGGGCATCAAAGCATTCCTTAGCTGTCCTTAGATGACCAATAAGAGGCATCATGTTGTCTTTAACTAAATCAAAGATGACCCTCTTGGCTTTGGCCTGCCTCTTCTTATATGCTGCCCTTCTTGTATTTGAAGTAGGTTCTTCTATCACCCTAGTAACCAACTCATCCAAGTCACCTTCTTCTAGGATATTAAACACCCTAGCCTTCCAAGCATTGAAGTTTGAAGCCCCTTCAAGCCTATCTTCTGCTTTGACTGAAGACGAGTCCATATTAAAAACAAGATCTGATATAAAACACGTTTATTGCTGATCTGCAAAACAAACCCTTAGATGTGGATCTACGCAGGCTCAAAAGTCGGCCACAATTGAGCTCTTTTCATGCCCTAAGCTCTGATACCATGTTAGAGTTTAAAGAAAAACTAGAACAAAGATATTCTTATAAATTTATTCAATACAATAGATATAGATCAGCAGTCAAATCAATATTTCTGAAGTAGATCAAACACATAAATAATACATATATAAGATATCATTTTTGGGATTAACTGCGTAGAGTAAGTCATTAATCTATGACCCATATCCATGAGTATTAGTTGCAACTGACCAAC
This sequence comes from Picea engelmannii, assembly GCA_009831015.1. Taxonomy (NCBI): domain Eukaryota; kingdom Viridiplantae; phylum Streptophyta; class Pinopsida; order Pinales; family Pinaceae; genus Picea; species Picea engelmannii. Next base: position 238,570 of record ML780807.1, read on the forward strand.
TCCACAGTTAAGTGCGCTTGAGCCAGAGGCGTCTTGGGATGGGTGACCACCTGGGAAGTCCTACTTATCGGGTGCAAGCCCCGGAAGTGATGATTGATGCTATGCGATTCATTTTTGTTAGATTTTTAGAGTAAGAATAAGACAGTAGTCTCTTTTTAAAAATAAGACAAAACTCCTTTAGATCTGAAGAACAAAACA
>ML780807.1:244609-294520 GCA_009831015.1 Picea engelmannii
AACCTAGGGTCTTCAACTGCTTGGTTACGAACCAAGCCTTCCATGCACTAGGCATGGGTACCCTGGTTACAAACCAGGGGCCCTGGTTACTAACCTAGGGTCTTAATCAATATATGTCTCAGATCACATATCCCAGGAGTGCACTGGGTGCCCTAGATCTCGTCTAGGGTCTTAGCCATCCTCCAGGAGAATGGCTCTCGCTGCTGCATGTAAATTCAACAATTTTGTTGGTTTCAATCCCACTTCTTCACCCCTATGAGCATCACCCGATGCAATGAGTGCTAAGTGGACTATTCAAATCATGAGAATTATTGGTCAGTTGCGACTAATACTCATGGATATGGGTCATAGATTAATGACTTACTCTACGTAGTTAATCCCGAAAATGATATCTAATATGTTGCACTGCAGAAGCCCCTCTATGCTTAAATACATATATAAAACAATTCTAAACTAAATCTGAATGTGAATAGATCTGATCAGTAGCAATACAAAAACAATTAACATAAACAGATCTGAAAATTAGCAAAGCAACAAACTGAACATTTCCTTGATCAAAACAAAGAACATATTTACCTTAGATGCTTGTTGTTGTCCTCTTTTCTCTATGCTTAGAACAAGCTAATATAGGTCATGGATCAAACATTCAAGGGTTTGATCTCATCATGATCCAAGTGTACAGTTTGCCAAGAAGAGCAGGGTAGAACTCAAAGACCAATCAACATAAGTCTAGGGCTGATATGAAAACCACAAAGACCAAACTCAAGGCTGATAGATAACCCCAAACATCTGAACCAAAAATTGTCCTAGTCATATAGGGTTGCTGCAACAAATAGGCAGCCTAGGACAACATACTTAGGGCTGTCTTAATAGGCCCTAGATGCTGTAAATGACAGGTGACAACAACAACACAAGAAGGATCCCAACGATAGTCAAGGAGGAAGCTAGAGGCAGGCTAGAAGGAGCAATGACAATTCTAAGGAGAGCAATGACAACTTAACACAATAAGAGAAAGTCCACCAAGGAGGTCGCACCAAAGAAAAAAGACCAAACTGAAGTAGTCGCAGCAAAACTCAGACCAAGGGAAGAGAGTGTGAAAGAATGAGTGAATGAAAGAGTGAGGGGTGAGGTCTTTTTATAGTTTAGAAGGGGGGTTAGGGTTAATTAAATTAACCCTACCTTTTAGGGTTAATTAAAACCCAATTAAAATAAAATAAAAAATAATTAATATTTTAAATAAAAATATTAATTATAAACTCAACAAGTCAAAGTGACTAGACCAACACCACAATAACATTAAGAAGGATGTGGCCCAAGCAAGGGGAGGCAACAAGACAAAGTCAAGGGGGTCTTCTTCAATGGCAAGATGTCCACATAAGTCTCATGATAACTTATAAGCTTTTATCATCCCAACATAAGAGGAATGTCACTGATGTGATCATGTCCTTCTTCTTAACTGCTCGTAGGTCTCATGGACCATCCCGGGAGAGAAGAAGATCACACATCATCTCGTCTTGGCATTTAACCAAGAATCACCTTGTCCTAGACCAGGATACCCCAGAACACATCTGGGGGCTCTAGATCACCACTAGGGTCTTATCCACCAAGGTACACAACCAAGGATCAATCCAAGCACCGGGCAAGGATTTCTTGGAACACATCTAGGGGCCCTAGAACACATCTTAGGGACTTACATCATCAACCACCAAGGTACACAACCAAGGATCAATCCAAGCACCGAGTAAGGATTCCTTGGAACACATCTAGGGGCCCTAGAAGACAGCTAGGGACTTACTGCTTGGTCCTTGACCAAGAACCCCAACAATATACTAGGGGCCCTCATTGGGGTCTTTTTCCATGGCTCTAACTACTTGGTCCCAAACCAAGAACCCTAGGAGTGCACTAGGGTCCCTAGATCTCAGCTAGGGTCTTATGCTATTCTCCCGGAGAATGGTTCTTGTAGCTGCTTAAATTTAACAACATTAGAGCTCTTTTAGATTGTGTCAAATTAGGTGTTACGGGTGTTATGGGCTACCTTACCATACCTATAAGAAACGAGACTTCATTATAGGGTCAGTGTGAATGTAGGTCTATTTAAGCACTGATGGTAAACAATGATCTCTGATATTGTCTGTGCAGTGGAAATTTCCACATTTAGGAAGAACCTACATTGCCAACTCAACCTCCCACAAAGATCCTCCTCCCGGTCCTAGCACATTACTTGATTGTGGTCATAATCATGCATTGCATGTGACTCTACTGTTAAATTTCCTAATTCCTGCTTTCACATCTGCACTCAAAGATTTACCCTACAGCTTGTTATTACAAATTTCTACCCTCCAATCTGATCTGATAAACCTGTTATGACAGCGGTAAAAACTTGGCTAATTATAGGAGAAATAGCCCCAGATGTCACGGGCTAAACCCCTCTTCGTTCGGGTTAGGTCTTGCTAGCCTTTGGGGGGGAGTCCCTGGGCACAATGAAGCGCCCTTGTGGCTGATTTAAGGTCTGAAAACTCAAAAAATCAGTGAGCCGTTTTGCTTTGGACAACTTGTAAAGCTGTCCAAAACGGTGGAAAAAGTTGATCTAACACACTTGGAGGGAACCTGCAAAGCTAGCACAATGATAATAGAATCGAAAAAGCAAAGAAAACTACTCAAAGGATTGACACCATCACAATAAATAGTTCAGAAATGACATATCAGATTTGCAAATTCACCACAATACCGTCAAGAAGAGAGGTTCGAACAATAAACACAAGCTTCTTTATTGATTCAACTTTACAAGACGGTTGGTTGCACCACAGTGGCAATCTCACAACCGATACAATGACTACTGTGCTCAATGACACGCCACTAGAGAGAGAGAGAGAGAGAGAGAGAGAGAGAGAGAGAGAGACTGTGCTACTCCGGCTAAGAACCGACAAAATAACCCAAGCCAAACCTCCAATCTATAGCTATAGGGGGTGCATATCTCAAGGAGAAGGAGGGATGCATGAAGGGGGTAACAATAGAGTCTAAGTGAGATGATTGAGAGTGAGTGTCAGTTTGAATGTGCATGAGTGACTGTATGGCGAACTAAGTGAGTGAGAAGAGGGGTAAAGTGAGGCGCATGACATGCATGGGAGAAGGAAAAAGTAGAGTAAGAGTTTAGAGTGGGCGCATGAGTGCATGGTAGAGTGTGAGTTTAAAGCAAACTAAACGCATGTATGCACGAGGGAGATAATTCTAGCAAACTCATGCGACCCCCCTATCTTTGGAGACATGCACCCTAGCTTAGGTGGATGCCACATCTGTTTGGAGAACTGCCACATGTCGACCTCAAAGGATGCCACTTGACACTACATGGATGATGACTGGACCTGCTAAATATAGAGGCAGCTAAAAATAGGATCTGCAAAATAGGAACCTCTAAAATAGGGTCCTCTAAAAATAGAATCCTCTAAATATAGGGCCCTCTAAAAATAGAATACTGGTTTTATTTTTAGAAAAACTGTCCACATAAATATTGCCAAAAATAGAAAGTCTTTCGAATACCCTTGACTTTATACTCATTAATCTTGTCGTTCCGCAAGGGATCTAAATATTGCATCAAAACTGTGATGCTCAACTTGCTAAAGATAGCAATCTGGGTGACATCATCCGGAAAAAGGTCCAAAGGCCTTTGGATGCCTGAAGGATCAATACTGTGCTCTTGGAATCTGAATCCTTGGCTTGGATCACAACCTGCTAAAAATAGCATGTTCGTGCATGTCGCCCGAAAAAAGTGTCATCGGGCCTAGAATCCAGCAAAGACTCTTACTGTATGCTTTGAACTGCCCCAAACTCTCAGGAGACCCACTCAAACTGTGCCTCCTAAAAAGTAGCAACACCTCTCTATATACATCTCTCTCAAAAATGTATGAAAAGCAGGTAGATCGTGACTCCGAGCTAAGCAACCATGCATTGATCGTGTACCTGCCTCGTGTGTGAACCAACCTCCTTCTCAACATAAGTGCTAAAATCCTGGGAAAATCTCAGTATGCCAACCAAAGTGTTGCATGTTGGCTCTTAACCCCCAAGATTTTCAAGGGTAAAAATCTAGGGGTTAATAATGCCCAAAGCCCCAGCGCAAGCACCTGAGACAATCTACATTGACTATGCCTCATCCCCTCTTTATTGTCGAGCTTTTAGACATCCTCATGGTGAATCCTCCTGCGCCATCTTTTCCCAAACATACCACATGTATGAGCAGGAGGAGGAAGAGCCCTTTGGTAGCCCAGACAATACCTTGAACATGGTGGCCGAATTTGAACCAATAGAAGACTTTGATGCTTTCCTTGCCTTAGATGTGACTAGCGATAAACCTCATAGCGCCTTCCAAATCCCACACGAGAAGTGGAAAGCCTTGCAACTCAGTTTCAACACTTGTCCTCTCGGCCTGTGACTCAAGAAGACATCCAGAAGGCCAATGAACCAGCAGTAGTCAGAGTTGCAGAGATCACTCAGCAGTACGCGCGCAAAGGTAAAGCTCAAGTTCCACCATCTTTTCCTAGAGGTGAGGTTCCTACTGCACAAGTAAGAAAAAATTGATTTTAGCTATTGCTGGACAATCTTTTGGCTGATTTCTTGGGGTAAAAGTTTCTGCTGTAGCAAATCACTGCTACAGCCATTTGGCTGTCATAAATATACTCTGAAAACTTATCTTTACAACCATCTAAATACCACTAAAGTTATGCTAAAGTGTTGAGGATTTATCTACATGTTTTATGCTTCATAACTCAATTAATCTTTGATGCTTTAAGTGGTTTAATTTGTAGTAGTCACTTGATTCCATTGCTGATATACATCTTTGTTTACTTCTGCAATTAGGGACCACAAGCTTAACTTGCTGGTCCACCTAACATATACTGCGTACAATTGATTTTTCTTGTGTATTGGGCGGGTACAAACACTCTCAGGCTTCAACATGTACCCAAGGACTTGGCAACCTTAAACCTCTCCCGAGACTCATTCTCAAGCCTTTTTCCATCTAGTAACTTGACCTATAGGGGCTTCCATTCATACATCTCACTTTCCATCTCGTTTCCCCCTAGGGTCACCGAGATTCCCCCCTTGAGGCGATTCTATCATCTCTAAAGTGACAGGAACACTTGCCTAAGTTGACAGTGGGTAGGTGCTCCCAAAGTTGTCTCCATTTGGTGGTTGGGTCGGCCTTTGCCCAACCTACAACTTGTGTGATAACACTCCCACTAAAAATCAACAAGAAGAGGGAAAACTGATGGACATTGCAAAATCTATCAAAAATCTCGAAAAAAAACCATGTTAAAATTGTTACACATACTTGCAAATACAAAAATAGCTATTGGGAATCAATTTCTACTCCACATTAAACTATTGATGGCAAACAAAAACACTCTATTTCTAGTCCTTAGCTAAAAAAAAATGGTGGAGACCTCCTTTTCTCTCAAACCCCTTCACTTTGTTTTGAAAATGAGTTAAAAAAAGTCAAATTTTCGGTTATAGGCGGATTGTCTGTGGTGTTGGTGACACTTTTCATCATGACAGAAAAAATCATATTTTTAAGGCGATAATATTGTCGACTAACACACATTGCAATATATTGTGATATACACGTTGTAATATATCGTGATGTCTGCGATGATATCATGATGTTTGCAACATTGGTTCGTATCATGCCCAAGGATGAGGGAGGGCTTGGTTTGATTGATGTGGCTACTTAGAGCTGTATCTTTGTTGCCAAATGGGTGGTTCTTTGCTTGGAGGGGACCACCATTTGGTAGAAGCTATTATGTCATCGATTGTCTTTAGCACAACATGTTGGCAAGGTGCAAGGGGTCTTTGACTTATATGGCACTATTTCTACCCCCACCTATTTCAGGTCCACATTTGATTTGTTTTTAGGAGTATTTGGATGGCTTAGAAGATCATAGCTAGCTTGGTTTGATGAAACACAGATGGTAGTAGAGCAAGATGGGATTTGGTGAGATGTGCATTCTTGGAAAGATAAACGTTCTTTGGCTCACCAGTCTTCTTTGCTCCTCGCAAACTGTCCATCCATCATAGAGTTGGTTGAGCTTATCCCTCAAGAGGACATGTATAAGATGAATATTGCTATGATAGGGCCTTTTTGGCGTGACTGGGGTTGGAGCTTTAGCTGCCCTCTTCACTAGTATGATTCAACGAGGCTTTATTTCATTTTCATCAACGACATGCTCTAGTTGTAGTCCTTAATGCTCGTTGGGTTTCCATTGATTTAGAGGACAAGTTGGTTTGTTGGCTTCATAGTGTGTGGACTGTTGCCGCCTTATACACACTTGGGCTATCGTGGAAGAAATCTTCAATCCACTTAGTGTGTCCTTGGGGGCAAGTCTTGAGTCAAGGTGCTGTCACCTGATCCTCGATTCCTCTGTCTAGGCCAACTCCTAGCAAAGCCAAGGGGCATAGTCCCTAACAAATATACTAAGACTCTTGAGCTACTCTAAGCTAAAAGAACTATTCTAGGAGTTTATTGCAAAGAAAACATAAAGCTTTCAACTTAATCATCCATCAGATAAGATACTCATATAAAGCAAACGTCTAATCATAAAGATGCATGCATAATAAAGTAGGATACAATATCTGCAAGATTTGTACAATTTGTTAGACAATCACATTTGAGAATGAAAATACTGCTCATAAACATAAAGATATAACCATAGAACTAGTGCCTTAAAAGTGTCATGGGCAGTTGTTGAACACGTGTTTTATTAGGGTTTATTGAAAGTAGATTAGTGAGAGATGTGTGGCCTCTTTAGAGGTTACCTCTTTGTTTGGAAACTTGCTGAGAACCTACCGAAGCCCCAAGGCTTTACCAATAAGTTCACTAAGGGTGTTGGATGTCCAACACGGGGAGAACCTAGATCTCAAAGTTCCCTTCTGACTTCACACACTCCCCTCAGGCGTTTTCCCGCGCATTAAGGTAACTACTATTAAGGTTTCCCTAATTATACTATTCCACACTAACAACTTCGGTTCTGATGAATCCCAGGATCGAGCTAGGCTCGCAAGGGTTCAAAGCATACACCGATAGTTGCGGGGAAGGTTTATTTTAAACTTGAAAAAGAAACAAAACTTGAAATTGAAAACTGAAAATGAATTGCAGAAAACTTTGAAAGATTTTCTAATTACTAAGAGCAAAATTGAAATCTAAGCTAGCATGCATGAAATATTGAAGTTATTTTGTGCTTAAGTGCATGAAGTAGTGAGTGTTTTGTAAGACTGACTTCCTTTAAGTTTGTGTGTTTGTAAGCAAAATAAGGCGACAAAACTTGCAAGGAAGGGAAAAGAGACAAGCACACAACACCACCAATCCCCCTAAAGGGGATGACGAAATTGGGCACCAAAGGCCTGCTTTTATTAAGCCTATTACAACTTGAGAGGATGACTCTCTTTTTCTCTTCTTTTTAGCTTTTTACTTTGGGATCCTTATAGAATTGAATCAATGCTAAGCTAACTATTACAAAGAGACTCTTTGAGTCTGGCTCTTCAAAGGGTCAAATTCAGAGTGAAGGATCTTCAATTTCGGTCCCAAAAAGGTCTAAATCTCCCTTGTACTATGACAGACCTGCTAAAAAAAAACAAAGAGAATTTATTAGTATTGGCAGAAAATGATATAAAAATTACAAAAAAGAGAGAAGAAATTTTATTAAGCTTTTCAATTTTTTTTTTTTATGCAAAATAAAAGACAATTTTTTTGGGTTTTTAGAGAGTTCAACGAGGCTAACTAAGTCCTTGGATGCTTTCTGTTTGCTGTCCTAAAACAGAAACTAAGTCCTTGGATGCTTTCAATTGACTAGATATTAAGAGCAAGCAATCAACAACTTTCTAACTCAAAATTTAACAATAAATATCAGAAAATTACTAAATAAAACTAGATCTAGACTTAGATTTAGAAATGAATTTGAAACTAGATCTAGATTTTGCATGCAAGACACTAGATAGTAAAATGTAACTTGAAACTTGGATCTAGCTATTCATGCAACCAAAAAAAAAGAGGGAAAGAGAAAGTTTAGAATTTTTTAAAGAGCCTTTTGCTTGAGCTTCATGAACCCTTGGGCTATGGAGTCCTTTTTTGGTGTGAAGAAGAGGGAAGAATGTCTTCTAAAATGCCTTTAGAGAAAACGAAAGAATTAACCGAGCTCTTTTGAATTTCCAAAGGTGGGTCTTATATGTTCCAAATTCCTCGCAAGTACCTACAAAACAATGGTGCTTCCTACAAGAGAGACTTCACTTCACGTTAGTTTAAACAAAAACCAAGTATGTAATATAAGCATCAAATGTATTAAGCAAATAGATAGACTAACAAGCAAGTAGAACTATCTATTCCAATTGAATAACAATATTCTTACCATTAGCCAATATGCAAGTACAATAAAGAAAGTTGAAACAATATTACCTCATAAGCTAACAATTCATCCACACATTTGAGACTACACACCAAATCTTGACCTCCAGTCTTTTTGATTCAAATAGCGAAAATTTTACAATGTGATCAAGTCGCCCAAGCTCTAACTGACTCAATGGAGGAGGGTCGAGGTTGATTTATACAACCACCAGTGAAAACTCCAAGGCAAACTCGCATGGGAGAGGAGGAGATGCGCATGAGCTAAGGGGAGATGCGCATGAGCTAAGAGGAGGTGTGCATGAGTGAGGTGGGAGATGAGTGGAGTGGAAGGTAGGAGATGTGGAGTGATGTGGGGGAGTGTAGGAGATGAGTGAGTGTAAGGGTGAGTGAAGTGAGGGAGGTAGGTGAGGTGAGGTGGAGTGTGGGTTTTGGGATTAGCGCCCTCAAAGGATAATGCGCCAACCAGGAAAGGAGATGCGCATGAGGTCTTTGGGATCTCCTCCCCTCTGCCATGTCAACTAGACCATGCGCCCTCACTAGGAGAAGCCTTTGCTAACTTACTCGGGACTCCAGACAAGGAAAAACATGTTTTAGACATGGTTGCTAACTTTTAGGAATTCCCCTAAATTTTAGGAAAATTAATTAAAAATCACTTTTTGGCTTTTTTGAAAGCAAATTACATTTTTGAGTGATTAAAATCACTTTTTTGCCTCAACAAAGGGGGGATATGGGTTTAAAGGGTGCTTTGGCTTAGAAAACAAGCACAAATATGGCATCTGACATTGACTCATGCCATTTTTTACAACTTTATTGACCTTTACATTAAAAATGCCCATTTTACGGGAATTTTTTTATTTGATTAAAACATTAAAAAAACCTAAGGGGGACTTAGCGCAATTTCCATATGACTCAATAAACATGACTTAACATGAACTTGTTGAGACTTGGGTACCTTGGAAAGTGGTCCCCATGTGTTTATGAGTCTCTAAACACAAAGGGGGAGACTATTACCCTTGTACTATGTACTTTGTGTCTAATTTCACTTTGACTTAGGAGATTTAAGTCAAAAGTGAAATTTGGTCATTTTAGCCTAAAGTGACAATTAATTCACAAAGTGGGTGAATTAATGGACATAAAGTGAAACTATGGAAACTTAAGTAAAGTGGGTTTTGGTTTGAGATTTAGTTGAGATGATCTCAATCATTGATTAGGGATGAGATGAGATTATCTCATCCACCCATCTTTTAGGTTGCCTTATGCTTCCTAAAGGATGGCGCAAGGGGCAAAAGGAGAGATCATTCCTTGTTTTGTTCACTTGAGGAGAATGAGAAGGAGCAAGAAGATGAGAATGGTTTCATATGTTGAGGCTAGCTTGGGCGCTCCCTTCAATAGAGATAGCCAACAGGCTTTGGGTCTCAGTTATTTAGTGGGGAGCTTCCAATTCTGGGGAGGGCACATTTGAGGAAGAGGGCGCATCATCAGCGGGGAGGACTTACACCTGTCAGATTGCAGTGAGGTTTGTTTCAGAGGGAGGCTACTCATCAGTGCTTGATTACTGTGGAGGGGTTTCCAGATTAGAGCTTCCAGTTGGCATCTGCAACAGATTCAGTGGATTTGGGAGCATTTATGAGGGGCGCACCATGCTAGGGCGCACTTGCTTGGTTTGAAGTTGTATTTTTGCTTGAGACAAGATGCTATTGTAACAGGTTCATTTATATTTTGTACTTGTTGTATTCCACCATCTATTCTCCTCATTTATAGACATATATTCCAAACTGGTTTTCCCCGGGGGTGTTTTATCCATGGTCATATTGATCAAAAATACCTGTGTCAAATTTATGCATGCTTAGAAGTGTAGATCAATATTTTAAAGTTCAAGATCTAGAGGTAGTGTTATGTGTTTTAATATATATTGCATGTGCTAACATTGGGTAAAGAAAACACTTGCAAGGGCACCTTAAAAGAGCACTTAACCATCAAATATTGAGCAGAAAGTTTGGTGACTGTTGCTGTCCTAAAACAACAAGAGAAGACAACCACACAGTTGAAACTTAGAGCCATACTAAGGTCAAGGACAGACCCTAGATGGCAGCCTCATAGGACCTCAGAAAATCTACAAAACTTATATACATTTAGACATTTAGACACTAGATATTGGTTATACCATACCAAGGCCTAACCACCAACACATACTCCAACTTTGGAGTCGATTTTGAGTGAAAAAACTTAGAAATTATTAATCGCCTGATAGGCAAGAAATAATTAACAAGTGAAAAAAAACACTCTAGAGTATATGCTCGTGCCCAGGTCTTAGGTGGCCAATAGTATTTTACAACTTTCATGCTCAAATCATTTATTACAATGCCCTGGAGGGATGGAAATGCGGAAAAAGGGTGGTCTGATAGACCGGCTGAACTTCTAAACTTTGAATCTTGAACAAGGAGTTGTTCAATCTTTGGTGGCTCGTTGGAAATTCAACTAGTGCAACTTGGTGGATAACATGGACTATTTAGCTTTTCTGTAAGTTGAGAGTTTTGACATGGTTGATTATGCTTCAGGGGCTTCCTTCCAAGGCTAGGTTGGCCAAGAGTGGGGTCTTTGATGGTATTTTCCCAATTTGCAAGTGCTCTGAGTTAGTAAAACATATTTTGTGTGATTGTTAGTTTGCAAGGAAAGGTTAGCAGTATGTCTAGGATTAATACTCAGTCCTTCTCTAGGAGAGGGTTCATTGGAGAGCATCCCTTTTGTTTGATTGCAATTATTTAGTGTATACAATTTTTATTGGGATTCGGAAATACCTAAGGATCTTTGCTCTCTTTTGCCCTTTGGAAGATCCGATGTAGGGTTGTTTTCGATCATGAGGTCAGTTCTTTGTTTTCTTTCTATTCTATGTGGAGGGATGAGGTAAGTATGCAATTGTTGTCTAAAGGTTCCTTGCTGATAAAGGATGCCAAATCACTAAATGCAATAGCATATTTTGATTTTATTTTGCATTAGAAGTTTTGAGGAAGAGGATATAGGTTCCATTGTATATACCCTTCGACCTTTTTGCTTTGCTGATGTAAATACTTGTATGTAAATATATGATGTATTTTTTAAAAAACAAATCGAGTGGATGATGTGTTGTGACCACAATGGGGGGAATCTTGAGCAAACTACCTTATTTAGGAGATTGGCAATGTGGAGTGTTACAACGCAATCTAGCACCCCCACGTGATGTAAAGTAACAAGCATCAAGGGGCTAGTCCTGTGCAACTCAAGAAGGCTACCGTTTGTCACCAAAGTAGCTCTTCCTCTCACTTTCGGTTTGCTCTTCTCCAACTCAAGGGTGGCTTCCCTAAGGATAGGATTCCTAAGGCTATAGAGTGGAGGCACAAGTTGTTTTATTGAAGAGTTGGCCGAAGAAAAATGAATGGATGTAATATATGTGAAATAATTAGTTGTTAGAGCAGGAAAAATGAAGGTAGAAAACCCTAGGACCAAGTGCCTAATCACAACTTGGGAAAATGGAGTCAAGGAAGCATAGATCAAAGAGGACGAGTGCATGAGAATGTAAGGAAATTGGGATGCTATGCCTAGCATAAATCAGCCTTAACTTGTTGAAATCTATTACTAAAAATTGTCCTTGGAAAGCTCGGCATGCTATTCAAAATGTTGGTACGAAGGTGATGCCATATCATGCTAGCAACAATTAGGTTTATTAGGTGTAAGCTAGATACAACAACAATTATAGTAAGAGGGGTTAAATCCTCACATTACATTATCCAAATGACTCATGGTTCATTACAAAGCCCTCACATCAACAATACATGGGTTTTTGACAATATAAATCAACATATGAAAGCGTTACAATCAGAAAACCTCACAATAAAAGATGCTATACCTCCAGTCTTCCATTCAATCTCCAAGCATGTGATGTACAAATGAAGTCCAAGGGGAGAGCTCCTCAATCCCCAAAGTCTCAACCCTTACAATGGAGAGAAAGCTCCTCTTTATAGAGTGAGTCTCTTCTCTCATACAATAAAAAATCATTTTTTGCTAACCAATTCGATGACAAGTCAAAGAAATAATATAATAATGGAGTAGTTAGATCCCTCCTCAATCCATGGTTGACCATGTCACAACATGCGGGCATCAGTCTTTGAAGAAGAACTCACCCTTCTTCGAAGATAGGAAAAAGATAATATCAAAAGTCTCCAAGAGAGAGTGTACAATTAAAAATAGACATGAGAACTAGGTCAATATGCAAAGGGTCCACATAAAATTTTCCTTCCAAGATTGGATGCATGCAAAATATAATTAAGTAATGTTCAACCTAGGAGGATGTGCTCAAGGGTCCACATAGAAGAGCTCAAAAAGTGTGCCCTCCAAGGTGCATGAGAAATAAAACAATACAATATTCCTCCTAGGATAGTGCTCCATAACTAACCTCCAAAAATAGTAAGTGGTCCACAAAATGCATGTAACTAATCCACATGTGTGAATCCCAAGGCAACCAACTCCATGGATGAATGTGTAAGGTGCCAAGTAGATGGAATGCTCCACAAGAAATGAAGTAGTCAAACCCCAAAATAACAAGTGGACCATCTCCAACAAGACAAATCCAAGGAGATTAGGGCGAATTAGGGTTTTGACCATGCCAAAACTCCATGAAATAACAAAATATACACCTCCATAAATAGAAATAAGTGTCTCCACAAGTGTGCCCTCTAAGGATATGCTCCAATAATAGTAATAAGGCCTAGTAAATGCATGCAATGTGCCACGTGTGGCCCTCCAAGTATGCCACACACCTCCCAGTAAAAGCTCTCCATAACCACCTCAAATAGAATAATATATATGCCAAGTCAAAGAGGTGAGGGTGCTCTCCAATGAAGGTCAAAAGATGACAATTGTAGTTGAAATATCCATGCAATAAATATGAGAGAGCACCTAGGGGGGGTGTGCCTTAGAAAACTATGCCATGTAACTATTTCAACCACCAAACAAATAATACAATATCTCCATGTGAAGTGCGCCCTAGAAAGGAGTGCCAAAAGTGGTTAGAACTCATCAATATCGTGCCAAAACCATGTGTTGTTTCCTAATATCATCAATTGATCCCAACAAACCATGTCCACAAGAGAAAGTGTGCCCTAGGAGAATGTGCCAACCTCTCCAAGAATAAAATAATCATGAATGCCTTGGAAACTATGCCCAAGAGAGGAGCGCTCCGTAGTAAAGCCTCAGATAACCTCCAAATAACATCTCCAAGTGTTAACAACCACCAAGTGAAGTAGGGTGCTCAAGCTTTTAACCTCCAAGGTAATAAAATGGATTAATTTGACCACTAAATAGTTAAATCAAACTCAACATGTGTGCACAAAAGTTAATTCCCAAATAAAACCACAGTCCAACCTCCCAATAGTCACCAACTAATTAAATCAACATGAACACGTGTGCCAATGATGTTGAGTGTGCTCAAACAAGTGTTGTACCATGGAAATAAGATATATATCCTAGCAAAGACCACCATGATAACAACACAATGACAAAATAGAAGCTTCACCTAGGTTTGAACTTGAGGCTCACCATCAAAAGACTATCACATGATAAATACCTCATCAATCCTTAGAAAAGGCTTTATTACCAAAGATGTATGTAGTACCCCCCTACTCATACTCAAACTTAGGAAAAAGTAGATCAATGAGGGTACTAACATCATCAAACACATTCCACCTATGTGATATCCAACAAATGTTACTATGTCAAGTCATATCATATAGGGAAATCTCACTAAGGCAAAGTGCACTACCACAACACATCCATCATCTAACCACATCAACATCATAAGAGAAGGGGACAATAGAAATGCTAACCCATCCAAACTTCAAGTATGTCCCCACCACACATCAACACAAGAGGACCATGCAGAACACCCCTTCTAGTGACAAACCATTATCATAGTATTAACACACCAAGTCACTAGGAAACTCTCACAACATCATGAAACATCTAACACCTGGGACCATTATCATCAAACCCCTTGGGGGTCTAGACCCATCACCCAAGAACAAGATGTAGCACATCCAAGATCAACAAGTACACCACAACCGCACTATAATGATTCATGAGATAACATTCTTCAATATATCAGCAAATATGTAACGAAGGGGTGATCAACAAGGCAAGGACATGTGAGAAGACCACCAAGTCAGCAAACAAAATCATCCAATCAAGGAGAAATGGGACTCCCCCAACCAAAGACCTCCATCAAATGATCCAATGCCATAGAGAGAAGGGGCTCCATGAAGATGAATACCCCCAAGTCGGTCCAATGCTACAAGATACCAGCAGCAAATCTCCATCAATGTGATGAAAATCACAAAGTGGAAACTCACACAATATGAGGTGTAACAGGGTGCAAGAGAATCCATACCATGCTTCAGGAATTTGACTTGGAAACTGTTGCCATCACCGAGTTCAAGTATACCTGAAGGGGATTGTGGAACTCCCTCCACTCAGATTTGTTCATAGTTGTCAGTTTTGTACATCTGTACATTCTCCGTCCTCTCATGAACAATGTCTAGGAGATTGTTCACCTTGTCTTCATCACGTGCTTAAACTTTCTCTCTCTTGAGAACCAAACATATCGCCAGACATGTATATGTCATCCATGTTCTTGCATGTGAAATTTCTACTAAACATGTTGCATGGACTGCATGTCTTCTTATGACATATTCTTCCTTCTATGCTTCACATTGTCCACTCATATAGCATCCTCAGACCACATAATTTGAGAAATTTTCACGATATTCTCCATAGGCAGGACATCGATGTTGGACAGGATGGAACCTTTTAAACATGGTTTTCTCAATAACCACGTTGTCCTCCTATGTAGGATACCATCCATTGGTATGCCCTTTCATCGGAACACCCACATTGGATAGGCTGTTCACATGCCTTGGGAATTTCAAATAAAAAAGCGGATCCTCTTCATATAAACTGTCCTTCATGCATGTGAAATAATTATATACAAATAGTTTTATTTCTATGCCATCCTTGAAACATGCAATATCACAATTATGTAGTCTCCTCAGAATGCAGGCCGTCCTACATACATCACATCATAATGATGCAAGTACACCTCATGAACTAGTCTTCCCTTGTCATGTAGTCCATTGAACTTGTTAATCATTTCACAATGGTATAAATCTTCTTCTCCAAATGTGTGATGCTGTACTAGCATGATTTTTACTCATGAAAGGCCGTACTTGTCACCTAGGACATTGCATTTATGCACTTTTTCCATATCTAATGTTTTAAACATGTCAAGTAGCATGTACTATGCATGTCACCCTCTTTATGTACTTCCACATTTAATGATTCCCGCCTTCTCTACAGGACATCCCCCATATTCATGATATCCTCATTGTACAGTTTGACTCCTTTGAGCAGGAAGTCCATATTAATTAGGTCTCTCGTCTACAAGGATGTTCTCTTCTAAATACATATTTTTTTCTTTTTAAATTTTAATGTATTAAAACCAATGTTACCAGACTTGGCTTGGGGATATACTTGGTGAGGCAGAAGACCTGAGAATTTGATTTGGCTTGGGAAAATCTCAGAAAGCACAAAAATATAAAAAATTACACATTTTTATGAAAACAATTAAATTTTCATTTGTATTAAATTGTTCTATGCCCATACAATGCAGAATATAAATTGGCGCCCATCATAGTTGCCTTATGAACTGTGAAAGAAGAAACCTGCACAAACTTCCTCTGCTATGATGCCCTAGTTGAGTTTTTGGATGCCCTAATTGCTTTGCAGTGCTGTCCTGGAGTCCTCTTGGTCATCTAGGGTCACAATTGCTGAAGGAGAGAGCAGAGAAGAAGAAAAACATAGGAAAAAGTGCGAGTTTCAGAGGGTTTCTGGACTTTTAAAGGTCAGCCTGAATTTCACTTGTCTGAGAGTCAAATCTGCTCGTCTGAAAGCTGAGCAGAGTCAAACTCAGGGATTCGCGAGCCTGGTAAATTTAACACTGATCAAAACATGGGGTGCAGCATTTTATGAAGAACAGAAGATGCTTTGAAGAGTGACTCAATATGAAGACTCTAGTTTATTTGCTATAACCTGTTAGTTGTATTGTCTTTTATTGTTGAGAAACAAGCCTTTCAGATAGAAACCTTAATTCTAAAACAAGATTTGCAGTGGAGAATGTTGTTAATTGATTATCACTACTTATTTGGTTATAGCTTATTTTTTGGGATGGACAATGGATGGGTGGATAATAATTTATTTTCGATCCTTTTGGATGTTTATATCTCATGAAGCAAAGCTAATATAATAAGATTGACCATTTGACAGGTCCTGCTGCTTTTAGGCCGCGAGCTCATGCTGGTGCAATATATGATCCATCAGTTGAGAAGGGTCGTCCAGTGCTTCAGGGGCTACTGGCCATTGATCAACTAGCAAAGGAGGTATGCTCTTTTTGGCAGCTCTGGCATGGGAATAAATTTATCATTGAAGCTCGACTGATTATAGAGAATACTTTATTCCATTTCTAAAAGCACACTATAGCCTGCAATGATGCAATCTATTACCCTATGGAGGTTTCTAGAATGTTTGATCTGTCAAGTGCTTATTATTTGATCAGATATACGGTTTTTGTTAGAAAATAGCTAAGTTCAATTGTTTGTCTTCTCATTAGGTATTAGGATGGGCCCATGCCATGCCCAAGTATGCAGGGGATCTTGTGGAGTATGTGCAGACTTTTCTTGAACGCACATATGAACGGTGCCGGACATCTTATATGGAGGCAAGTCTTGTATATTATCAATTGTTTTTCTAGTACCTAATTTCTGTATCTGATGATTCAGATGACAAGAAATGGTTGCAATTATCTATGTTGTGTGGTTTGTCTATGAGCATTTTGAGGTTGAGTTTTAGTCTTCTGATTTCCATTTTCAATTATTGCTTTGGAAAGTATTTTGTAAACTAGCGTATTAATCCTTCAAAACGGAGAGAGTTTTATGACTAGAGAGGTATTTGGCATTGAATAGGCAGAGCTAGCAGGCTCGTTTTAACTGTGAAACTGTGTTTTTCTTTTGAAGAGGATGATAAGAGATGGTAATTTCCTTCTTGCTTGACTTATTAGATTACATCTTGCTGCCTGTAATTCTATTGGACCAGAACTGTGTCTGTAGTCTTCATCTTCTTTGTAGCATTTTTCCATGCATCAACTTGAACATCTGTATGGAAAATTCTTTATGCACTCTTTAGGTTCCCATGTCCAACCATATTGGCCACAATGTTGTCCAATGTCTACATTACCTTCAGCTGAGCTCTTACCTAAACTAAATTGAATTGGAAAGGAGATGTAATGAACGATTCTTGATGTCTGCTGGCTATACTTTGGAAGTATCCTCCTGTGCATAACTACCTCCGAAATATAGAAAACTACATGTTACTGACACTTGTATTTGAGGAAACTAGAAGTGAACCAGCACAAGATTCCTTCTGTGATAGCCATCTCCCTGAAATATAAAGTTTTGAGGTGAGTAGAAGTGAACCGCCAGAAGAATCCTTCTGTTGGTAGCCATCTCCCTGAAAATAAAGGTGTGTAACACTGATCTTCGTATATCAAGAAGCTAGGGAGTGAACCAGCGGATTTTCTAAATAGGCAATAATGTTACCAGATGTGCATGTCCATGTCCATGTGCTGGTGTGGATCAGAAGCAGGTGTGGTAACTTCTCAAATGATTTTGGATTTTATTATTAAATTAGGGTTTTCAGACAGCTACAGCTTTACAAAACGTAAGTCATTTAAAATAACTAAACAGTACAATGATGAAATTAAAAATTGCAAAAGTAGATCGGTAGATTGAGATCAATGTAATAATAAATATCCTTCCAGAAGTATCTGGTAGAGTTTTTTAGAGTTTAAGCCTAATTCTAATGTTCTGCTTTTCCTTCTTAATTTTCTCACAATGGGATTTCTCAGCTCAGATGTAGATGATAGTATCCATCATGAGATTCATGGCCGCTGCATTTTAAGTCTATCAAATACCATCGTTATTCATATTTTCATTTGGTTTGTTGTCAATGGCCCTGTTGCTGCCTTTATACACACCTCGGGCTAACGTGGAAAAACTTTCAATCCACTGGGTGTGTCCTTGGGAGCAAGTCTTGAGTCAAGGTGTTGTCACTTGATCCTCGACTCCTCCATCTAAGCCAACTCCTAGTGAAGCCAAGGGGAGTAGTTCCTAAAGAAAAATAAATCTAAGGCTTGGTCTAATCTAAGAACAAGAACTAGAATCTAGGAGTTTTTATTGCAACAACAATAGCAAGATATAAATGAGATTACAACAGCAGTATATAATTGAAATTACACTAGCAACATATATGACATGTAAAATAAGATTTTTTATGCTTGAAAGTAAGGCATTCAAGATATTTATATTTGAAAGATATAACTTACATGAAAAAACGATATAGATACTTGAAGCAAAATGATAAGCAAAATAATGTAGACCAATGCCAAGTATAATGAAAATGCTGCGAGATGTTGTGTATCACAAGTTGTTGCTGAAAAGTGGATTCTTGCAAGTGTGTTGCTTATAAATTTTGGAGGTTGCTTAATGTTGAGTGATTATTAAGTGTTAAACAAGATTATTATGAATGTGCTTGTGAAGTGCTGCTTGAAAATAAAGCTACTTTAAATGTGGCCTCTTAAGAGGCTATCCTTTAGGTTGGAATTTGTGGAGAACTTGCTGAAGCCCAAATGACTTCACCAACAAGCTCAATAAAGGTGCCGAAGGTCCACCACAAGGAGAACCTAGATGTCAAAGTTTCCGTCTGACTTCACACACTCCCTTTATGCGATTTCCAAACAAAGCAATAACAACTTTTTGAGATTGTCCTAATTATACTAATCTGCATTGACCAGCCCCGGTTCTGATGAGTTCCCCAGATCAAGCTAGGCTCTCAAGGGTTCAGAGCATACATCGGGGAGCTGAGAGGAAAGGTTTATTTGCAATAAAATAAAGACTGAAAGTAAATTGCAGAAAAATAAAAGATTTTCTAATTACTAAATCCACACTGTCCAGCCCTTGTTTGGCATCATCCTACTTAGGGGAGCTGAGGGGATTGGTTTATTTGCAAAAAATAACACTGAAAGTAAATTGCTAAAAGAAAAATTGATCTAGCAATTAGTGTTCTACTTTGCAAAAATGGAAAGCTAAACTAAAATTTCTTTGTAGGGTTTATGATTGAGGTTCCTTTTAAATTATCCTTCAAATGTGAAATTGTAGAACTTAAGCAAAAAAGGAAACCACGCAAGATAATCACACCACAACACTGGTCCCCCCTTAGCGGGAAAAATAAAGGTGGGGACTGTGTACCCCACTTATTTTATTACAATGCTTTTTCCTTTCTTTTAGAGGCTTGTGATTCTTATATCTCCGGATCACAAGGTTTACAAACTTTCAAAAAGTGTATTCTTCAAAGGGGTGCTTCCAGATGTCAAATGATTTGATTTCTTCAAAATTTGACAAAGTTTCCCCTTGTTTTATTGGTGACCTGCAAGAAATCAACAAGCAAATAGATATTAAATGCACCAAAAGACACTTTAAAGCCCAAACTTGCTAAAATCCTAAGCATAAAAAATGAAATTTTTAAGACTTTTGAATGTTAAAATAAAGCTAAAAGAAGGCTCTTTTAATGACTTTTATTTGCTGTCCCAAAACAGCAAATAAATGCCACTAAATAGCTAAATTCAACAATGAAGCAATCCACTAATCTACTCACTTTTATGCTTTTCAAAATTTGAAGAAAAAGACTTGCAAAAAGTGACCTTTTACTTTTAGATCCAGCTTTAGATATGAGAAGGAAACTTTGATCTAGATCTAAGTGAACATGCATGCATGAGATCTACTTGATATAGCTTTGGAAATTGAAATCTACTTGCATGCAAATTAGAAAGTAGCCAAAAGAGATTTAAAAATTTGAGAGAGAGAGAGAGAGCCTGCAAGGTGGAATTTCTTTTATGGGCTATGGAGTCCTTTGGTACTTATGCGTAGGGGCTTTGTCTACTTGAAACGTTCAAGGATGTAGAGGATACACTAGGAAACTCCTTCCACTCCTTGGAGGATGGGCAACCTGTAAGCAAAATACTTCACAAAACGGGGGTGCGCACTCCCCTTTCTAATCAAGTAAAGTGCTTCCTACACATGAGATGTCAGTAGCAAGTTAATCCATTTGGAAAAGTATGCAAATCAAATATCTCATAATATTAAAGAAAGTAAAACCTATCAACCAAAATAGTCTTGATAAATTATACAATCTAGGAAACAATACCTTCATTCAAATGGAAAAAAATGCAAAGTACAATACAAGATTACCTCATATGATCAAAACAAGACATGAATTATCCACAGACATGAAGCACAACACCAAATTTGACCTCCAAAGTCTCTTGCTTTATTCCACAAATGATAGTACAATACAATTGTAGATTTTTGAGGAACTATGAGGGCTGCCCAACAGGTCTGTCTTTGACCTCTTGTTGCGCTCTAAGTTTCATCAACCAAATCTGTCCTTTGCTGCGTTTTAAGACAGCAAACAGGTATGCTCAAATCTGCCAAGAATTCTTCCCTCAACTGATGGATATATGCTCTTTTAAGGTGCCCTTGCAAGTAGTTTTAGTAACCCAATTTTAGTACATGCAAACTTCAAAACATATAGCACTCCTCTAGGATCTAAACAAGCTCCTACTGCTGATTTAAACACTAAGCATACATGAAAAATGAACAAATGTATTTTTGGTCAACACGACCCTAGATAAAACCCCCCCGGGGAAAACTTGTCTAGAATGAAAGTATATATAAGTGTGATCTCAAGTAAGGAATACAATACAATAGAACTTGTCTATGTAGCAAGCTCTGAAGATTTTCCAGGTCCTAACAAGCTGCCAACTAGGTCTATCTTTGACCTTAAGTTGGCTCTAAGTTTCAACTGTCAAACAAGGGTTTGCTGCTGTTTTATAACAGCAAACTATTCAGTAACTTCTTTGCTGTTTTGTTACGGTTACATAGGCCATTAAGGTGCTCTAACATGTAGTTTTTGTCACAAGATGTTAGCACATGCATACCATAAGCTATATAACACACCTAGAGATGTTTTAGAGCTGAAATAATGCTGTTCTAAACACTAGCATACATGAAAATGAACACATGTATTTTTGGTCAGCATGACCCTAGATAAAACCCCCCTGTGGAAAATCAGTTTGGAATCTGAGTGTATAAATGTGGAGAATATAAGGTGGAATACAACAAGTACAATAAATAGATGAACCTGATACAATAGCAACTTAACCAAGCTGAAACACAAGTCCAAATGAAGAAGATGCGCCCTAGGATGGTGCACCCTCCTCACAAGTTGCCAAAACCATTGAACTGAAGCTCTCTGCCAACTCGAAGCTCTGATGGAGAAACCCTCTTACAGGTCTCTGAATCTGTCCTGTAGCTTTCCACTGAAACTGTCCTCAAGGCAAACTGACCTCTGCAAGTCCTCCCTGCTAGCTGTGCGCCCTCCTCCTCAAGTGCGCCCTCCTCCTAGCAAGAACTAGCTCCACAAATAAATGAAGGACTAAACTTGCTGGTAACACCATGAATGTGGATGCCCAAGCTTTCCTCACTCAATGCATCCAACCTCATCCTCATGCTCCTCTCCCAACTCTCTTGGTGAACATAACAAGGAATAATGAGCTCTCCTTTGCCCTTGCACCCTCCTTAAGGAAGCATAAGGAAACCTAAAATATGAGTGGATGAGATCATCTCATCTCATCCCTAATCAATGGTTGAGATCATCTCAAAAGAATCTCAACTCAAAACCCACTTTACTTAAGTTTCCATAGTTTCACTTTATGTCCTTCAATTCACCCACAAAGTGAATTAATTGTCATTTTAGGCTAAAATGACCAAATTTCACTTTTGACTTAAATATCCTAAGTCAAAGTGAAATTAGACATATGGTACATGGTACAAAGTACTTCCCACATGTGTTTAGAAGCTCACAAACACAAGGGGACCACTTTCCAAGGTACCCAAATCTCAACACTCCCTCTTATCGAGGAAAGTGCCCTTCACCCCCAATATCATCCCTATAGTGGACATGGTCGCCTACTAGCAAATACGTAGTGAGTATGGCTGTACCCTTATCAATGAAAGTAGTCTCTGACACAGATCTGCTCAATCTGCGTGATCTATAGATGGAAGTGTCTCTCCACCTATCCAAGATCACCTAGATTTTGGTATCAAACCAAATATCTCAACCTTGGTCTCCCACCAAGGATTTCTATCTCTTGGCATTTCACCAACGGTCACTAGTCTTGGCATCTCACCAAGAGTCACTCTCTTGGCATCTCACCAAGAGTCTCCCCCTCTTGGTATCTCACCAAGAGTACTTAGATCTCGACATCTCACCAATATCCTCAACTTGGCCTCTCACCAAGTAGCTTCCACCTGAAGTGGAACCAAAATCTGATCTGCCCGTCTTTATAGCCAAGTGAGGCTTAAGCCTCTGTCGTGCCTTGCCGCTCCTCCTCATTAATCTCTGATGCTCTGAAGCCCCTGCACCAACCCTCTGTCTCGACAACTCTGAAACTGAAGCTGTCTCGGGTGGACCAGTCACCCCTGATGATGGTGTCTATGAAAACTGAGTTCGAGCTCCCTCTGAATCACTACTATGAGTCAGTAGGTCCTCCTCAACTCTATCTCCCCACCTGATGCTGGATGGTTTAACAACAGACAAAGTAGTCGTGAATGCACACTCTCTCGCAAACTGTTCATCGAACTCAAGCTCCTCTGCTGTCGCTGCTGAAACATCCTGCAACTTCTTCTTCTTTTTGGGACACTGTCCTGCATAGTGACCCATCCCCCTACAGGAAAAACATCTCACTGTGCTCATGTCTCTCTTCTGCCCACTGCTTCTCTCTCCTCCCTGTGGTGGGGCCCCAAACTTGGGACCCTGCCGACCTCCCCGATTAGTCTTCTTGTTGCCCTTTGTCCAAAGAGCAAGGTCCTCATCACCCTGCAATGTCTGCTGCTGTCCAGAAGCCTCTGATATAAGTCTAGTCTCCTCTTGAACGAAATCATCCCACATCCTCTCCCAAGTGGGCATGATCTCCCCGACAACAATGCCACGAACGAATGGACCCCATGGTTTGGTAAAGCTGTTTAAGGCGGTCGTCACCATAGAATCTGCGTCCACCACCTCTCCAACGACTCCAAGCTCATCTCTGATCTGAGTGTATCGACCAAGGAAAGAAGTAACCGACTCATCCTGGAGCATACGAATTCCCCTGAGTCGATCATACATAACCATCTTTTGTTTCTGGTTAGAGCTCTCATAAAACTTGCATAGAGATGCCCACATCTCTATGCAAGTGGGGAATGATGTGATCCCACACTGCATCACATATCGTCCTTTTTGCCTTGTTATTCCTCTTCTTGAACTCTGCTAAAATATGAGTGGACGAGATCATTTCATCTCATCCCTAATCAATGGTTCAGATCATCTCAAAAGAATCTCAACTCAAAACCCACTTTACTTTAGTTTCCATAGTTTCACTTTATGTCCCTCAATTCACCCACAAAGTGAATTAATTGTCATTTTAGGCTAAAGTGACCAAATTTCACTTTTGACTTAAATCTCCTAAGTCAAAGTGAAATTAGACATAAGGTACATGGTACAAAGTACTTCCCACATGTGTTTAGAAGCTCACAAACACAAGGGGACCACTTTCCAAGGTACCCAAATCTCAACAAGCTCATCTCAAGCTTGTCAAGCAGGTTCCAAGAAGAATGCGCCCAAGCTAGTGCACCTTTCCTTCCTTGATGCTCTATCCACTGAATCAATGTGCCCTTCCTCCTCCTTTGCCCAATGAAGAAACCCTTGCACACAAACAAGCTGTTGTGTGCCTCCTTCAAGATGAACCGGTCAGATCTGAAGTAGCACAAGAACTCCTAGTGCCTGCTAAGCATACGCCCTCCTCTAAATGTGTGCCCTCCAACTAGCTAGTACTCTCACACACAAATGATGATGCTACAAGCCTCCTAGCACTCTCCATGGATGGAGGTGGTCAAGCTCTCCTCACCAAATGCTTCCATCCTCATCTCTTTTCTCGTCTCCCAATTCTCCTGGTGAATGAATGAAGGAATAAGCCTCTCTTGGCCCTATGCGCCCCTCTTGAACCATCCATAAGGAAACTTAAAGATGGATGGACTAGATCACTCCAAGCTCCATCTAATCAATGGGTGAGATCATCCCAAAAGAATCTCACTTAGAAACCCACTTTGGGTTAAGTTTCCTAAGTTCACTTTATGTCCCTTCATTCACCCACTTGGTAAATAAAATGTCACTTTTGCCATAAATGACATATTTCACTTTTGACTTAAATCTCCTAAGTCAATGTGAAATTAGAACATGAAGTAAAGTAATAAGGGTAATAGTCTCCCCGTTTGTGTTTAAAGACTTACAAACACAAGGGGACCACTTTGCAATGTATCCAAATCTCAACACTCCCTCTTATCAAGGAAAGTGTCATTCACCCCTCCAATCTCATCTTGCAGTGGACATGGTTGCCTGCTGGCAAATACTCGGTGAGTATGGCTGTAACCTGATCATCACAAGTGGTCTCTGACACAGATCTGCTCAACCTGCCTGATCTCTAGATGGAAGTGCATCTCCACCTGTCCGAGATCACCTAGATTTTGGCATCACACCAAAGATCTCAACCTTGGCATCTGACCAAGGATTTCTACCTCTCTTGGCATCTCATTAAGAGTTTCTCTCTTGGCATCTCACCAAGAGTCTTATCTTTTGGCATCTCACCAAGAGTATTTGGACCTTGGCATCTCACCAAGATCCTCAACATGGTCTCTCACCAAGTGACTTCCACCTGAAGTGGAATTTGAAGCTGATTTGCTCGTCTCAATAGCCAAGTGAGGCTCAAGCCTCTTTGGTGCCCTGCTCCCGCTCATCAATCTCTGATGCTCTGAAGCCTCTACACCAACTATTTGTCTACTCGACAACTATGAAACTGAAGCTATCCTGGGTGGACCAATCACCCTTGAATTTGTTGTCCTTGAAAACCGAGTCTGCGTCCCATGAGATACAACACTCTCAATCTGTGGGATCTCCTCAACTTTGTCTGCGCACCAACCGCTGGATGGTGTATCAACTGACAAAAGCACACTCCCTCTCAAACTAAGCAGTGAACTCCTCCTCCTCCGTTGTCACTACAGTACCATCCTGCTATTTCTTCTTCTTCTTGGGACACTATCCAGCATAGTGCCCCATCTCTCCACAAGCAAAGCATCTCACTGTGCTCATGTTTCTCTCTTTCCCACCGCCACTCTGTTGTGGTTTGGCCCCTCCCTTTGGACCCTGTCTAGCACCCTTTTTGGTCTTCTTCTTGCCCTTTGTCCAAAGAGCAAGATCCTCATCACCCTCTGATATACACTACTATCTTGAAGATCCAGAGTTGCATCTCAGCTCCTCCTGTACGAAGTCGTCCCAAAGTCTCTCGCAACTAGGCATGACCTCCCTGGCTACAATGCCTCACACAAATGAACCCCAAGGTTTGGACAAGTTGTTTAAGGTTGTCCTCATCAAAAAGTTTGGATCCACAATCTCTCCGACTGCTGCTAACTCATCTCGAATCTGTGTAAATATCCCAAGGTATGATGTCACCGACTCTGAATTGAGCATTTGAATGGTCTCGAGCTTCTCCTACAAAATCGTCTTTCGGTTCTGATTGGGACTCTGGTAGAGCTTGCACAATGAGGCCCACATCTCAAAGGCATAGTCCTTCCCAGTCAAATGGGGTATGACATGGTCTCTCACTCCATCACAAATAGTCCTCTTTGCCTTGGTGTTCTTCTTCCTGAAATCTACATCCAACAAGGGAGATGGAGCATGTGCAGGATGAATCACCATGGGAGCTTGAACTATATCCCATAGTTCAAGATCCTCCAAGACAAATATTATCTTGGTCTTCCAAGGGGACCAACTGCTATCTCCGACTAGCCTATCCTCTGCCCTCATCTGAGACACTGACATGGCTGTCCACTGAAACTCAACTTGATGCTACAACTGCAAAAGAGTACATCCTCACTCCTGTCAACACAGGTGTGAAAAGAGGCTGTCCAAATACAACCTCACTCCTGTCAACACAGGTGTGAAAAGCGGTTGTCCAAACTGTCCAAAACAGTCACACAAAACTGCCCATTGTATGCTCTACAAATCAGCCAAACTTAGCCACCAAGGCTTTGATACCATGTAGATTTTTGAGGAACTATGAGGGCTGCTCAACAGGTCTGTCTTTGACCTCTTGTTGGGCTCTAAGTTTCATCAACCAAATCTGTCCTTTGCTACGTTTTAGGACAACAAACAGGTCTGCTCAAATCTGTCAAGAATTCTTCCCTCAACTGATGGATATATGCTCTTTTAAGGTGTCCTTGCAAGTATTTTTAGTAACCCAATGTTAGTGTTATCTACCAAGTTGCACTAGTATGGACTTGCAGATGAGCCGCCAAAGATTAGACAATGACTTGTTCAAAATTCAGAGTTCAGAAGTCTAGCCGGCCAATGTGGCCCTTTTTAAAACTTTTTTACCACATTTCCATACCCTACGGGGAATTGTAATAAAATGACTTAAGCATGTGATTTTTGTAAAAGGCTTCGCCACCCAAGGATTAGACACTAGTAGTTTATTCTAGAGTGTTTTTTTTACTTGATAATTATATCCTTCTCTTTAAGCGAAATATAACTTTAGAGTTTTTTTCACTCAATAACCTCCAACGCTGGAGTAATTGTACTAGCAGATATGACTTGGGGGGTGTTTTAAGTCTAGAGTCTTATGTATATAACCATGCTAAGCATTATCCTAGAGTTCTATGGAAATGTGCTAAGTCCCCCTTAGGATTTTTTTTTTTTTTTTTTTATCAGTTAATAAAAAATTTCCCATAAAACGGAAGTTTTTAATTGTAATTTGAAGTTGTTTTAAAAAAATGGTACTAGGAGGCATTATATGCCTTGGGGGTGCTCATTTTTGAACCTAGAGCACCCACTTTATCTAAGTACCCACTTTTGTGAGTGAAATTAGTGATTTTAATCACTAAAAAGGTAATTTTACTCTCAAAAGCCAAAAAAGACATAAAAAATCAGCATTGCTAAATTTTAGCAAAGTTGTCGAAGACATGTTTTAACATGTTTTTAGTCAAATAAAGCCTAAAAGGCTATGTGGCACTCATAAGAGGCAAGTAAAAGGTTGTTAAGCTTGAGTGAGTGAGGTGTAGCTTTGAGTTAAAGTTGAGTTGGGTTTGTTTCAAGCATGCAGGCAAAAGGAAGTGCACCCCTCTTGGAGAGGTGGCACATTCTAAAGAGGGGCCACCCTCTCTAGGAGATGTGGTGCCCTCCTACTCTCTTCATACCTTACACTTGTCTTATTTTGGAGTAAGAGGAGAGGTGGCAGCCCTTTGGCTACCGCTTGGCTCTCATCCTCTTCAACTTGGTGCGCCCCTCTCTTCCACTTGGTGCACCCTCCTCTCTTGGGCTTCTCCCTCATTTGCTATATAACCAAGCACTCACCTCTTGCGCAAGCTAGTTGGAGCTTGGGTGATCTTGCTTGTTGATGTTATTGTAATATTTCTTTCTCATTGGAATAAAAAGGATTTGGAGGCTACTACATGGTGTAAAGCAATTTTGTGTGGATCATCTATGTTCAATTTGTGTATGAGGTATAAGCTTTCTTGTTAATTTTTTGCATTTGTTGTTAAATCTTGGCCTTGGAAGGGGAGCTACCTCCCAATATGATAGAAATAGAAAAACTAGCTCGCTTAATATTTCTATTGATTCATGTATGTAAAATGGTTTTGAATTGCATGCTTATTTAGCTTAATATTCATGCTTTCATGCTCCTATATTATGAGACACCAATGCATTTAACCTTTTTGCAGGAAGTTTTAAATTGTGCAAGATATCTCACTTGAAGGATAGGTTGAGATAGTTTGCATCTTCCTCGTTCTTCAAGATTGTAGTGAACAACATAGTCCCTCAGTTTTCCACCAAAGCAAGGAACCCCATTGCCCAAGGCTTTTCAAGGGACCGAGCAATTCTACTCTCTCTTTCTCTCTTAAATTCTAAATTTCTTTGGTTACTTAAATCTACATTCTAGATCTACCATATTTCAATCTAAATACATAAGTAGATCAGATTTGTAGAAGCATTTGTTTAGATCTTAGCTTAGTTTCAATTTATCTATCTTTTCAAGCAAGATCGAGCAATAGGAAAAGTCTCTTTTGCAAGTTAAAACTTAGTCAAATTTAAAGGCTTTAAGAGGGATTTTTGATATTATGCTTTAGCTTTCATATCTAGCAAGTTAAGTGCTTTGAATTTGCTGCTCTTTAAAAGCAGTCAAAGACCCTAAGGAAACAAGCTTTCTAGCTTGCTTTCCTTAGTTCCTTTCGCTCATTTATCATAGCTGCTCTTTAAAAGCAGTCAAAGACCCTAAGGAAACAAGCTTTCTAGCTTGCTTTCCTTAGTTCCTTTCGCTCATTTATCATAGATTTTTACTTTAACTTGCCCCCAAGGACACACCAAGTGGATTGAATATTTCTTCCATGTCACCTAGGTGTGTATAAAGGCGGCAACAGTTAGTACATGCAAACCTCAAAACATATAGCACTCCTCTAGGATCTTAACAAGCTCCTACTGCTGATTTAAACACTAAGCATACATGAAGAATGAACACAGGTATTTTTGGCCAACACGACCCTGGATAAAACCCCCCCGGGGAAAACTAGTCTAGAATGAAAGTATATATAAGTGTGATCTCAAGTAAGGAATACAACAAGCAATACAATACAATAGAACATGTCTATGTAGCAAGCTCCTCTCAAGATTGTCAAGCAGGTTCCTAGAAGAATGCGCCCAAGCTAGTGCGCCCTTCCTTCCTTGATGCTCTATCCATTGAATCAATGCGCCCTTCCTCCTCCTTTGCGCAATGAAGAAACCCTTGCACACAAACAAGCTGTTGTGTGCCTCCTCCAAGATGAACCTGTCAGATCCGAAGTAGCACAAGAACTCCTAGTGCTTGCTAAGCATACACCCTCCTCCAAAGGTGCACCCTCCAACTAGCAAGTACTGTCACGCACAAATGATGATGCTCCAAGCCTCCTAGCACTCTCCATGGATGGAGGTGCCCAAGCTCTCCTCACCAAATGCTTCCATCCTCATCCTTTTGCTCCTCTCCCAACTCTCTTGGTGAACAAATGAATGAATAAGCTTCTCTTGGCCCTATGCGCCCCTCTTGAACCATCCATAAGGAAACCTAAAGATGGATGGCCTAGATCACTCCAAGCTCCATCTAATCAATGGGTGAGATCATCCCAAAAGAATCTCACTTAGAAACCCACTTTGGGTTAAGTTTCCTAAGTTCACTTTATGTCCCTTCATTCACCCACTTAGTGAATAAGATGTCACTTTTGCCATAAATGACATATTTCACTTTTGACTTAAATCTCCTAAGGCAACGTGAAATTAGAACATAAAGTAAAGTAATAAGGGTAATAGTCTCCCCCTTTGTGTTTAGAGACTCACAAACACAAGGGGACCACTTTCCAAGGTACCCAGATCTCAACAACAATATGATACAAACCCAAGAGATTTCTCCCCAACTCCAACTAACTCAAAAGAGGAGGGTCAACTTAGTTTTATAGCACTTGGGTTGAGAATCCCAATGTGGAGGGTGCACATCCCAAATTTTAAGTGACAATTGGATGTGTGGGATCGAGCCACATTTCCCAGAAGGTGAGTTAACTCACCACTAGTGAAGATAGAGAGTGGGAGAGGGAGCCAAATGGCCAAGGGAAGGTTGAGATCTCCCTTGGGATCATCAACCCACTCCACAATGCGCCATCTACTCAAGGAGGTGCACACTAGCCTTTGGGATCTCCATCAAGTGGATAGAACTCCCCACTTAACTCACTCTAACTCTCTCTAAACTACCACTAAGTCACAGTGAAGTGAGAGAGAGAGATAGTTAACTAAAAACATGTTGGAAACATGTTTCCACAAAAATTAACATTTGCTGATTTTTGTCATTTATTTACCTTTTTCGAGAGAAAATCATTTTTTCTTAAGTAAAACTCAATATTTACCCTCGAAAAGATGGTATTTAGGTAAAGTGGATATTCTGGATGTGAAAACGAGTACCCACAAGGCATATAATTCTTCCTAGTACTACTTTTTTAACTTATTGACCAATTACAATTAAAAAATCCCATTTTACGGGAAATTTTCTTGGCAAAAAACTTAAAAAAACCTAAGGGGGACTTAGCGCAACTTCCATATGACTCAAAAATGATGACTTAGCATGATAATATAAACAGTTAGACACTAGTCTTGGATTTCCAAGCTAAGGCCTGACCATCAATACACACTCTAGCTTTGGAGGTATTTGAGTGAAAAAACTTAGAAATTATAACTCGCCTAAAATGAATTTCAAGCAAGAAATAATTAACAAGTGAAAAAAACCACTCTAGAGTATGTACTCATGATCAAGTCTTAGGAAGCCAAGCCTTTTACAAAATCATCATGCCATTCTCATCTTTTTACAATGCCCCACATGGGATGGAAATGTGAAAAAAAGGTGGTCAATTTGATTGGATGGACTTCTGAACTCTGAATTTTGAGCAACTATTTGCTCAATCTTTGACAGATCAATTGCAAGTCCATCCTAGTGCAACTTGGTGGATAACAGGCCCCATGTTAGTTTACATTTTAAAAGATTCCAAGGTGGTCTTAAAATCGTCAAGTATTGGGTTAATCGGCCCTTTTCCTTGTTGATCTAGTCAAAATTTAAACCCATTTTATAATAGAATATATTGACACTCAGTCCATGAGAAATTACAATTTTTACTTGTACCATTTGAAATTTATTGTAGTAAATAACCAAGAGGCATTTAAGTAGCATTTCTCTTGACAATGCATATTGATTATTCTTCATGTTTTCGATAGCAAATTACTGTCTCCCATAAACCTTATTTTCACTATTGAAAAAATATCCCAAACCCATTTTCCATAGTGAAAAAACTCCGAGAAATGAGATTACTCGGTAGAAGTTCTGAGTTCTACACCAGATTTGCACTTGAAATGAATTTTCTAGTAGATTTTAGCCCCTCTGTGGCTGATCAAAGAAACAAAATGAAATTATATTAATGTCCATGGGCAACCAAAGTAGGTCATGGGACTTTAAAGTGCAACAAAAAATTAGTAGTAATGAAGGACTGGTATCATATAAGTTGCAGTTTTTCAAAAAACAATAATAACAATAACAATGAAGGAGTTCCTAGAGCATCTCCGAAAACAAAAAACAAAGATCAATATAAAAGACCTAATATGGAAATTTTCCTATAAAATTTCACATCTAAACTGCAAGGACAAAGGAAAAATCTGCATATCCCTAATCCTTTAAGAAATTATTTTTACAACCTTTTTTTACATTATGCGATGACCTTATCATCAAACGTTCACCATTCGGCATTGACGCTTCACGAGTGCTATAATCAAACTTAGCACATGGTCTCATGTTTTCATTAAATAGAGTTAAAATTGGACATGTTTCTTGCAAGGGGTCTTCAGAGCAGCTATCTCCAGAGAGTAGGTTACACTCATACCAACTTCTGTGTTAAGATTGTAGCAAGGAAGCTCTTCCATCATCGTTATAGCCTCCTAGGATAATGGAGGACAATGAAACTTAGGCTGAGTTGATTACTTAAATGATTTCCTAAGTCTAACTCAGGAAAATAATTGTCGATGTGTTATAATCTTCAGTTGACTTTATTGAGTACTTTTTCTAAAGTTAAAGTGAAAAATAATTTAAGTTGTGGTCTTTTAATCTTGACCATTGATCTCATCATGAGGGTGCCGGTTGATCTCAGCCTTCAATCGTTTTGGAGATTAGGGTTTCACTTGCTCAATGAAGAATATGAGAACAACTTGGCTAAGAGGGCGCATAAGGAGAAGGAGAAATCAATCTACAGAGAGATTGGTTGCAGATTTGAGTGTGAGGGTTTGCAGGGAGACAAAGGAGGACTCATCAAGCAGATTGGCACACACATCTTCAGCATTGCAGAGGACTTTAATCTCAGATCTGAGGGCCGCCATATTAGGTGACGCAACACCCACGCAAACAACTGTACGATATTGCGTAAAGGCTTACACAGGTGTCTCATCAGGCATGTTTTGGTTCAGGGATTTGCAGAGAGGGGCCGTACAATTGTTGGGGAGGAGTTTGGCTGAGCATTTTGCTTGGTATTTGGCTAGGCCAATTTGTATTGTAAGAGAACTCTATATTTCCTTGCTGAAAATAATAAAATCTTAGATCTGTTGCACCGGTTTTCCCATCTTGAGTTTTTCCGGGGACTATTGTCGAAAAATAAGTGTGTTCATTTTGATGTGATTGCTGTCTACTTTTACTTTCAATTCCTTGGACATTTATTTCTACTGTGTATTTAATTTACTGTGAAGAAAAACCCTGAATAATCAGTTAAAATTAATTTTGATTGGTTTGAAGTGTACTGGGTTTAGAAATTTCACATGGTATCAGAGCAGCACTGTTAAAGAGGCAGTATCACTAGTGGGTTTTCAAGTTCCAAAAGAAATATGAAGTTTCAGACATAGATCTTCCCTTGCGCCTAGGGTTTTTGCGCTAGGGTTTCAACATAAAATAGAAGCAGATGTAGGGTTTGAACTGTGAGGGTTTGAACATAACACTTTCAGAAAATGGCCATGAGTTTGAGGGTGGAAGACAGGTTACAAGGGGCTCATAATTACCCCACCTGGAAAGAAAGGATGACAATGATATTGGAAGTCAATGACGTGTTAGAGCATGTCAGTGACAAGGTAACATCTCCCACAGGTGCAATTGAATTGGTCATTTGGAAGAAAGGTGAGGCTAAGGCCAAGAGCCTAATTCTTGATGGGATAAAAGACCATGTGGTCCCACATATTGTTAATGATTGTAGCTATAGGAGACATCCTCCAGCCTACAAACCTGTGAGATGTGGAATATAGCAGCTATGTGAAGTCTTACTCTTAGCTTACAAACCTGAGAGAAAGCCCCTAATAAAGGGTTCGTGGTTCCAGCCTGGGACAGGGGCTAGGAATGTATATGGCCTCCTCCATGACGTGAGAGAGAAGAACTCTAGATGATTATTCGACGTAAGAGCGATCTGTTGAGTTAGAGAAATCCCAAAAAGCGTTGGGCACATCAGCATGAGAATAAGAACGAAGATGATGTGATGGCCTCCTCTGAATAGCAACAGAGTTGATGTGAAGACTCCAGATGATCCTCCTGTCGATAGCAGTGGGAAAGCATATCTGTAGAGCAGACGTGACTATGGCTGAGCATAAGTGCACGTGTGAAGACCTAGTTCATCTGTGTAATGCAGTGACTCATGTCTATGACATCCCTATGGATGTAGCCCCTAGTGGGTGTATCAGATCCTTTGCTATATATTGTTCAAGAGTAAGACCTACCTATAACCCTAGTTATTGTGTAAAGGGTACAAGTCGGCCCTATCTTATTGTGTTTAAAGATAAACTGTAAAAGATAATTAATATTAATATTAATATTAATTATTATAATAATAAACAATTAATATGTCTAAGTGAGGTCGGCCCTATTGTGCCAATAGACACTTCAGTTGATAGGATAAGTCTAATATAAGTAAGATGAAATCTTTCATTTGAAGACACACACTCACTTGTAAGTTTTGGAAATTTCAGCAAGTACACTTCTTGGTAAAAGTTGTGCACCTCTCTTGGGCGCTAGGGTTTCTAGGTTTTGTGCACCCTCTTGTGTGCTAGGATATTCTTGGTGGTGAAAAGGTCTTTCTCTTGAAGAGTATAGCAAAGGATTTGGCTGGGTTTTTCTCCCTTGTTTGAGAAGGGTTTCCTAGGATATATCTTGTGTTCTTGTGCATGGTGCTTCTTCATGTGATCTTGGTTGCTGCAACATTTATGGTTATGGTTAATTGTTAAAATGAAATGAACTTCATATTTAGCCTAAATGCTATGAAAAACTAACAGATATCTCAGGAAAAGTTGAGGCAAAAGACATGTGGAAAGCCCTAAGTGACTTCTACCAAAACAAAAATGAAAACTGAGTGATGGCTTTGTGTAAGCAACTGCATGGAACCAAGATGGCCAAAGATGTGGGTGTAATACCTTATCTTACTAGTATAACATAAATTAGGGATGAACTTGCAACAGTCGGTGAAAATATTGAAGATCCTAAGCTAGTGCGTATTGCACTAGATGGCTTTGCACTAGATGGATTTACTAAGTCACGAGACGTTTTTGTCCATGGTGTGGTAGCTCAGGAGAAGCTCCCTGATTTGCAGCGGTTGTGGGATGATTTTGTGCAGGAAGAGATTAGAATTGGTCAAGCAGGACCATCATCTTCAACTCATGCAGAGGAGGAAGAAGGCTTGGCCCTTGCAGGCAAAGCAAAGGGCAAGAAGAAGAGGAAAGGTGGAAAGAAAAGCATTGACTTCTCAAAAGTCAAGTGTTTCTAGTGTTACAAGATGGGTCACTTTGCATCATAGTGTCCAGAGAGAAAAAAGAAGAAGCCACAGATGGCAACTTCAGCAACAGTGGATGAGTTTGCCAAGTCGTTTGAGGAGGATTTTTTCTTCATAGCCTATATGTCTAGTACAACTGTTTCAGACATGTGGTTTGTAAACAGTGGTGCATCTTGTCATATGACATGGCGCAAAGAGTGGTTTACTAGGCTACATGAGGGAGGCGTAAATCTAGTCATTGAGTTAGGGGAGGAAAGGCGCTATAAGGCACAAGGAGTTGGCACAGTCTCATTTCAGAGGGAGTTCGGGAAACCACTCTGTTTCAGTAATGTGTTATATGTCCCAGGGTTGACCAAGAACCTCATCTCGGTCTCTACTCGTGAGGATAAGGGATATGAGGTCACTTTCTGTAAAGGAAAGGTGTTCACTGAACCTGGTGGGACAGGTGAGAAGATGGACATGATGATTGGGGTTCAAGAGGAGAAGGCCTATAGGTTATATGTTCAGCCAGGGAGAGCATTAACAAGTTTCACCACAAATATAGGTGAGTTGAGGCATAGGAGGATGGCACACATTCATTTTGGTGCTTTGGGGCATTTGAGGGAGGCAATCATTGGATTGCCTAAGATTACAACTGAGAGTCATGACCCTTGCAAGGGTTGTGCGTTGGGCACGTATGCCCGAAAACCCTTTCCATCTAGCGAGCACAGGTCCAAGGGAGTACTGGATCTGATACACTTTGACGTATGTGGTCGATGAGTGTGGAGTCAGTGAGTGGCTCTAGATACTTTGTCTTGTTTATGGATGACTACTCCAGGAAGACTTGGATTTACTTTCTAAAGACCAAGGATGAGGTCTTTGCGAGGTTTCAGGAGTTTAGAGCCCTGGTGGTAAACCAGATTGGGAGGAAGATTAGGGTCTTAAGATCAGATAATGCGAGAGAGTACACCTCCAAGGAGTTTGAGGATTATTGCACAACATCAGGGATTAAGAAGGAACTCACAATTCTTTACAATCCTCAACAGAATGGAGTGGCTGGGAGAAAGAACATGACTGTGGTTGGAGCAGCACAAGCTATGATTCATGATTAGGGATTGCCATTGTTCTTATGGGAAGAAGCGAGCAGTGCTGCAGTATATTTGCAGAATAGGAGTCGCCACATAGTTTTGGGGAAGTAGACACCTGAGGAGATATTTTCAGGTACTAGGCTAGATGTGAGTCATATTCACATCTGGGGCAGTGTATGTTAATGTCATGTCCCTTCAGAGAAGAGGACGAAGCTGGACCCTACAACGGTGAAGGGGTTACTTGTTGGTTACAGTGAGGCTTCCAAAGCCCACAGGATCTATGTGCCTGCACACAGGAAGGTTATTGTGTGTAGAGATGTACAATTCGAGGAGGAACGTGCAATGAGGAGATTGAAGGATTTGCCAGCAAGTGTAGAGAACCAGCAAGAACAAAGCACATGAGTCCACAAGCAGGAGGCACAGAGTCATAAGATAGGATCATAGGAGCAGACACATGATACAAGTGTTCAGAGGGAGACTGTTGGATAGGATCATCAAGAGCGAGTTGATGATGAGGAGGAGCATCATGATGCAGTTCCCCAAGAGCATATTACTGGGCCACGACCTAAGTGGTACAAGTCCACAGTTAGTGATTCTAGGTTTGCAGGGCTTCCAGAGAGGGACTTCAGATGCAACAAACCACCAGAGAGACTTGGATATATGGCATTGATGACTCAACTCATTGATGCTGAGCCTTCCAATTATGAGACTCCTGCACGACATAAGGTGTGGCAGGAGGCCATGATGGAGGAATATGCCTCCATTATGAAAAATGATGTATGGGAGGTAGTTCCGAGGCCAGAGGATAAAAAGGTGGTTGGATCCAAGTGGATTTACAAAGTTAAGCATGCAGTAGATGGAAGCGTGGACAAGTACAAAGCCCGCTTTGTGGCCAAGGGGTTTTAACAACAAGAGGAAGTTGATTACGAGGAGACTTTCTCTCCAGTGGCCAAGTATTCTTCAATTCGAGCAGTCATTTCATTGGCAACAAAGAAGGGTTGGCGCGTTCATCAGATGGACATGAAGACCGCCTTTCTCAATGGAGGAGTTGAGGAGGAGGTATTTTTTGAGCATCCTGAGGGATTTGAGGTTGGCAACAAAGAGACGCATGTGTGCAGACTGAGGAGAGCCTTGTATGGGCTCAAGCAGGCACCTCGTGTATGGTACTTGAGGATTGACAACTACTTGAGGGAGATGGGATTCCAACAAAGCGAGGTAGATCCGAATCTGTATTTTCTTGCAGGGAAGGAGCCTCTTATACTGGTACTTTATGTAGATGACCTATTTCTCACTGGAAATGAGCAGTTGATAGAAGATTGCAAGGTCAAACTTGCAACAAAATTTGAAATGAAAGACCTTGGGTTGATGCACTATTTCTAGGGTTGGAGTTCTGGCAGATGGATGGGCGTTTCTTCCTAGGATAGGTGTAGTATGCAGTAGAGATTTTGTGCAGGTTCAGGATGATGGACTATAGGCCCATGTCCACACCTTTGGTTACAAACTAGAGGAAGATTGATGCATCGGATTCGAAGACAATAAACCCTACTGTCTGTCATCATTTGATTGGATCGCTCATGTATTTGGTCAATACTTGGCCAGATATCAGCTTTGCAGTAAACTCTTTAAGTCATTTCATGGTGAACCCTTGAAGAGTACATTGGATTATTGCGAAGCATGTGCTTCGCTATCTCAGGGGGACAGTGGAGTACGGGCTATTGTATGAGCGCAATGGTGGAGTGACATTAGCAGGTTTTATAGATGTTGATTGGGCAGGATCTGCAGAGGAAAGGAAGAGTACTTCAGGTTGTTACTTCAACATTGGATCGGGCATCATTTCCTAGTTCAGCAGGAAACAAAGATCAGTGGCATTGAGCTCTGCTGAGGCAGAGTACATGGAAACTAGTTTGGCAGCTTGTGAGGCACTGTGGTTAAGGAAGTTACTTTTGGGCTTGTTCAGGAAGGAGCTATAAGCTACTGTGATTCACTGTAACAATCAGATTTGCATCAAGCTCTCTAAGAATCCGGTGTTTCATGATTGTATCAAGCACATTGATATCAGGGATCACTTCATTCGGGATTGTGTACAGAGAGGAGTCGTGAGGCTTGATTACATACAGACTGATGAGCAGATGGCATGCATCTTTACCAAGGCACTGAATAGACAGAAGTTTGAGAAGTTCATAGATCAGATGGGGTTAAGAAATAATCCCTTCCTCGCTAAGAGGGAGTGTTCAGATTGTAGCAAGGAAGGTCTTCCATCATGATTACAACATCCTAGGATGATGAAGGACAATGAAACTTAGGCTGAGTTGATTACTTGAATGATTTCCTAAGTCCAACTTAGGAAAATAACTGTTTATGTGTTATAATCTTCAGTTGACTTTATTGAGTACTTTTTCTAAATTTAAAGTGAAAAATAATTTAATTTGTGTTCTTTTAATCTTGACCATTGATCTCATCATGAGGGTGAGGGTTGATCTCATCCCTCAATGCTTTTGGAGATTAGGGTTTCACTTGCTCAATGAAGAATAAGAGAACAACTTGGCTAAGAGGGTGCATAAGGAGAAGGAGAAATCGATCTACAGAGAGATTAATTGCAGATTTGAGTGTGAGGGTTTGCAGGGAGACAGAGGACTCATCAAGTAGATTGGCACACACATCTTCAGCATTGCAGAGGACTTTAATCTCAGATCTGAGGGCCGCCGTACTAGGTGATGCATCACCCACGCAGACAGCCGTACGATATTGTGCAGAGGCTTACGCAGGGGTCTCATCAGGCACGTTTTGGTTCAGGGATTTGCAGAGAGGGGCTGTACAATTGTTGGGGAGGAGTTTGGCTGAGCATTTTGCTTGGTATTTGGCTGGGCCGATTTGTATTGTAAGAGAACTCTATATTTGCTTGCTGAAAATAATAAAATCTCATATCTGCTGCACTGGTTTTCCCATCTTGGGTTTTTCCGGGGACTATTGTCCAAAAATAAGTGTGTTCATTTTGATGTGATTGCTGTCTACTTTTACTTTCAGTTCCTTGGACATTTATTTCTGCTGTGTATTTAATTTACTGTGAAGAAAAACCCTGAGTAATCAGTTAAAATTAATGTTGATTGGTTTAAAGTGTACTGGGTTTAGAAATTTCACATTCTGTACCTAAATTGTTTGCATATTTTTGCAACTTTTTTCTCTCTCCCATCTTCCTTGTCTCTTGAGTGAGGTAACTATATTGTTGGTCATAAATTAGTAAATTTTCTAGACATTTTGCACTAAAAGTTCAATTATTGATGTTGCAGGCAGTTTTGGAAAAACAGAGCTATATCCTCATTGGTAGAACAGATGTTGAGTACTTGATGAAACATGAATCTGCAAGTGCATTTTTAGAAAGTTCAAACGGTGAGAAATTGTCTGTACAGACACATAAAGACACAGAAAGCCTAGAAATAGAGATGGAGATGGATAACTTGCTGCTAAGCCTACGACCAATTAAACAGGTAAACAACTTCATCTGTCTGTTTCTTCTTGTTTTGAGCCAAGAATAAAGGAACTATATGTGCTAGAAAATGATACAGGGAAAGCAGTGTGCATCTTGGAAGCATAATTCAGATATACAATGGGTGAACAGGCTACTAATTCTGCTATCCACCTCATAAAGATTGATTATGTGATATTAAATTTTTCTTTACTTATCATTCTTTTGTTAATGATGTTGACTTTTAACTGTCGTGTGCAGGAGAATCTTATCAGAGATGATCAGAAGCTTGTTTTATTAGCAGCTCTCAGTGATTCCTTGGAATATGTTGCAGATTCTATAGAGAAGTAAGTGGAAATATGCTTCAGCTTGAAAGTTAATGCCATTGTTGTTATATTTTGCACTTATATGTTTGCATTTTTAGCTAACACACACACACAGGATAACGTGTTTTTATGTGGTATTCTCAAGAAAGGGGCATCGCTTTCGTGCTGTTTTTCACTATGGATACATTGCAAGTTGGTGAAATTTTTTCATCTGCTTAAACTGAAATTGTCAATCTTGCTCTTTGTTATGGAGTGCAAATATCTGTTCATGTCTTGTTAAAGAAATTGCTTCAATTTTGGTGTACTACATTCCTACATGACAGCTGTAGTACTTATAGGTCTAGTCTCTCTAACAGTTAAAGTGATTTTGGTGAAAGAACACCAAAAAGTAAATCAGAATGTTGTTGGATCTGAAGTATGTGAATTGTTCACTGACCCCTCTGTGGAATCATTTAGACTTGGACAAATATCTCCAAGCTCACTGAATCGGAGAAGGAAGGATAGTACTCACCAAACACATCATCATAGGAGAACCAGCAGTGTACTTACTGCAAGCCTTGCATCTCTTGCTGATCAGTATAGGAATCTGGCAGCTGAATGCCTACGTGTTTTAAGAATCGAGATACAATTGGAGGCATTATTTCATTTGCAGGTTGTTTACTCTATTTTCAGGTTAAGCTAAAATAGTTCACTTTTTTCCTTTGCTTAATTGTGGTTAGCACATTTTTCCATTTTCCTTGGCAATCCAACCACTCTCTGCAAGGAATATTTTCATGTGGGGATGGTATAGTTAGGTTTCATGAGCATAGTTATAACTTAAAATTAGTATATTCCAGTAACTATCTGCAACGTTCAATGCAGGATATGGCTATCAGGGAGTACATAGAGGATCAGGATGCAGAAGAGCCCGAGGACTTCATTATTTCCCTCACATCACAGGTTGGTTTATCTTCTTTATCCTTGCTGACTGTTGTATTAACTTACCAGATATGTTTCTCTATAGCTTTTATAAGTGGCTCTCTTTACTCATTAGAGTACATGCTATTTTGTTTTAGTAATACTTTCACTTTCTGTATTCTTAGTTTACTTGGGAGTTTCCTTGTGCAATCCTCTCAAGCTATTATTGCTTGTCTTGAGTCGCCATGACCTTGTTTGGTCATTTGCGGACATAATAATATAATTTCAATTTCAATTTCTGCCTCCAGACACAGAATGTTTATGCATAATTACAGTGCATGTGATGAGTATAGTTTTAGTATTTTAATTTTCCTTTTCTACGTAAGAACGTACTGAACCTGCTTCAATTTTTTAAGATGTTGTCTTCTTTCAAAATGCCTCATACAATACTTTTCGTCATGGTTTACTGTAATTGTATAGCTTCATAAATCTCTTTAGTTTTATGTGGGGGGGATGATGAATCTCATTTCATTTCCTTCAGGGAGGTTCAAATTTACTAGGAGAGCTATTATATATATTCCCTCATGATTTCAGGACACTCTTTTCCTTTTGAAACCGGATGCTATTCATTTCCTAATCATTATACATCTCATTGTCTTACAAGAATTTATCAACACTAAAAGGAATGACTGTAAAATTGTGAATTATCTATAATGTAATCAGTGTTTTTGTTTTCCTTCAACTAATTTCAAACTTAAGATTCCGATTTTTTGGTTTTGGTTCTATGTACCTCTGTTGCAAATTTGAGTGATTTATTGCAAATAACATGCTAAATATGAGATATTCAAGACACATGATATATCAATGGGAAAAATCGTGATACTTTATAAAATTTCATGCCAGAATAGGAATTTATTGCTGGATAAAAAAACACCACCTATAAGAGGCGAAAATCAGATTTTATTTGTGTTTTAGTGTACTGCTATTATGGGATTTTGAGCAAACAAGCTTTGTCAGAGTCTTCCAATGATTTTAGGGCAGGGAAACTAGGATTTTCATAGCCATAAATGAATCTTTTGTGTCACGGGGATCAATTTCAATCCACAGTTTTCAGATTCCCAGTTCCTGTGTAGGGATTTCAAACTTAAGTGATTCTATTGTCTTACAAGATGTCATATTTGATTTATTTGACATGGGATCATCCTAAAATTTGCATGCTTTCTCTCAAACAGATAACAAGGAGAGATGAAGAGATGGCTCCGTATATTCCAGAGACAAAGCGAAACTATATTTTTAGTGGAATTTGTAGTATTTCAGCAACGGCCACCATTAAGGTTTTTCTCTCTCACATCACATGTATGCGTAGATGCACTAGCAGATTGGTGCATGCACACATGGAACATTCAACAATTTTCCTTGTATTTAAGTTTTAACATGCTTCATTAATTTTGAATAACATAGTTGTTTCAAAATGTGTCTTTTACTGCAAGAAGTAACATCTATGCATCATATGCAGGCATTGAATGACATGAAGTCTATAAGTCTGTTTGGTATTCGCCAAATATGTCGGAACTGTATTGCACTGGAGCAGGTATTAGAACTTCAATCAGTTTGAAATATTGTGCCATTGTCAATTATATTATCAGTTAATTGGACATGCAAAATGCATGGGCTCTTTAATGCTTGAATAATCCTGCTCCAAATCCAGCTTCGAGTCAGTTTATTATAATATAAAACAAGGATATTTTAATGCCTCATCTGTGCAATAATATCTCAAATTCAGAAATGGGTGGTTTACTTTGTTTGTTGATAATGTTGGTTGAATTTGACTGCTGTTGAATAGAACATGTACTATTTTTACCATCATTGTTATTCACATTTTGATAAAAAGGTAGAATTCTGTGTGGAATTCATAGCTCACGACTTCTTATTAAATAATGAATTGATATCCTTCTCCTTCCTCTTCTTTAGTGCGTTTTCACTAGAAAATAAAATTATAATGAACCTTGAAACGTATGCCCTTTTAATTCCTTGTAACTTTGTGCTTTAATGAAAAGTACCTTAATGTAAGTTATTTAATATGACCGTTGTATTAGAAATTCTTTATAACCCTTTTCATTAAAGTTTTAAAACTTAACCCTTTTATCTTTTATTCGTCTTTAATGTGAGTTACTAAAATGCTATGATAACTTCAAATGGTGACTGCTATGGTTGATGCTTTTCATGTTGACATTTTTTGTTTTTAATATGTTTAAATAGTATAACACTTTATATCATGCTAATTTTATATAAAGGGGTAGACTAATTAACTAAGTGACCCATATGGAAAGGTCACGTAAATTAATCGTTGTGCAATCCTTCAAAACTCATTGGTTGAGCTTGATATTTCATTTATCCTTTAATCTGTTTTAACTAGAATTGATGTGTTGACTGTTCGCGACCTTTGATTTGAGGGTTTCTTTTGGGACTC
This sequence comes from Picea engelmannii, assembly GCA_009831015.1. Taxonomy (NCBI): domain Eukaryota; kingdom Viridiplantae; phylum Streptophyta; class Pinopsida; order Pinales; family Pinaceae; genus Picea; species Picea engelmannii. Next base: position 287,852 of record ML780807.1, read on the forward strand.
TTGGTGTACTTTCTTCACACAGCAACACGATATGGATTGATGGCTACAGGATACAACGTATGAATGGACAAGAATAATCTGTTATGAGTAAACTTCTGTACTTAATATTCTTTTTTTTTAAAATTTTAAGCTCGATGATTTTAGTGGCTCGATATGGCGGCTCTGTCTTCTATTGCCAGTCCTCGATACATACCATGCACCGCCGGCCAATTGATCAATTGGCTGAAGTTTTCCCAATTTCTGGATAGAGTTTTTAACACAACCTTAGTCTGCGGAAATGGCGGCTTGATAGTGGTGCAACCCAACGAATTTGCATCTGTTCGCAGAAATGGTGCCTTAGATTGCCCCAATGCTTTCTATGATTGGCACAATACCAAATGCATGTGCCATGGTGAATAGGCGGTGTTTTTCTGCGATATTCTCGATTGTAATAACTTAATGTAGGGCAGGGTTTGCGGATGGTGGCATATCTGCTGTTCTCAGCGCCCCCAATCTTTATTCGATTATTCAACCTTTGTGCACCTTTTTCTTCTTCTTGATTTCTGGTTTGGATGGATTACATTTTTTTTTCTAAAATCTAATTTCAATTTTGCAATACTCTGGTGTTCTTTTGAATGTGCAACAGACTGATTTTTTTATTTTGGACTTTAAATTTTCTGCAGAAGCACCTTTTTTTCTTCAACGGAATCTAAATGTCGAATAGCCAAATGGTCGGTTGTGGTCAGTGGACCAGAGATCAGAGAAACTCTTGCCAAAGGAAACGATATTTGACTAAAAGTCTAGTAGCCAAGGGCCAAGATCAGACTAGCTCTGATACCAAATGTGATGAACCAATCCGGTTTAGATCACAAGAGTCTAAAATATTTGGAACAATATAAAGAAATTCATAAGGACAAATAATATATATATATATATACAGAGAGAGAGAGAGAGAGAGAGAGAGAGAGAGAGAGAGAGAGAGAGAATAAAATGTATGATTAATTATATGATATGAATTGATTAAAATGAGGGTGGGGCCATATATACCCACCTAAGTCACCTGACACAATGACATGAGACACAAAAGAAAGAAAAATATGAGTGTCTGACACGTGACACTACGACCTAGGAAACAGGACACGGAGGACACGCCATAAATATATATGTGTGTGTGTGTGTGTTTAAAAAAATTGAAAATTACATGCAAAAATGAATATAGACATAAGGATTCAAATTTTGTTAGAAACTAGAACGTTTACATGATACAAATTCAATCATACAACTAGTTACTAGTACTACCTACTAATACTACATCCATGATGATCAAATGAAAAACACACAAGAAATTAGAACCATAAGCTGCAACATTCTCATTAAGTCATCAAAATCAAAATGTATTATAATCTACATAGATACGGAGTCAAATCACTATTACTATAGGTGGGAATGGCAATGGAAAATACAAAATAGGGTAGATACAAGAACTGTAGGTGGAAGAATCTCATAGCTCATGAGACATGACTGTTAGTAGTCCTCCATGTCACTATCATTAAAATCAACATCACTAACACTGCTCTCTCCTCCATCCTCCTCCTTCCCTATATCCAATCCAATCTGTGCATTTGAGGATGACCCCTCATGAGTGAAGGGAAGATTTTTACTAGGGTCATGACATAAGAGTTCAACAATCAATGCCACTGACTTTGAGGTACATAGAGGGCTTGGTGCTCTTGATTAAATGCCAATTCCATACCCTCATACATGATAGAATCCAGTGGAAATGTTGCAATCTTGCCAATCTTGAAATCCTTAAAATTGTTAAGTTTGTTGAATTTTGAATGGGACCTAAAATTCTACTTTCTCCATATGAAGCCGAATGAGGTTGGAACTGTTGTTTATTGCAGCTTCATGAGACATTCTCCAGGTCGTTTTCCTCTGACTGAGTTGAGACGACTTGAGATGGTCTCCTGTCAGACTCCTATGGACTTAGTTGAGTCGACTTGAGATGGCTCTCCAGATGGTACTCCTATGGACTTAGTTGAGTTGATCTGTTGAGAGTGACGTCCCTGTGGCTGAGCACAGGTGGACATGTCCCTAGTGGCTGAGCACTAGAGGATCTGTGGATCCCTTTCTATATTGTCTAAGAGTAAGATTTATTGTGTAACCCTAATTGTGTAAAGGGTACAGGTCGACCCCACCATGTAAAGATAATTAATATTTGTGTAAATATTAATTATATCATTGAGTTATAGAAGTCGGCCCTATTGTGCCAATAGACACACCTATTGTTGTGTTAGATCTTGTATAAATAAGAGAGTAGATAACCATTGTGGATCACTCACACACACTTCATTGTAACATTCTCTCAAGCCAAGTGTACGGCTAAAGTGCACACTTCTCTTAGGCGCAAGTTTCAAGTTCATAGAGCACCCTCTTGTGTGTTGTACGGTTTATGGTGTGGGGGATCTTATCTTGACTCTATAGCAAAGGATTGCTGGGTTTTTCCTTTGATTGAGAAGGGTTTTCCTAGGATAAACTCTTGTGTTCTTGTGCATGGTTATTCTTCTTGTGATCTTGGTCACTGCAACTATTGTATATGGTATTGATGCATTGTTTATGGTTCAAGTACATGCTAAATTGAAATAAACTATATGTGCATGAGCTAAGCATTAAAATTCAACATGGTATCAGAGAAGAGTTCCTGAAGAGCCATTGCACAAGCCATTGAAGAGCTAGCCGTCACCTTCTTGCTGCAACTGCAAAAACGACCCTCTTCATTTTGCTAGTTTTGCACTTGCCCCTTGAACGTTGGGCCTAATTCTTGCACAGATGTGTACGACCTAGCTCAACACACCTCCTACAACTCTCAGATTGCAAATCAGAGAAATTTTGATTTTTGGCCCTAGGGTTGCTAGGGTTTCTACAGCTTGTTGGGGTATTCTTGCAAACTTGTTGAGGTTCTTTTGACTATCTAAAGGATTATTGTTGGCAGTCATAAGTCCAACGAAACCTAGGGTTTCTAGCCTAGCCTATTCGTTAGGTTTTCTAGCCTAGTCGTTAGGGTTTGTGAAGAATCTGAAAGCCATGAGGAACAAAACTTTGGTGGAAGATAAGCTTGATGGATCAAGCAACTTCATCTCCTAGAAGTCAAGAAATTGTCCTACCAGGAAGAAAGGAAGACAACATGCCTCCATTGCCAATGTTGATCCAGAACCACATTAGAGAGATGAAGACATAAAAGATGAAGCATTCTTCTTCATATCAACACTCTCAGGTAAAGTTCCTACTGATAGTGATATTTGGTTGATTTATAGTGGTGCCTCCAGGCACATGACTGGATATAGAGAACATCTTACAGATCTTGTAGAGAAAGAGTCTCGTCTACATGTTGTACTTGGTGATTATGCCAGATATACTGGGAAAGGAGTTGGAACCTCTACCTTCCAACTAGATTCTAACATACCACTTCAATTAAGTGAGGTACTATATGTACCTGGGATGAAGAGGAACCTTGTCTCTGTTTTTGCTTTAGAGGATAAAGGCTACAAGGTTACCTTCTCTGAAGGAAAAGTTCTTTCATGGCACAAGAACTCAAGCATGGATTCTGCTCGGGTGATTGGTGTTCAAGAAAACAGTTTGTACAGATTGACTGTCTGACCAGTCCATGCCCTATTACATGATACTATTAGCTTGAGCGAGCTATGGCATAGAAGACTTGCTCATTTACATTATAGAGCCCTTCCCGCTCTAAGGAAGATGGTGACAGGCCTTCCAGAGATACATATCGAGCATGATGATGTTTGCAGAGGTTGTGCTCTTGGCAAGAATGTCAAGGGGTCCTTCTTGAGCAGTGACAGTAGATCCAAGGGGATCTTAGACTTGATACATACAGATGTTTGTGGACCCATGACTGTTGCTTCCTTGAACGCATATTTCTACTATGTGCTCTTCATCGATGATCACTCTCGGAAGACGTCGATTTACTTCTTGAAGACCAAGGATGGAAAAACAAAATGGGGTCTTAGAGACGAAAAACAAATCCATTATTGAGGCAACCAAAGTGATGATACATTATCAGAATCTACCTATGATTCTATTGGCAGAAGCATCCATGACAACTGTGTATGTTCAGAACAAAAGTCCTCATCAGATTCTGAAGAACATGAGTCCCGAAGAAGCTTTCACCAGAGTGAAGCCTGAGGTTGGACACTTCATGATATTTGGGTGTCCATTATCCTTTCATGTACCCAAGGAGAAGAGGACCAAGCTAGACTCTTCATGCAGAAAGGGTACATTTGTGGGGTACAATGAATCTTCGAAGGCATACCGGATCTACATCCCTGGTTAGATATAAATCGAAGTTAGCAGAGATGTCACTTTTGAGTAAGAGATAGCCTTTTGGAGATCTAGAGAATCTCAGATGGAGATTGACAGCGAGAAGAATGAAGAAACAATACCTTCTCCCCCTTCAGCAGTTTAGAGGGAGACGATTACTGATCCAGTTGATCCTGTAGCTCCAGTTGATGTTCCCAAAGACATTGCAGTGGGCCATAAGAGGCCTGCTTGGGCTCGACAGACTCTGCAGGAGGCAGAGGGACATGCAGCTCCTCATGGTACATTCCGAGAGAGCAAGAGACCACAGAGATTTTCGACCTATGTTTCATCCATGAGCCACATCATTGATACTGAGCCTTCTTGTCATGGAGAAGCAATAGGTCAACAGGTTTGGCAAGATGCCATGACTGAAGAGTATCAATCCATCATGAAGAATGATGTGTGGGATATTGTTCCGAGACTGGAAGGGAAGTCGGTAGTGACTTCCAAGTGGATCTATAAGATCAAACATGCAATTGATGGAAGTGTTGAGAAGTATAAAGCGAGATTTGTGGCTAGAGGATTCTCTCAGGTGGAGGGAATAGATTATGAGGAGACATTTGCTCCTGTTTCCCGATACACTTCCATTTGTATGATTATTGCCCTAGCTGCATCCATGGGTTGGAGACTACATCAGATGGATGCAAAGACAACTTTTCTCAATGGTGAGATTGAGGAAGAAGTTTACATCGAGCAGCCAGATGGATTCGTGACACATGAGAAGGAGTCTCATGTATGCAGGTTGAAGGAAGCCCTGTATGGACTAAAGCAGGCACCTCGTTCGTGGTATGAGAAGATTGATGGATACTTGATTAGTTTGGGCTTCAAGAAGAGTGTTGCTGATCCCAACGTTACTATCACATTGTTGGTGACGAGTGTTTGATTTTGGTCCTATATGTTGATGACTTATTCCTCACATGTTCAAAAAGCCTTATTATTGAATGAAAGCGTGCAGTGGCTTCTGAATTCGAGATGAAGGACCTTGGTATGATGCACTACTTCTTGGGACTAGAAGTGTAGTAGAGGAATGATGAGATTTTCCTTTATCTTTCATTTTCTAGGATGAAAATGAAAGATAAAGGAGAATGGCACTTTTACTTTAAGAATTTAATATTACCATTAATGACTAGGGAGGGTGAAATGGAGGGGGTGGGGACCTCTTTAAATAGTGTTAGTAGGGTAAAATAACCCTCAGCTCCACACCAAAACACCTCACAGTTCCAACTTGCATGAGCAAATGTGAGCCCAGGTCCCTTTCTACGCATGACACGTGTCCTAGAATCGGGACACGTGTAGGGCTCGTGCCAGACACAAATTTGGCATTTGTGCTAGAATTGGGACACATGTATAAATTATCTGAGGTCCTATGAGGTTGCCATCTAAGGTCCGTCCTTGACCTTAGTATGGCTCTAAGTTTCAATTGTATGGCTGTCTTCTTTTGCTGTTTTAGGACAGCAAACAATCATCCCACTTTTTGCTCAATGTTTTATAGGTTAAGTGCTCTTTTAAGGTGCCCTTGCAAGTGTTTTCTTATCTTAATGTTAGCACATGCAATATAACTTAAAACACATAACACTACCTCTAGATCTTGATCTTTAAAATGCTGATCTACACTTCTAAACATGCATAAATTTGACATAGGTATTTTTGGTCAACATGACCCTGTATAAAACCCCCCTGGGGAAAACCAGTTTGGGATATCTTTCTATATAATGTTGATTAAAGCAAGAGATACAACAAGTAATGAAATACAATGGAACCTGTATACATAGCAAGCTCCTCACGAGCCTTGCCACAAGAACCAAAGAAAGAAGTGCCCAAACTGTGGTGCACCCTCTCCCTTTGTTGCCCTCTGTACTAAATTGAAGCGCCCTAGCTCATCAATAACCCAATGAAGAAATCCCTCCACAAGAATGTCCTCTCTGTGCTGCCTCTCCATAGAAACTGTCAGAGCTCGAATCCTCCAAGCAGATCTACTACCAGGTAGCTGCTAGTCCTCTCAACTCATGCGCCCTCCTCCAAGCAGAAATGATCACAATAAATAAACTGAACCTGAAACAGAAAGTCTCTCTCCACAAAACAAGCGCCCAAGCTCTCCTCTCCCAATGCATTAGACCTCATCTTGATCTGACAAGTCCTCTCCTCATGAGCAAATGATGGATAATAAATGCGACCCTCCTCCATATGCATGCTCCCTTTGAAGAATGAAGGCTAAACCTCCATGGATAACCTCTCCATGCAAGCTCCAAGCTACCAAGAGCCTCTCCTCAAGCTCTCAAGGGTTTTACTCAAACCCTCATGAAGTGCGCCCCTCTC
>ML780807.1:322812-333579 GCA_009831015.1 Picea engelmannii
CAGAGTTTTCTCTTAAGTTGTTGCTGTCCTTCTTAGATCTACATTCTATGTGTTCTCTCTCTAATTGAGTTACAGATCTAGTTATTTTGATCATTGAAATTTAAAAGAGATCACTGTATTGCAAATTTACTCTAAATCTAACACTAATCAATGGTTGAGATCTCTCCAAAAGAATCTCAACTCAAAACCGACTTTACTTAAGTTTCCATAGTTTCACTTTATGTCTACCAATTCACCCACAAAGTGAATTAAGAGTCATTTTAGGCTAAAATGACCAAATTTCACTTTTGACTTAAATCTCCCAATTCAAAGTGAAATTAGACATAAAGTACATGGTACATAGTACAAAATATTTCCCACTTGTGTTTAGAGGCTCACAAACACAAGGGGACCACTTTCCAAGGTACCCAAATCTCAACACTCCCTCTTACCGAGGAAAGTGCCCTTCACCACCAATATCATCCCTATAGTGGACATGGTTGCCTACTGGCAAATACTCGGTGAGTATGGTTGTACCCTGATCAATGAAAGTAGTCTCTGACACAGATCTGCTCAATCTGCGTGATCTATAGTTGGAAGTGTCTCTCTACCTATCCAAGATCACTTAGATCTTGGCATCAAACCAAAGATCTCAACCTTGGTCTCCCACCAAGGATTTATACCTCCTGGCGTCTCGCCAACGGTCACTACTCTTGGCATCTCACCAAGAGTCACTCTCTTGGCATCTCACCAAAGGTCCCTTGCTCTTGGCATCTCACCAAGAGCCTCGCCCTCTTGGTATCTCACCAAGAGTACCTGGATCTCGACATCTCACCAAGATCATCAACTTGGCCTCTTGCCAAGTAGCTTCCACCAGAAGTGGAACCAAAATATGATCTTCCCGTCTCTGTAGCCAAGTGAGACTCAAGCCTTCGTGGTGCCCTGCTCCTCCTCCTCATCAATCTCTGATGCTCTGAAGCCCCTGCACCAACCCTTTGTCTCGACATCTCTGAAACTGAAGCTGTCCCGGGTGGACCAGTCACTCCTGATGATGGTGTCCAAGAAAATTGAGTCTAAGCTCCCTCTGAATCACTACTATGAGTCAATAGGTCCTCCTCAACTCTGTCTCCCCACCTGACGCTGGATGGTGTAACAACTGACAAAGAAGTAGCGAATGCACACTCTCTCGCAAACTGTGCATCGAACTCAAGCTCCTATGCTGTCGATGCTGAATCATCTTGTTGCTTCTTCTTCTTCTGGGGACATTGTCTTGCATAGTGACCCATCTCTCTACAAGCAAAGCATCTCACTGTGCTCATGTCTGTCTTCTTCCCACCACTGCTCTCTCCTTGTGGTGGGGCCCCAAACTTGGGATCCTGTCGACCTCCCCTAGCGGTCTTCTTCTTTCCCTTTGTCCAAAGAGCAAGGTCTTCATCACCCTGCAATGTCTGTTGCTGTCCAAAAACCTCTGATATAAGTCTATTCTCCTCCTGAACGAAATCATCCCACAATCTCTCCCAAGTGGGCATGATCTCCCTGGCAACAATGCCACGAACGAATGTACCCCATGGTTTGGTAAAGCTGTTTAAGGCTGTCCTCACCATAAAATCTGTGTCCACTACCTCTCCAATGGCTCCAAGCTCGTCTCTGATCTGGCTGTATCGGCCTAGAAAAGAAGTCACTGACTCAGTCTTGAGAATGCAAATGCCCATGAGTCGATCATATGGAACCATCTTCCGGTTCTGGTTAGAGCTCTCATAAAGCTTGCATAGAAATGCCCACATCTTAAATGCATAAGCTTTCCCAGTCAAGTGGGGAATGATGTGATCCTGCACTGCATCACATATCGTTCCTCTTCTTGAACTCTGCTAATAAGACGGGAGCAGTAGTAGGGGGAACATGAACAACTGCCTGAACTATATCCCATAGTTCGAGGTCCTCCAAGACAAAGACAATCTTGGCCTTCCAAGGCGACCAGTTGCTAGCTCCAGCTAGCCTATCCTCCACACGCATCTGAGATGCTGACATCATTACCAACTGCACTCAAACTGATGCTGTAACTGCAAAGGAACGTTGCCTCACTCCTGTCAACACAGGTGTGAAAAGAGACAAATGAACACTGACCTCACTCCTAGAAATATAGGTGTGAAAAGAGGTCGTGAAAAATCAGCCTCACTCCTACCACGTAGGTTTGAAAAGAGACTGACGAAATGTCCACCAACTGCTCTACAACTCTCCACAAAAATTCTGCCAACAAGCTGCCACTAAACTCTGTCAATGGCTGTCCACAAAATCTGCCCAAAAGATGTCTAAAAAAGTCCACCAAGATGCTGTCCAAAACTCAGCAAAAATCAGCCACCAAGCTCTGATACCATGAAGATTTTCCAGGTCCTAACAAGTTGCCAACTAGGTCTGTCTTTGACCTCAAGTTGGCTCTAAGTTTCAACTATCAAACAAGGGTTTGTTGCTGTTTTATAACAGCAAACTGGTTAGTAGCTTCTTTTCTGTTTTGTTACGGTTACATAGGCCTTTTAGGTGCTCTAGCATGTAGTTTTTGTCACCAAGATGTTAGCACATGCATACCATAAATTATGTAACACACCTAGAGATCTTTACAGCTGAAATAATGTTGTTCTAAACACTAGCATACATGAAAATGAACACAGGTATTTTTGGTCAACATGACCCTGGATAAACCCCCCCAGGAAAAACCAGTTTGGAATATGAGTGTATAAATGTGAAGAATATAAGGTGGAATACAACAAGTACAATAAACAGATGAACCTGATACAATAGCAACTTGACTCAAGGTGCAACACAAGTCTAAGAGGTAGAGATGCACCCTAGCATGGTGTGCCCTCCTCACAAGTTGCCCAATCCACATAAATGAAACACCCTAGCTGCTGGAAGCTCTGATGGAGAAACCTTTGCACCAAACTTTGAATTTGTGCTGTAGCTCTCCACTAAAACTGTCCTCAAAGAAAACTGAGCACTGCAAGTCCTCCCTGCTAGCTGTGCGCCCCCCTCCTAGCAAGAACAATCTCCACAAATAAATGAGGGACTGAGCCTCCTGGCTACCTCCATGAATGGGGGTGCCCAAGATTTCCTCACCCAATGCCTCCATCCTCATGCTCTTGCCCTTCTCCGAAGTCTCTTGGTGAACATACAAGTGAGAATGAGCCTCTCTTTGCTCTATGCGCCCCCCTTAAGGAAACATGAGAAAACCTAAAGTATGGGTGGATGAGATCATCTCATCTCATCCCTAATCAATGGTTGAGATCTCTCCAAAAGAATCTCAACTCAAAACCCACTTTACTTAAGTTTCCATAGTTTCACTTTATGTCTCTCAATTCACCAACAAAGTGAATTAATAGTCATTTTAGGCTAAAATGACCAAATTTCACTTTTGACTTAAATCTCCTAATTCAAAGTGAAATTAGTCATAAAGTACATGGTACATAGTACAAAATATTTTCCATTTGTGTTTAGAGGCTCACAAACACAAGGGGACCACTTTCCAAGGTACCCAAATCTCAACACCGGGGACGTGGGAAACGTGGGGGATGTGACCCCCACCTTGGGGGACGCGTCCACGTGGAACACTGGATTTAAGTCATTTCAACAAGAGATTAAGTCATAATCGTCGATCTTGAAAAGACAAGATCTAATCTTGACTGTTGAGATCTTAGGGTTAGGGATTTGGTCATTAAGAGATTATAAAAACAGATCTAAGGAGAGTGAGAGGCACACATTGAGAGGAGAGATGAAGAGGGCGATTTCCCTGAGGAAGAGGGAGAATTTGCAGTTGGAGGAAAATCGATTTTGCAGGGCCTAAAGAGTAGGGTCGAAAAAGCAGGGCCGGTAAAAGATGGAAAGACATGTGGAAAAAGCATGGCCGAAAAAGCTCTGCGGAAAAAGCTGGGCCGTACAGGCTTATGTAAGTTTGTTGGGCTGTAAGAAATTTTTGAATTAGATGCTGTTAGTATTTTCTTCTTCTGAAGCCAACAAAATCCTCTCATTCACTGGTTTTCCCTTCGGCGCTTTTCCAAGGGCATTGCCCAAAAATATCTTTGTTCAAATGTGTGTTGTTTATGATTCCGTTGTGCATTTTTAATGGTTAAACCTCAGCTGTAAATTTTCTGCATAGTTTACAGAATTTATATCAGCAGTAGATTAAATTATGAGTTGCTATATTATTGGTAGAAAATTTCTGATTGCTGGGTTTCAAGAAATTAACAAATTTTATGCATCTAATTTCAGATTTGAAAATTACTTCCAAGTGACTTCAAACAGTAAACCCTAGCGCTGTTATCACTGAATAATTTTACACTGAAATTATGACAGAAAATTACACTGGAAACATAAGGATCAGAGAGCAACCATCCATGCACAAGAGACACAAATTTCTGTTATGTAAACTTTTTCAGATTCAGAATTTCTGAGGGAAAAACCAACCCTCTTAGCAAATTCACAAAACCAACAAAATTGAGGACAAAAAGGATCAGTCCTCTCAAAATTGCAAACTCAGCAAAATTTATGGAAAATTCCCCCACTTACAAATCTGCTGCAAACCTGCTATACGGCCTGTTGACGTTGGCCACATGACTTATACGGATTGTTGACGTCACCCTGTACGACCCTGCAACTGCTCATAAAATCTTGCACATGCAGCGTGTTTCCTGCCCTCACACATGCGGCTTGTCTGTACTGTTTTCTCCCATGGTGCGACTGTATGGCCTGTTCACACGTGTGGCTTGATTCACACATGTGACCTGTACCTTCCTCTCACACGTGCGGTCTGCTGCCCTCTTCCTCTCACACATGTGACCTCTCTCCTTTGCTGGAAAACAAAAAAACAAAAAGTCCAGAAACTCTAGGCCAGATTTGTCAAAGTGTAGAATTTTCTTGCTGAAATTTTCACCCCAATCTCCTTAGCACAAGTGCACACTCATTTATGCTAACTCCATAATGTCACAATAAAATCTCCCTTCACATTGTCTCTCCTTTATTAGGAATCTAATGAGGGAGTTTAGAAATACTTTCGAAACTCAACATTAAATTGGAATTGTTTAATCACACATATGGGTGTGAAGCCCTAACACAAGCCCCCAACACCAATTCCAATCCCCAACTCCAATCCAAAAGGGTTTTCATAAAAATGAACATGCAATGTGGGTGTCGACGAAGATTGTCACATGCTTGACACCAAGGCTAATGTGAGAATACTTGCCCAAAGCTACAAAAACATAAACACACTCCACTAGGATAGCCATGAACCATGATAAAGATAATGCACTTCATCTAACCAAGGTATACCAATAATAAACCATAGAAACAATCCCCTCATGGTGATGTTCTGTAAGGGGTAGCAACAATAATCAAGTGTGCAAAGAACAACTCTTGTCAAGACACCTTAGCGCCAACCTAGGTGGTCGACAGTGTGCAAAGAACAACTCTCCTCAAGACACCTTAGCACCGACCTAGCTGGTCGACAATGTCACAAGGGAAGTGTCAAGGAGGATGCGTCCACAAACAAATTCCCCTCATTAAACCATAGTGCTTGACCAAACAACCTTGAACCTATCTATCACAAAATAAAGATAATGCTAATTGAATGACCATCATTGATACATAGGTCTCCATATAGCAAAGCATGGCTCAATAGCCATCATAGTGCTCTATCTGGATCAAAATCATCCTGCTACACAAGGGGGTAGCAATACTCAGATCTGAAATGGGTTGAAAAAATATTATACTCATTAATGATGATGTCACCATTGGATGCCCCCTTGTTATTAACAATATCAATCACGTTGTAGGCTATGTAAAATTTCACTATAGCATGATAAACATTAATATCATGCATTTGGCATCTAATTTACATTTTTCTTTTGGAACTAAGGCATATGCAATAGAATCAAACACTTTAAGGTGAGTCACTCAAGGGTTTTCTTTTGGACAAACACACCTACCCTCCCCTAACCTATGGGAGAGACTGAGGGTTAGGTGAAATCGTATTTCCAGTGCAAGCACCCAAGGATCACATCAGAAGCAGAAGTGCTTTTGTTGCGTTCTATGATTAAATAAAGTGAGGGTGGTGTTCACTGTATCCAAACATGGGAAAGTGCTTCAAACACTCTGAAAGGAGATGAAAACGCAAAAACTGCACCTTTGAAGAGCAAGGCAGACACTTGATTCTTCAAAAAATATGCACTCTTGCAAACAGACTCCATTCAAGCTTCCATGGTATCACTGAGGATTGGGAGTGCATCTTCTTTGCTACTGGAAAATTTTTCATTTGGACAAGTGGGATTGGAAACTACAACGATAGGCAGCTCCAGGTAGTGTTTGAAACATTGTTGTTTCACTCCATGGTAATCAAGGTTAGCATTCAATTCACCAGTGTGCAGATGTTTAGTCATAACAGGCTAGCAAAGATTCCTTTTTGTAGGTTGCCCATCCAAATCAACAAAATAGGGTTGTGTGCTTATGGTTGTACAAATCTTTTCATCCCTATTTTCTTCAATAACTTCACATGGTTCATAAGAAATACAAGGAGAAGATTTTTTTTTTTTATCATTACTGTTATCATCTCTAGTATTTGATCATATCACCATTTAGACCCTGAGCAATACTGTGATTTTCAATGGGAACTGAAACATTTTGAACATAGTCAAATCCTGTGTTTGTATCATCTTCCCTGAAGAATTGAGCTGCCTGTTGAAAAACACAACTTCCATCTTATAAATCAGAATCCTTGCATGCTTTGCACTAGCATGAGTTCTTCAAACCGTCAGCACTGGAAGATTTACATGGGAAAGTCTGCTGCTGTTGGTCAAGATCTTTTATTTCCTCATCATGAGCTGAATCACTGCTCTCTTGATCAGCCTCCTCTTTTGCACATCCAATGAAATTTTTTCTAGGTTTTTATCAAGAATGTACCTTGTTTTGAAATCTTTGGGTTGCATTTTTCTCAAGCAAGAGCCTGTTCCACTGTATCCAGCACTCCATTTGAGAATCCATGATCTATATGAAGAGGTCATTGCATGTAAACTGCCCCATCCTTTCCCCTGTGGAGTTGCCAGGTGAGAGCTTCTTCACCTTTAACACAATGTTTTGCTCTCACCACCCATACAAGCAGCAAGGATTTAACCCAAAAAGGAAAAGGGTGTCTTTCCTTAATGGAGTTGCTGGATGAGATGAAAGATCTCCAACAAATATATCTCATCAAAGTTGTTGTAGCTGATCTACTGATACCAAGGACTTGACGTAGTCTGACTCTCTAGCAACGATGCCAAAAAAGAGCTAACACCCAGAATGAGCCTTGCGTGAAACTGTTTAGGAGCGAAGGACCTAACACTTCTTGAGCTCCTCTCACTTTGGGTTGGTTCATGCCAACACCATGGGGTATGCCTAACACAGCCTATGACCTACGCATTGAGTTAATGAAAGCACACTAGATCAATGGGCATGTAAAACACACAAAAGGAAAACACTAGCAACTCTAGGGAAAGATTCAGAAACCATTGCCTGCCATTGGGTCATGGAGTTGAATAGGAGCTAAAACAAGTGTCTAGGGTAAGATGGAGAATTGCAACGAGGCATCTGTTTTGGATGAATCTCACTGGACACTGTGTCTTGATAGATCACTGTGTCCTTCAATAGCATATCAAAACAGAGATTATTCTATTATCTACACTTTCAATTCTAACATAATCCTGTCTTTGCTTAAATAATATCTTGGTGGCCTACATACTCGAAATTTTCCAATTGGAATCTATCCTTTAGTGTCGTCTGTCCTTTCAATAAGCATTACATTATTGCTATAATGGTCTTATCTGAAATATACCCAATTGAAAATTTCCTTTCAGGCTTTGGCTGCAATTCCTGCCATTGATAGTGAAGCAGTGCAGCAGAGATTAGACCGTGTTCGTACATATTATGAACTTTTGAATATGCCATTTGAGGTACCATGGTTTCTTTCTGCCTGAAATTTGGTGCTTCCAATCAGAATTGTTTCTGTTCAGCATTATTTTATCAATGAAAGTTGCTATTTTATAGAGAAAATACTCACTTGTTTTTATTTTTTTGCAGGCTTTGCTAGCATTTGTGGCAGAACATGACACTCTATTCACATTCTCAGAGTACCCATTTTAACTTGTCCTTGTTTTTTCGATGCTGAATCAAGCCTTAAATTTTCGTGTCTATTCTTACCTCATATGTATCTATAGCTCGTTTATATTAAAATGACCTTAGTTCGAATTTTGATTTCAAGACTGTATAATTTCAGATTTCTTAACATCATTCCATTAAGAGGTAACCATACCTTCTAGCTTTTAATCAGCAAATCATGTCTTTTCGTATAGGTATTCGAGCCTCTTAAAGGTTAACATACCAGGGAGAGAAATACCTGTCGATGCAGTGCAGAGGATTGGCCAGATCTTAGCACCGTGATGGCTGTGTACAAGATATGTTCGAAATATGTTGCCTGTGTTTTTAGGTAAATACCCCCTTCTTGATTATAATGTACAATAGATATTATTCGGTCGCTGAATGCAGCGTATCATGAAGACTATCCTCTCTGGTATCTGAAAGCCAAGTGGACTTTTCATAGTCCTTGAGTTCAGTGACCTTGCCAGTTCTTGGGCATATAATTGTGAAAGCCCGACGGTACGAAACTTTTCACAGTAAAAATGAAGAGCGGCCGCTTGCCTTGTTTATTGAATATTCATGATATGTTGTAATAAATTATCGTTCATTTCTATCATTTGAATTACACTTTGGCTCATCGAGGATGCATTTGTAATTGTTTGCATATATGCTTTTGACACTGCAAAGGATAAGAGAAAGAGCCCCAATATATGCCCAAAATTTTTCTTACAATTTAAGCTAGGTATATGCCCAAAAATTTTCTTACGATTTAAGCTAGGTATATGCCCCTTCTTGGTTCTGTACAATAGATATATTTAGTTAACATGAACAAACATGGAGGGTTCAAAAGAATATCCTCTCTGGAGTCTGAAAGGCAAATGGATTGTTCCAAGTCCTCGAGGCAAGTGACAAATCAGCTATTGGGTAAGTAATTGTGAAAGACATGATGTATTCAGATCAAGCATGGATAAATTCCTTTATCATGTTTTGGCCATGCACAATAGCTCAGACGACTGTCCTTTCCATCTATTCATGATGTACTATAATAGATTCTCATGCCTTTATATTGTTTTTATGGCATATACAGTTTGGGTCATTGAGGATGGCTGTGCAACCAGTAACAGTACGTGTTTTCCTTGTGGAATGTTTAGGATAGAGCACTAAATTTGGTGTACGACATAGATCTTGTTAGTAACTTGTTGCAACAAAATGAAACAGATTTTATAACTCACGATATCGAGTATTACTCTGCCGGAACATTATGGAATTATTTCTTTATGAAGTAGCTCTTCTTGTCTGAGGCAGAAAGAGGGAACATCTATTAGCGCTTTCTATATTAAGAAAATATTCTATATTCTTCTCAGAATATTATTTTTGAATTTGCTAACGATAAGTTTCATAATTTCTTGTTACTTAAAACTTCCCAATTTCACATGTAACACCAACAAAACATTTGAAAAATTACAGAATGGTAAAACTAACATAGCCAAGAGGTGACAATAAATTGTTCACTGCAGAACATCTTCATGATAGCAGAGAAACAAATGATGTCTAAATGCATGTTGTTGCTGAAGTAAAATATCGAAATCTAATCATAGCAGTAACTATAACATTTGACATGCATTATCTTGCAAATAGATTGTTGTCAACCAAGAAGCATTAGGCATTAGTATCTTTATAAGTAATTTTGGAATCGGAGAGGGAGTTTTAAAGCTTCTATATATTTAAGGAGATGAATCAAGGAATTATGTCAGACAATAAATACACACTCCCTTTTGGCCTGGCAGATACCCATGTGGTTACATACATGCACACAATTGTTATCTCATAACAGAAAGTATATAAAATGATGGGAAGAATCAATGGATGATTGTAAATGCAAGAAAAGTTCAGCATCCTCTTCCTAAGTTCTATCCTTATCTCTAATGGAGCATCTATTCTTTTCAAGCTATTTCTAAATAGTTGGTTTCCCAATACTTTCAAATAACTTCAATTTTCTCATATAGATATCAATCTACATTAACATATGTTGCAGTATAGATTAAACAATAATATGCAGGCTTAATTCTACATAAGTATGGGTAAGCATGTGTTTCAATCACATTGGTGGCCAAAATTATATTTTCAGTTATATACTTAACTCGCAATGGTCAAAGTAATTACTTCTATTGTTAATGTTTAAGCCATTATTATAGATGTTTGCATTTCATTAGATAACAATAGCATAATCCAAGATCACTAAGAAATACACAATCACAAGAGACACAACATTTATCTCGGGAAACCCTCTAGGGGAAGAAAACCCAACAAAACTTCCTTAATATAGATAGCCAATACAATGCCAAAAGATCTCTTATGTTAATACAGAAAGTCCTCTCCTAGATATGCACCACTCTCTCTCTCCTTTGCCGGTAACAGATCAGAACTTGTCCTTCAAACTGAGCAAGTGAGTTGTGTCTAAGTGAGGTGCTAGCCTTCTTTATTTATACAAGTTTGGCACGTGTGAAGTGTCTCTTCACTGGCAGGGCCGACTTCTCAAACTGGGTGGGTAAACCCACCTTTATTATATTTCTGGGTCTCTTTAATAACTGCTGGGGCTGACTTCTTATTCTGCCTATTACAATTGTCTTTTGACCA
>ML780807.1:338238-376961 GCA_009831015.1 Picea engelmannii
TTATTATAGATGTTTGCATTTCATTAGATAACAATAGCATAATCCAAGATCACTGAGAAATACACAATCACAAGAGACACAACATTTATCCTGGGAAACCCTCTATGGGAAGAAAACCCAACAAAACTTCCTTAATATAGATATCCAATACAATGCCAAAAGATCTCTTATGCTAATACATAAAGTCCTCTCCTAGTTATGCGCCACTCTCTCTCTCCTTTGCCGGTAACAGATCAGAACTTGTCCTTCAAACTTAGCAAGTGAGTTGTGTCTAAGTGAGGTGCTGGCCTCCTTTATTTATACAAGTCTGGCACGTGTGAAGTGTCTCTTCACTGGCAGGGCCGACTTCTCAAACTGGGTGGGTAAACCCACCTTTATTATTTTTCTGGGTCTCTTTAATAACTGCTGGGGCTGACTTCTTATTCTGCCTATTACAATTGTCTTTTGACCAATCCGCAAAAGAGGATTTGGTCCTATTACAATAACCGACATGATCAATCCACAATGGGGATTGATCCTATGAATAATGTATCAATAATAATAAGAATACTCTTTGCAGTTACATTATTTCAACATCTATAACATCCACAAAATTATATATTACATATATTATAAATAGTTTATTAAAGGTATATTTAATTTATAAAATCTTGAGGCTTGCAGATATCTTAGTGGATTTTTGGCCTCATAAATCCAATTAAAAATTTCACACAAGATTATGTAATACAAGTTATGTTGTGCATTGATACGATTAAACACAATAATTAATAATAGTTATATTATATTTTGTAAGGGTGCCTTGTCTACGTTATCCACCATTCTATGTATTATGTATATGCAATAATTTAACTTCATAGACATCATTCTATTATTGCATAATTGTTTATAAATATATGTTTTTTCTATTAAGATGTGACTTGCAAATGATTTCTTACAAGTGGTTTTAAAGCAAGTTTGAACCTTCTCGACATGTGGCCAAATTTATTTTGCTTGTGACAAGAAGACCCCTTGGCCAATAACCACAATCCATATGGTTAGAAATCCTCCATTGTAACCAAAATCAAATACATACAAGGCTTTGAAATACTAATAGTCGTAAAAATTAACATAGAAAGAATACAGATCATCCAATTGCTACCATTGTGTGTTTACTAAGAAATCTTCCATTGTAACCAAAAGCAAATAGATACAAGCACTAAGAAATGATAAGAGTAATGAAAAACATGAAAATAATATCATCCAATTGCTACCATTGTGCATTCACAAAGAAATCACTGATATTACAAATTGTGCATTCTATTTGTGTTTCCTTCCATACACATACTACCATTGTCTTGAATTCAAAAACAACTTAGATACTTTGATAAAAGGGTGCAAAGATGCAAGCCTCATTTGTAGGCATGCATTAGTGTGGGAAAAACCATTGGATTGTCCCACAAAGGTGATTAAAAATTACTACAACGCCCAAAAAATAATATCTATTTGACATTTTGATACATGAACACAATTGTGTGTGCACACATGTGAGAAAAAGAAAATGAGTGTGAATTAACATGCAACACTCTGTTGGACAAATTTCTATTTTCGACACACTAGTTCATTGGGACGCACTAGTTCTATTTTAGACTTTCTATTTTAGACTTTCTATTTCGACCATCACTATTATGCATGCATACATTCTTAAGGAAAGCTAATTGCTTAATTGTTTTTTTTTATACGAATCCGTGGTTGTACCTTTCTGCAGCGATTTCTTCCAAAATATTAACTTTTTGAGGAAACGACCCATGTGAGAAGTAAATCGACCCATTCTGCAAGTGGGTTTTCAACCATTTGGCGAAATTCCTCACCGTTTGCTCAGAAAGGAAGCCGAAAGATCTCTTGAAACTGATACACATTTTCCATTTGATGTGCTTTTTCTGCAGTGTTTTTCACTTGTAGATTGAGGGTAAATTTTAGGGGATCTTAGACACAGTGGAAAAGATGGATACGACACCTATTCTACAATCAAACTTGGAGGTAATATTCATACCATACAATTATTTTGATTGGAAGCATAAGGCTGAATTCCAATTCAAAAGGAAATGACTGTACACTTTGACGATGGGGACAGAGACATAACCTACATCAACAATTGAGAAGACCAAATGGATGAATCGAAAGGATGAAGCCACACGACTTCTTCTTGAATTGATTTTATCTGATTTATGGTTTCATGTTGCAACGTGCAAGACTCCAAACGTGATCTGGACCACCATGGAAAGTCTCTTTGGAAAGCAGGAGCAGATGAGAGGTCATATGCTTGAGGTAGAGTTGAATACCTTAGATACTAAAAGTTTTGATAATATACATGATTTCTTTACCAAGTTTAAATCTTTGATATTGAGCTTGGCATCTTGTGGTATTGATAAGTCTAAACAAGTGGACCAACTTATTCTAACAATCTTGGCCAAGCTAGGACCATAATATGTTGTCTCTGTTTCCACTTTCCATTCTGGCAGGTATCTCATTGAAACAAATTGGAAGATGCCTACCATGGATCAATTCATTGATTCTCTCACACATGAGCAGACAAAACTTATTCAGATGGGCCTATTCAAGGATCCCAAAGCACATGCACTCACCATGCATGATGGAAAAAGATCATCCAAACAGAGCATAAAGGAGAAACAAAACGAGGAGGGATATTTCAAACCCTTTAATGATTCTTCAGGTTCCAAAGACTCTTCACATTCCAAGAAGAAGAAGGGGGGAAAGCAATGCACTTACTACAATAAAACCGAATCATGACGAATCCACATGCATGAAGAAGAAAATCGATCTTATGGTACAGATACTTTAGCAGGACAATCTTGGAAACTTCATTTTAGAAGGAGTCAAGAAGAAGAAGGAAGAAGATCCTACTCATAAGAAAGGTAATCATCATGCTCTTGTTGTAATTAATTCCTCATCTGATTCATGGATTATAGATTTTGGCGCATCACATCATATGGCAGCGAAAAATGAAGTTTTCACTTCTTTGAGTTCATGCTCAAGACCTCCTATTCTCATTGGGGATGATGCTCTAGAAGCAGTAGCAGGAGAGGGAAGAGTGGAACTCCATAATGATAGTTTTGAGAATGTTTTACATGTTCCAAAACTTTCTATGAATATGCTCTCAGTTTATTAGATCACTCAAAAAGGTAAAAAGGTTGAATTTATATCAGATTCAGTTTCTGCACTTGATATGCATGACAATTCCATTATTGCAATTGGTGAGGTGGATCACAAATCAAGGTTGTATAAATTCACTAAGTTTTCTGACGATGACTCCTCTTTTCTACTTACACATAAGGAGAGTACTTTGCATGCACCTCCATAACAACATGCATATACTCTTGTTCTTCCATCAGTTCCAGACATCAGAGATGATTCCATATACTTAGATTCTGTACATGGAAATGAGCAGGTAGTACATCCAAATAAGAAGCCAACGTCGAAGATTCACCAGATGCCCAAGAGGGAACAATTCACACTTCATGTCGTAGGTGTCTTTGTAGGGAATCCATTGGATTCAATTAGGACTTGATCTCAACATGAGGAGCCTTCTCATGTACTTTTAACTTTTGAACTTGTGATGCCCATGCATTGTTATATGGTTCAATCTTTTAATCCATAGAGCTACAGTAAGGATGTGGAAAATCCATTATGGAAAACAATCATGCCGTAGGAGTATGATTCACTCCTAGAGAATCAAACTTGGCATCTGGTTCCACTTCCACCAGAAATGAAAATTTTCAGGTGCAGATGGGTCCATAGGATCAAGACATACAAGGCTATACAAGTTTCCAAAGGACTTCATCAGATCCATAAATATTTCTACATCTTCACGAAGACCTCCAGTGAATAGAAGTATCAGACTTTGCAAGATCGTCTTGGAGTGAATAACACAATTGCCTAGCAATTGCCTTTTCTTCTTTTGATGCATTGTCTTTTGAGGGGGGCTTTTGTTCCCACGTGGTTTTCCCTCTTTCCTCATTTTTATTCAATGTTCATTAGTTGCATTGTACATGAGTACCTAATATGGCCTAGTTGTCGGGACTCATGTTTACTTCATAGTGATGTTCAACGAGGGTGTTGGAGAAATTTATATTTTCGACACACTAGTTCAGTAGGAGTTAACTGACCAGTTTTATTTTAGATTGTCTATTTCGATCATCACTATTATGCATGCATGCATTCCTAAGGAAAGCTAACTACTTGGTTGCTTTTCTTAATTATGGAATGTTCCTGCCTATATATGAGTGCATTCCATTCATTCATTGTATCATATTAATAATTCGTTGTATCAATCATTCGATCATTGATCAACTCATTAGAGTAGTGTGAATATATTTTCTCATTCTTCCATATTGAATCTCTCTTCCTTTTTTGATAAGCTTTGTTTGTACTTGCTTTAGCTAGATCCCCTGAGTAGGTTTCGATGAAACATTGACACACTATTTGGTATGGAATTTATTTAATGTTTTTTTGTGGTATTATGTAGATATTTGTGTAGGTTTGTTTTGATAACAAAATAAAGATCATAGTAATATATATTGTGGTGCATACATAAAACAATTTTTTTTTGGGTAAATGTCCTTGATAAGGGTAAATTTATGGTGCATGTATGACATAAAACAAAGTTACCAACTTAATGAGAACTCTCGAGAGTTCTCGCTTTTTAGAGGTCACATTTATTGGCCATGTTTACGCCCATTTCAAAAAATGGTGCTATTGATAGTACTTTTTTATTTTTTCAAGGTCAAAATTACAAAAATTTTCAACTGCCATATGTAAAGTCACAAACAAAATTCTTAAAATCAGCCCCAAAACAAAATGTGGTGCTCACATCACCACCCCTTTTTTTCGAGGCTAAAATAATAACTTGGTTGAAATTGTTTTCTCGACAATGAGTGTCGTCTTGAATAAAAACCTTAAAACCAGTGTTCAAAACTAAAAGTGTTGCTAGTAATAGTGCTTTGTTTTCTTCAAGGTTAGCATTTCATTTTTCTGAAACGGCGACTTTGACCACTAGTAGCATTGTGAACCGAAACCACAAAATTAACCTTTGAATCATAATATGGTGTTAAGTAGCATATTTGTTTTTTATTTCAGGATTAAAATTGTAATGTTTTTTAGACCATTGCCTTAAAAACTAACACTTTTACAAATCAAATCATAAAAGAGAAAAAAAAATAATGAATGGAAAGTAAGTGTGTGTGTGTGTGTGTGTGGTTTGAGATCTTAGGCCACATGGCACACTAATCCCCGTCAGATATTCGTGAGGCTCGATGGCTCTCATGTACCTGCCTTTGCCCCTTGGTCTGAGATCTTAGGCCACATGGTGCACTAATCCTCGTCTATAGATACACGGGGCTTGAGAGCTCTCTCGTACTCTCCTTTTCCCCTCGCTTCCCTAGTTTTACCGATTTTTTTCCCTTTCTGGTATTTCCTGTGTTGTTCCATTAACCATCCCACCAACGAGCGTCCTCTTTGCTTTCTCTTGTTACGTGGATGTATGCTGACGAGGAAGAAGCCCTATATTATGGGCACAACTCATACATTTGTTGGTTCTTCTACACGTCAGTTGAGTACAAGAACCTTATTCAAGGGATAACATCTATTGTATCGACCCCTCAAGTTTTTTCTAGCGTAAATCCTCCCTCAAGTTCCTGCATTTTGATCTTGCCCGAGGTCTCCCCCTACCTCGAAAATGGCCCCAAGCCTCCGTCTCCCCCATTTCCCTCTCCTCCCCTCTTCGATTCCCATCCATAAAGACCTTTCTGGTGAACAAAACCATCCAACTCAAGCTGCGACTCACACGTAGAAGCCTTCTTGTATCAGGGGAAAGCTCAAAAATTTCCAAATGGTGGTAAGCAGGGATTTACAGGTTTCTGAAGTGATTTGTTTTGAGGGCCGCACTCTGGTTGGAATATTCTCGGGTAAATCTGCAGGTGTGGAAGCCTGTTGGCACAAAGGAAGACCTGGGGTTCAACGCTTCAACAATGCACCAACAAAACCCTAACTACCAGCCCTTTCGGCAACACCTGCGAAGCAAATGAAGTCTCACCCAAGGTAGAGGCAGGGGGGGTTGTAGGACTCAAGCGTCTACAACCTAGCTGGGACACAGATCTATGATTCCAACACTTTAACAAAGAACTTAGCCAATAATATGCATTAGTCTTTAACCCTTATTCACATCGTAGATAAAAACCCTAATTACAAAACAACACAGTATTCAACAAGATCTAAGCATATCTAACCATTTGGCACATAACATCAAACAAATCTAGCATTCATTCATGTTATTAAGCACTAAGCTACTACATCAGCTGCATCTAACATACATAAAGATTCAACACTAAGCAGAAGTCACATCAATAACACAAAGCAATCACAACACATGATATACGTGGTTCACCCCCAACGTGGGGCTACTTCCACCAACTCTTCATCATCTTTATTATCTTCTTTCAATCTTCTTACATGCACAGAGCCACAAAACCAACTCCGCACAGGAAAGGAGATCTGTGTGCATTTCGCCAGATCCTCCTTCCTCGAGTTCGGCATAGCACAAAGCCTTCTTACAATCACTTGAACTTAACTCTGCAAGTTCTCAACACATAGTATGCATGAAGCCTTCACAACTAATCGCACTTAGAAACCTTTACATATCTTGCACAAAGCCAACTTAGATCTGATCGAACTCCTTCTTACATCACCTAACTACTTATTTATACATTCACAAATGGGGCCTAAGCATGGGTAAACCCATGGGCCGACATCCCATACCCGTTACATAAGCCCTAAACCCAAAAAGCCCGTAAAAAGGGGGCGAGATCCCACGATCTCCGCTTCACCTGGGTGCTCTATCTTCAACCAACTTGTCGAAGTCCCAAAAATGGTTAAACACAACCAAGGTTCTCAAAAACTTGGTCGAGGGCCAAGATGCCCCCAACACTCACCTGTGACTCATCCTGAGTCACTCTGATCTGGGAAACTCTACTTCGAAGGCCTCAAGCTTGGCTCGAGCTACCTCGACTTGTTGCTTCGCCAGGGCCTCCTGCTCGGCAAACTCCTGAATGATTTTCTCGGTGACAAGTCCTTCCAAGCGTTGTTCCACTGTGGTGACCACTTGTTCTAGCTATGTGCCTTGTCCCTCGATCTCCTCAAAAAGTGTACAGGCTTCGTCCTGTACCAACTGAAGTCTCTGGGTCACTTCCAATACTTTACTCTGGATGGCATGGACCTGCTGTTGAACTACACGTTGTTCTTGTGACATTTTCATCTTCTCGACCGCTGACAGTAGCTTCAATTGTGCTTGTACTATTGCTGCTTGTTGCTTTGCTCCCTAGAGCTGTGACTCTAATGTACGTAGTTCTGGGTCCTCTACAAGGCACTCATAGGTCTGCGCACTTCGATTGCTGAGTTGCTTGCATTCTAAGGCCAATGCCTTGATTCTTCCATCTGCGCTCTAGGCAGTTTCTTCCCTCTGATCTCGCACTTCCTGTGGAGTGTTTGACACTGCTTGCAATTCCAGTTCTGCTACTCTTGCTTGGAGCTGTTGAATGGATTCAACGAGCTTCCCCACTTGGCTCTCAACTATTTCCTCTTCCATTTGTGCCAGGCCCGACATAGAGCAAAGTGCTCTAGGGACTGCTTCTTTAACTCCAATCTGCTCCACGAGCAATTATTCTTTTTCTTTCTGGAGCTGCTCTCTATCCTCTGCAAACTTCGTCTGGAGGTTATCTTTCTCTTGCTGCGCAACCCGACGCTGCTCTAGGGCTTCCTCCTTTGCTTGCTTCAATGCTTATGTGGCCTGCTCTTTTTCTTCCTGGACTCGACGAAGGCGAGATTCTGTCGCATCTGCTATTCTACATAGTTGGGCAGGCTCATCTCCTACTTCTATGCCCCCGGATGACAACGACGCAGTAGACACTGCGCGGCTGGAATAAAGAGCCTTTTGTACCCCTTTGAGCTCTGCCTCGATCCTATCATACATTGTCTCCTGTTTGGCTTCGCTTCGTTGCAAAATGTCCTCTGAAGTATCTAATACAACTACGATGATGAGGTCAATATCATCCACTGTAAGTATAGTCTGTAAGTGGGGCTTATTGGCGCATGAATTCTTCCGTGCTGAAGGTTTCTTTGGAGAAACCTTTCTTTTCTTGGATGTCTCTGTCTCCTTAAGGGGATCTTTAGGCGGTGTTACTTCGCCCTGTTCCTGCTTGTCTTTCTCCCCTTCGTCCTCTTCTTTTTCTACTTCGTCACCTCCTCTCCCTTTAGGTGAATCTGGTGCAGTCTCCTCTGATGCGCTGTGCATTTCCTATACTTCTTCCATCTTCTTCTTCTTGCTGTTGTTGGGTCCATCATACTCATCCCGGGTGACTACAGGGATTCCGATGAGGTCAGGGTCAGAGAGTTCTGTCTGTTCGAATGGTACAAGGAATTTTGTAGGCCATTCCTTGGTTATTTCCTCCATATCTTCCTTGTGTTCGTCTCCGCGCGCAGTGATGTAAATGAAGTGCCTGTCTGCGAAGAACTTCGCTATTGGTCTGAACCTATGAAATGTATTCGACGTCATGCGAGGGAAGGATTCAATGGCCCTCTTCAACTGCAAGTAATAGGTGTGCAACACCGCATTGGACTGCCATTGCTTTGCCATGTCGCTTGAATACCAAAGGGTAGTGAACCTCGTGGCCAGTGGTTCAGACGACTCGATTTCAGGGAAGGTTGCTCCCTCTAGCATCTCCCAAGCGATGAAGGCAACGAGAATCAACAACTAGCTGAAGTGAAACTAGTAGCCCTGGTCTTTCACTTCACGATAATGTTGCTCCAATTGGTTGACGAGGTATCTCACCCAATTCATTTGCATTCCTTCAACGTATTTTCCTGCGAGGTCGACGACGAACCTCGTGACCTGTGTTGGTCTATTCTTCCTGATGAGCTTGCCTGCTCTCAGCTGACAAGCTAAGCGCACTGCACCATTTTGGATGGAGGCTACCCTATAGCCCCGCTTTCCTTTCTCCACATCGCCGCAGGTGTCCTTTATTCGCTGCGTCAGGGCACGATTTGCAACCTTTCTTGGGTAAAAATCCCAAGGGTCCGGTCCTTTCATGCTCAATCCAGTGATCCGATGGATCAACGTCGGATCTACAATGATGCGCCTATCCAACCACAGGTAACTGCCATGGTAGCATGACATGAGGAGTTTAACGCACGCGTTAACCTCCTGATGTCTGCCGAAGTGTGGTATCTTCATCACATTAAGGATTGTTGATATTGCGATGTCCATGGTCCACGGTTGGGGGATTATCTTCGACTTCTTCCCCGTTGTCTTTGTCAAGTACTTATGTGGTGCGAGCATTCCATAATTCTTGCGGTCCCCCAAGTTGAAATCACTGATCTTTAGCGCCAGAATCTGTCCTGACTGCGGTCCAACTGCGCGTATCCCCTTCAGGAGGTACGCAGTGATCAGTGTATAGTCGAAGTCCCTCGGGACGCTGTCACGACTAACCTCACCAGCCAGAGGTGGGATATCGTCGGGGACGACCGACGGGATGAGCTTCGCGTTCGCCAAGTCATCGCGATGCTTGCTCCGTTTCTCTGTCACTGTTCGGGATGGCCCAGATCAACGTATAGTCGATGGGGAGGCTTGTAATCCTCTTGTCGATGAGGCCCGTGCTCCTGCGGACATGACCTTCTCCGCCATGAGGTCAATCAAAATCTCTTCGACGGATTTCTCTACTGTGCTAAGGTTGCCCGACATGCACGCTCATGATCAAATGTCTCAGATAGGTGGACAAACGATCAAGGTAAGAAAAAGGGGCGGCGAGGTCTCAATAAGCACTGCGCGAAAGCAATTAGTTCTCTGTGGGCTCGGATAATCACAATTTGCAAAATTGTCCTCGGTAAGAAATTTGACGGGTTAAATAGATAATGTCGTAACGGAATCCTCCAACGGGCAGGAATGCCTCAATCAATACAATTCCATCCGTTATGGCGCGGTCCCAACGGTCCAATGGTGATCTTTTTGGCAATAGTTGTGTTTCTAGCCGTTCTGGAGCGTCGTTCTAACGGTCGGGACACCTCCAACGGTCATATTTCTTCGCCATGGAGAAGTGCTTGTCTGCGCTGTTCTGCTATTCCAACGAGGTTCAAGTTCTGCAAGCCTTCCTTTTGTGAAGTCCTCTCTGGAACCTCCTACAATGTTTCTAGATTTTTTTTTTCTTACTGAGCTTTCTTGCTTTCTTTCCTGTGATCTGCGTCTTTGGATTCCTCTTTCCATTCTTGTTCTTATCTTCTCGTAGCATAATAACTTCACACTGCAGAGGGTCTTTCACAAGGTTCGAGGGTAATACTTTTTCTCTTACTGTTTCTGGAGTAGGTGCTCTACTTTCCTGCATGGATAGGTTCTTTAAGCCTTCTTGCGTTTTTTCAACTTTGACAGTTAGGTTTTTGGCCCTCAGTTGCTTTGAATTCTCCTCATGTTCTTCTATTAAGCGCGTTATTCTCCTAGCCATGAAATTCCTTAATTCTTTCTTTTTCTGTTCTATAGCTTCCTCTTCTTCTTTCCTTCATATCTGATCTTTCTCAATCCAAGTCTTTCCTAACAAAACTGCAAAAGGAGCATTGTTCTCAACAAACTTAATGACCTCAAATTCTTTTTCTGTCGATGTTCCATGAGAACTCATAGGTACATGGGTAAGCCTTCTACACAGGGTTATCAAATTTCCTTTAAACAATCCTATTCCTCCCCATGAAGGAACCGTAGTAGGCTTTCCTAAATTTTCCAAGTACTTCCTGGCATAATGTTCACCTGTGTTTCTGCATCCAATACACAGTGTATGTCGAGGTCTCCTATTCTTGTTTCTATGCACTCTTTCTCTTTTAAGATCTCTGATAAACTGATGTCTCTGTGATTATTCAATGGTTCTTTCATCCACAGTAATATAGACTCAGATTCTTTCTGGTTCTTTAGCATATTCTTAGCCTCTTGACCTTTCTCATGGTTTTCTTGTTTCATGTTCACCTTCTCAACTTTAGAAATCATTCTAGGGCAATCTAAAACTTCATGTCCAGTAGCTTTACAACAAAGGCAAATAAGACCTCTACCAGGGCATTCCTTAGCAAGATGTCCCGGCCTTCTGCAACTATAACAAAGAGTCGATCCTCTCTTTTTCTTAAACGATCCCCAACCTTTCCTGTACTACACAACGGGATCATAGTGATGGACCTGCAAAAAATTCTTTCTAGGATCCTGCATCCACTTGTTAGTCCAAAAATTCTTTCTATGCATAGGAATAACATATCTTTCACTATTTCTATCATATCTATTCATATCATATCTTCTTTCTTCGAGCTGTGCCCTAGTTTTCAGACTAGGACGAAATCTATCAAACATACCTAGATCCATTCTTTCGAAACAAAAACTTCCACCTATCTTACCTTTATGAGAGCACAAAGATTTAAGATCTTACCTCTTTTCTTTAGATCAGACTTCTCTTTCTTAACACAGAACTTCACAAGTCAAGTAGAGTACTTCACGCTACAACAACAGATCTACGCACATAGATTTTTCTTTTCTTCAGTTCCCAGCAATCACAGTTTCAAGTCCTGACAACAAAACCATTTGTTGGCACAGGGGAAGACCCGGGGTTCAACGCTTCAACAACGCACCAACAAAACCCTAACTACTGGCCCTTTCGACAACACTTGCAAAGCAGATGAAGTCTCACCCGAGGTAGAGGCAGGGGGGTTGTAGGACTCAAGCGTCTATAACCTAGCTGGGACACAGATCTGTGATTCCAACACTTTAACAAAGCACTTAGCCAATAATATGCATTAGTCTTTAACCCTTATTCACATCGCAGATAAAAACCCTAATTACAAAACAACGCAGTATTCAACAAGATCTAAGCATATCTAACCATTTGGCACATAACATCAAACAAATCTAGCATTCATTTATGTTATTAAGCACTAAGCTACTACATCGAATGAATCTAACATACATAAAGATTCAACACTAAGCATAAATCACATCAATAACACAAAGCAATCACAACACATGATATACGTGGTTCACCCCCAGCGTGGGGCTACGTCCACCAACTCTTCATCTTCTTTATTATCTTCTTTCAATCTTCTTACATGCATAGAGCCACAAAAACAACTCCGCATAGGACAAGAGATCTGTGTGCACTTCGCCAGATCCTCCTTCCCCGAGTTCGACACAATGCAAAGCCTTCTTACAATCACTTGCACTTAACTCTGCAAGTTCTCAACACATAGTATGCACGAAGCCTTCACAACTAATTGCACTTAGCAACCCTTTCATATCTTTCACAAAGCCAACTTAGATCTGATCAAACTCCTTCTTACATCGCCTAGCTACTTATTTATACATTCACAAATGGGGCCTAAGCATGGGTAAACCCATGGGCCGACATCCCATACCCGTTACATAAGACCTAAACCCAAAAATCCCGTAAAAAGGGGGCGATATCCCGCGATCTCCGCTTCACCTGGGTGCTCCATCTTCGACTAACCTGTCAAAGTCCCAAAAATGGTCAAACACGACCAAGGTTCTCCAAAACTTGGTCGAGGGCCAGCAAAGCCCTAGGTAGATGGTTTGATTTAAACTTGAAACCCCTCCTAGGGTGTTCCCCTGATTTTCATGCCCTGGTTATGGGTTGGTGTTGTTTCATCCTTCAAATGAGTGATGATTGTCCTGCTGTGTTATACATGAACTGGTCCTAGAGCCCTTCTAGAATTTCCCTACGCAAATGGGTGGTTGACTTTGATGCAGAATGAGAACCTGTAAACACCATGCGGGTATGGGCCATTCTCCTTGGCTTACCCCTAAGGTTTTGGTCTTGCGAAGCCTTATAGGCCATCCGAAGAAAACTCAACAAGATCATGGAACT
Source organism: Picea engelmannii (assembly GCA_009831015.1). Taxonomy (NCBI): domain Eukaryota; kingdom Viridiplantae; phylum Streptophyta; class Pinopsida; order Pinales; family Pinaceae; genus Picea; species Picea engelmannii. The sequence goes on from ML780807.1 coordinate 351,186, forward strand.
CGAGCTTGATTGGGAGCACAAAACAGATTATAGGTGGGCCTGGATCCACAACGAGGTGGACGTGCATGAAGGTTTGGTGGGAAAATCTAGAACTTGTTTTCGGTAAAAGGGTATGGCATCAAAAAGTAGATTATTGGAAAATTCCCTTTCGATGCTATGCTTGCTATTAAATCAACCATACCCGAGCCCAATGCAGGAAAATTTTCCCTCCTGTAAATAGTGGGCCAAAATTTTGGTGGAAAAAAGGTTAAAAGGAGACAATTTGGATTCTAAGACTCCCTCTGTTGAGGATCAAATGACTCTGGTGGCTCCTCCTGCAACAAAGACTAGAATGCCACTCCCTCTTCAATCATTGGTGCAAGCACCTCCTAATGAAGGCATGGTTTTATCTTCCCTCTCCCATCTTCTTTCTTTAGAATTGGGTGTCATCCCCCTCCCTCTTCTCGTCCCTTGTCTCCCCCCTCTTTGGACCCTCTCCTCCCCCCTTCTGCAATTCTCGTTCCCCTTCCTCCCTCCCATCAAGTGGTCCTCCCTCCCCCTATCCCCTCTTCCCCTCCTCCCCCATGCCCCCTCTGCCTCTCCTCCTCCCCCCTTCTCCCCCTCAATGAATCTCATACAACCTACCTCTTCCCCTGGTGCTTCCCCCTTCCCACCCCCCTCTCCCCCTCTATCTTTGTCCATCCATTTTGGTTTCCTTTCCACTCAAGGAAACACAGAAGAATTAGCTCTCAAGGCTAAGTTGGGTTCCATCCACAAGAAAATATATGCCCTCCGACCTTGGGGAACCCAAAAAGTTATCCCCTCGTCTCAAGGAGTTTTATCTCTCGATTCACCCATCCCTAACCGTATTGGACAGAAATCCCATCTTTTGAAGGTGGAAGAGAAAGCAATGATGGTAATTTGAAAAGGAAAACAAGTGTCTATTACTAGGGCCCTTAGAGTGGGGAATTCCATTTGAAACCATCCTTAAGGATTTTCTTGTCATTTAATATGGGAGGGTTAAGGGGCACCTAGAGGAAGCTATCCCTCAAAAGTGTTGATGGTTATATTTGCGTGAGACATCCTCCAAGACACAGACTGAGTGAGTCGGCCCATGAGAGAGCCCATGAGTTGGGTGTGCCCATGAGATGGGTGTGTTGTTTCTCTCTGAGACGAAGATGGAATGATGTGTGCCCCTATGTGGGGTGAGGAAGCCCATGAGTTGGGTGTGCCCATGAGATGGGTATATAGTTCCTCTCTGAGACAGAGATGGAACGTTGTGTGCCCCTGTGTGGGGTGAGGAAGCCCATGATTTGGGTGTGCCCATGAGATGGGTGTGTCGTTCCTCTCTTAGACGGAGATGGAACTCTGTGTGTCCCTATGAAGGTAAGATACCCATGAGTTGGGTGTGTTGTTCTCTCTGAGACGGAGATGAAACGATGTGTACCCCTGTGAGGGGTGAAGGAGCCCATGTGATGGGTTTACTATTCTCCTCTGTGTAGAGATTTGAGATGATGTGGTACTCCAGATGATTCTCTCATGAGACGCAGTGAGATAGAGACTTGGACGTCCCTATGGCTGAGCACATGTGGACATGCCCCTAGTGGCTGAGAAATAGTGGGTGTATGAGATCCCTTGCTATATTTTCTAAGAGTCCGACTTACCTGTAACCCTAATTGTGATGTAAAGGGTACAAGTCGGCCCCACCATAAAGTGAAAGATAATTAAAGTAAAAGATAATTAAGATTGTAATTATTAATTATATTCTGAGTTATTGAGGTCGGCCCTATAGTGCCAATAGACACATCATTTGATGTGATAAGTCTTGTATAAATAAAAGTGAAATCCCCATTGAGGAAACACACTTAACATTGTGTCATCTCATGATTTCAGAAGTTGTGTTCTGAAATTATGAGAATTACAACACCCTCTTGTGTGCTAGGTTTGGTGATGGTGTGGGAGGTCTTTCTCTTGAAGAATATAGAAAAATATTGGTTGGGTTTTATTCCCTTATTGCGAAGGGTTTCCCATGATACTTCTTGTGTTCTTGTGCATGGTTATTCTTCTTGTGATCTTGGTTTATTAGAGTTAGCTAATGTATTGCTGCAGTAGTTATGGTTCAATTCATGCTAATGATAAAATTAATTAAACCTCATACTTGAGCTAAATCATAGTGAAAACTCAACATGGTATCAGAGCAGGACTTGAAGATGACCCCTTGCACACTCAAGAAGACAATCATGAACATTTGAAGGCTATAATATCCCTGCAACTGAAATAAGGAGAGGAACAAACCTTCTCCTAAAACCCTAAGGCGAAAAATAATGCTAGCCACAGGCCTAAGACCCTGACCGAATCTTGTTTGAGTATCCTGGACAACATGGGAAGGCAACCACCTGGTCCTTGGTGGCTCATCCTGCTAGAAAAGGGTAGTCGCAGCCTAGGAGAGGCTCGCCATGCTAGCTATAGGTCTGTTTTATGGAGTCTGGATAGTCCGAGGTAGCCGATAGTCCAAGAGTTCTTGAGGAAGCCATAACTGTAGACTTAAAACAAATTTCAGACCAGTTTTTTAAAGTCAAAATCTAAGGTAAATTTATGAAATAGTAAGGCCGAGATTGAGGCATATTATGTGGTAAATTTAGGCATGCTTTGAGACCTATTCTAAGGATTGTTTTGACCAAGTTAAGGGGTGTGCTCCAACGAAGCTTTTTGAGACATATTTAAATCTATTCCAACAAAATGTTTTGAGGCATGTTTAAAAATGTTCTATGGCTGAAATATTAACCTTCTATGGTGGAAGCTAAGAGGCTTATATCTGAGGGAAGAACTTAGGCTATATTTTGTATGAATTTGAGGCCATTCCCTTGTACATATATGAGACAATGCAGGACAAATCCTTTATGGCAGAGTGAAGGAAACTTAGGGTCGTATCTGAGGCCTCCTTATTAACAAATTCATGTCAGCATAAACCAAGTTTTGGAAATTATGTAATAATAGTCTAAGGTTGTCTTGTTGAAGCAGTTTTTGGAAAGAAGTTTGAGTGATTCTTCTTGACAATACAAGACTTGTTATAAGGCCATTGTTTGACAGTCACAAGGACAAATTGTTGACATATATGAGGTGGATATCTAAGCGGGTTAAGAGGAAAATTGAGATAGCTATAAGGGTAAATTGAAGGGAAGATCTGAGACAAGTATAAGGGTTGTTCTGATGCAAGTCTAAGGAAGAACATGGTCGAGGTTAAGAATTGTTTTGGAGTGAACCTATGCTGAGTTTAAAGTTTTTTTTTTGCGAGCTACAGGAGTCTCTTGGCCGAGTGTCAGATCTGGTACAAGAGTAACTTTTGGTGAGCTACATGGGTAACATTTTCTATGAGTCTTTGGAGCATCCTAAGAAGGTTTCAAGACTGTCTTTGAAGCAATTATCGGAGGTTTCTATGCAAGATTTCTAACATAAGTTTCAGAGCAGTTCAAGTGGAGATTTCAGATCTATCTTGGCAGAAGATTTAACTAAACAAGGAAGCATAGTATAATGTTCGTATTTTGATCAGTTCAAGGTCACAGTTTTTGAAGACCTAAAGATACAATGTTGATGTAGAATTCATTAGAGATATGTATGGTACAAGGTGGCTACAGGGGAAAACGATTCTGATTATAGAATGTAGTAGTGGCAGGTGGCCACATGAAGCTACAAAAACATAATTTTCCTTCTAGTCTATGACAAACAAGAGAGGAATGTAATTGCTCATCATGACATTGACAAACAAGCAAAATCCCCATTGGTGTACACTCTCAGGTATGCACATCTATATATTATTTGCATCATTGTCATGAGGGTATTTGCAGGAGGAAGTAACCCTTGTTGCAATCATGGATCCAGAGGGATCTCAATGAATTTAGAGGAACAACACACTGGAAGTGAAGGATCCAGGTTTGATTGTTTTAATTATCATGCCTTTAATCTACATTTCTAAAGTTGCTACATTACAAGTAGGTGTTGTAGATGTCACAACAATCCTTAAATTGTTTTGATTCTAGAGATATACTCATGAATCTCCTCTAGGAGATATTCTTGTCTTGTTTCCTTTAGTTTGTGTTCTTGTTCCAGGAAGGTTAACAACAAAAGATGTTTATCCTTCAGACTTAGAGGGAGTCAAACTAATTGAGAATAAGGAAGAGACATTACCTTCTCCCCTTCAACAGTTCAGAGGGAGACAACCATTATACCAGTTAGTCTAGCTGCTCCAATTGATATCCCCATAGGTATTGTAGTAGGGCATAAAAGGCCTGCCTAGGCTCGACAAACTCTGCAAGGGACATAGGATCATGCAACCACTCAAGGAACATTCTGAGAAAGCAAGAAACCAAAGAGATTTTCGAGTTACCTTTTAGCCATAAGCCACATCATTGATTCTGAGCCTTCTTATCATGAAGAAGCTACAGATGAGCATGTATGGAAATATGCCATGACAAAAGAATATCAATCCATATTGAAGAATGATGTATGGGATATTATTCTGAGACCAAAAGGGAACTCTGTAGTGACTTCCAAGTGGGTCTATAAGATCAAGCATGCAGTTGATGGAAGAGTCAAGAAATACAAGGGAAGATTTGTAGCTAGAGGATTCTCACAAACATAGGGAGTTGTCTATGATGAGACATTTGATCCAGTATCCCGATACACTTCCATCCGTACTATCATCCATGAGTTGGAAACTACATCAGATGGATGTAAAGACAACCTTTCTCAATGGTGAGATTCAGAAAGAAGTTTATATCGAGCAACCAAAGGATTTCGTGATAAACAATGATAAATATCATGTGTACATGTTGAAGAAAGACCTGTATGGACTAAAGAAGACACCTCATGCTTGGTACGAGAAGATGGATGGATTCTTGATGAGTTTGTGCTTCAACAAGAGTGTTGTTGATCCAAACCTATGTTATCATATAGTTGGTGACGAGTGCCTGATCTTGGTTCTGTATGTAGATGATTTATTCCTTACCGGTTCATAAAGACTTATTACTGAATGCACACGAGAATTGACTTATGTTTTTGAGATGAAGGAAATGGGTATGATGCACTACTTCTTGGGACTAGAAGTATGGCAGAGAACTGATGAGATTTTCCTGATTCAAGGAAAATATACAGTGGAAATATTCGAGATGATGGACTGCAAATCCATGCCTACACCAATGATGATGAACTTGAAGAAGATGAATGAGGCTTCTTTTGATTCAGATGAGATTGATCCACATGTGTACCGAAAATTGATTGGATCATTGATCTATTTGGTTAACACCAGACCTGATATATACTGATACAGATTGGGCATGGAGCACAGTGGACCAGAAGAGAACATCTAGATGTTGTTTTTACCTTGGGAGTCTACCATGGTTTCCTGGTGCAGCAAGAAACAAATCTCTATGGCCTTGAGTACCGCAGAAACAAAATATATAGCATTGAGTGTGGCAGTCTGCGAAGCAGTGTGGCTTCACAAGCTTCTGAAAAATTTATTTTATCATGAGATGGATCCTACCATTATTCATTGTGATAACCAAAGTTGTGTGAATCTCTCTGAGAACCCAATGTTTCATGATAGAGTGAAACAAATTGAGATAAAATATCATTATATCAAAGACATGGTGCCAAGGAAAGCAGTACATGTGCAGTACCTTCCTACACATGAGCAGATTGCAGATATCTTCACCAAACCGATTCCCAAGAAGAAGTTCGAGTACTTCCGTGAGAGACTTGGCTTGGTGGAGAATACCTCTCTAGCTGAGAGGGAGTGTTGATGAATACAACCAAGACAAATTTTGAGTACTTTCGTGTGATACTTGGCCTCATGGAGGATGCCTCCCTAGCTGAGAGGGAGCGTTGATGATTACAACGACATGAGACATCCTCCAGGACACAGACTGAGTGAGTCGACCTGTGAGAGAGCCCATGAGTTGAGTGTGCCCATGAGATGGGTGTGTTGTTCCTCTCTAAGACAGAGATGGAATGTTGTGTTCTCGTGTGTGGGGTGAGGAATCCCATGAGTTGGGTGTGCCCATGATATTGGTGTATAGTGTTGATGATTGCAGCTACATGAGACATTCTCTAGGACACAAACTTGAGAGAGATCCCCTGAGAGGGGTGTGCGGTTCCTATTTGAGACAAAGATGGAACATAGAGATGGCCTCCTCCATACACATATTTAAGAAGAACTCCAGATGATTCTCCTGTGTAACACAATGAGAAAGGAGATCTATAGAGTTGGACATGCATGTGGCTGAGCACAAGGTGAATGTGTGAAATCCCAAAGTGTTGGGTGCCTCGTCATGAGACAGAAATTAAGATGATGTATTAGCCTCCTCTGAGCAAAGAGTTGATGAGAAACTCCAGATGACTCTCCCATGTAATGTAGTGGGAAAAAAGATTTATTGAATGTACGTGCCTGTGGACGAGCACAGGTGAACGTGATCCTAGTGGCTGAGCACTAGTGAAGAAGTGGTTCTTCTGTGTAATGCAATGAGCCAGAGATATGGACATCCCTATGGATGTGCCCCTAGTGGCTAAGCACTAGTGGGTGTATGATATCCCTTGCTATATTTTCAAGAGTCAGACCTGCCTATAACCGTAATTGTAATGTAAAGGGTACAGGTTGACCCCACCTTAATGTGATTGATAATTAACGTAAAAGATAATTGATCTGGTTAATATTAATTATATTGTGAGATAGAGATGTCGGCCCTGTTGTGCCAATAAACACTTCTGTTGACAGGTCAAGTCTAATATAAGTAAAGGTAAATTCCCCATTGAGGAATCATATCTTTTGTGTGAGTTTGGAAATTTCAGCAAGTACATCTACTTGGGAAAAGTGTGCACCTCTCTTGGACGCAAGTCTTCTAGGGTTTGTGAGCACCCTTTTGTGTGCTAGGTTTTCTTGGTGGTGAAGGTCTTTCTATTGAGGAATATAGCAAAGGATTAGCTGGGTTTTCTTCCCTTGTCGAGAAGGGTTTCCTAGGATGCTTCGTGTGTACTCGTGCATGGTGTTTCTTCTTGTGATCTTAGTTGTTGCAACAAATTGTCTATGGTTTAAGTAAAATGCTAAAATGGAATGAAATTCATGCTTAAGACTAGCTTATTGAAAAATCAACATGGTTTTAGAGCATAGGTCTTGAAGAACCCATTGCACAGGAATATACCAGTCTCCTCTCTTTTCTATAGAACCGTATGACCCACCTAGGGTTTCCAGAAAATTCGTACGACCCTCCTTTATGAGGTGTTTCAGCCCTTACTACTTGAACGTTGGGGACAATTTTGGCATAGGAGAGTACAACCTCCTCCAGCGCACCTCCAGAGACTCTCAGAGTGACATTCTGAGCATTTTGAAATTTTGGCCTTAGAGTTTCACTAATTTCTGCAGAAATTTCAGAATTAGGGTTTCTTCAACTCATTGAAGGAACTCTTTAGCTCACCAGTGTTCTCCTATCTTTCAAAGGATGATTGTTGGCTGTCATAAGTCCAATAAAACCTAAAAGTTCTATCCTAGCCTAACCGTTAGGTTTTCTAGCCCAATTGACAAGGGTTTGTGAAGAATCTAAAATTATAATGAACATAACTATGATGGAAGATAAACTTGATGGATTAAGCAACTTCAAGTTCATGGAAGACAAGAATTCAAAGGAAGGCTTATTGTGGGTGATACAAAAAGGTGACACTATGAATACCCTCCTCATGAATATTTCAAGAGGATAGAGATCAACCAGGTGCCATTGGAGAAATCATATCAGCACCCTCAGGTATGCACCTGTATATATATTATTTGTATCATTGTCATAAGGGAAATTGTAGGAGGAAGGAACCTTTTGCCGAAGTCATGGATCGAGAGGGATCTCAGTGTATTCAGAGGAACAACACACTAGAAGTGAAGACTCTAAGTTTGATTGTTGTAATTGTCATTCCTCTAACCTATATTTCTAAAAGTTGCTACATTACAAATAGGTGTTATAGCTGTGACAACAATCCTTAAATTGTTTTGATTCTAGAGATGTACTCATTATTCTCCTTTAGGAGATATTCTTGTTTTGGTTCCTCTTGTTTTCTTGTTCCAGATAGGTTAACAAAAAAGGAAGATGTTTATCCTTCAGAGGGAGTCACTTGACTCAGACTATTTGAGAAAGAGGAAGAATAGAACCATCATTGAGGCAACCAATGCAATAATGCATGATTGGAATCCTTCTATGATTCTATGGGAAGAAGCATGCATGACACAATATATGTTCAGAAAACAATCCTTCACTAGACTTTGAAAAACATAACTCCCAAAGAAGACTTCACCAAAGTGAAGCCTGGGATTGAACACTTCGAGATATTTGTGTGCCTAGTGTATTTTCATGTACCCAAAGAGAAGAAGTCCAAGCTAGACCCTTGAGGAAGAAATGATACGTTGATGGGATAACAATGAATCTTCGAAGAAATTCTATATCGACATCCCTGGTCAGAGACAGATTGAGACAAGAAGAGATGTTGTCCTTGAAGAAAAGATATACTATGCATACATTATTCAGAGGGAGACATACATTATTCTAGATGATCCAGTTTCTCCAGTTGATATGTTTAGAGATATTGCAGTAGGGCATAAAAGGCCTATCTATGCTCACTCTGCAGGAGGCAGAGAAACACACAAGCCTCTCAAGGCACATCCTGAGAAATCAATTTTTTTTTTTGAGCTATCCTTCAGTCATGAGCCACTTCATTGATTCTGAGCCTCCTTGTCTTGAAGAAGAAACATGAGAACATGTATGGAAAATGCAGAAGAATACAGGTATATATTAAAGAATGATGTATAAGATATTGTTCAGAGACCAGAAAGGAAGTCTATGGTGACTTCCAAGTAGATCTATAAGATCAAGCATGCAATCGATGGAAGTGTCGAGAAGTACAAAGTGAGATCTATAGCCAGAGGATTCTCACAAATAGAGGGAGTTGTCTATGATGAGACACTTGATCTAGTAAGCCCAATACACTTCCATCCGTACTACCATCCATGAGTTGGAAACTATATCAGATGGATAGATTCTTGATGAGTTTGGGTTTCAACAAGAGTGTTGCTGATTCAAACCTATATTATTCCAGTGTTGGTGATGAGAGCTTGATTTTGATGACTTATTCAGAAAGCCTTGTTGTTGGATACAAGTAAGCTTTGACTTCTGATTTCGAGATGAAGGATTTTAGTATGATGCACTACTTCTTGGGAAAAGAAGTATGACAGAGGACCAATGAGATTTTTCCCGAGTCAAGGAAAATATACAGTGGGAATATTAAATAAGTTGAGTATGACAGAATGCAAATTCACAGTGATGGATTTGAAGAAAAAAAAGAGATTGATGATGATTCAGACGAGATTGATCCACAACTGATTGGACCACTGATGTATCTGGATAACACTAGACTTGATTCATGCCTTGTAATGAATGTGGTTAGACAATCCATGAGTCAGCCGAGACAGACTCACTTGATAGCGGTAAAGCATATATTGAGATATGCCTCCAATGTGAACTTGAGTTTGCAGGATATCCAAATACAGATTGAATAGAGAGTACAGTGGAACAAAAGAGAATATCCGATTGTTGTCTTACCATAAAGGTTGTCATGGTTTCCTGGTGCAGCAGGAAACAAAATCTCTGTGGCCTTGAAATACCAAAGAAGCAGAGTATGTATCATTGAGTGTGCGAAGAAATATGGCTTCACAAGCTTCTGACAGATTTAATTGATCATTAGATGATAACGAGAGATGTGTGTAAAGATATTTGAGAACCCACTGTTTCATCGAAACACGTTGAAATAAAAAATCATTATATCAGAGACATGATGGAGAGGAAAATAGTACACATGCAGTACCTTCCTACACATGAGTAGATTGAAGACACATTCACCAAATTAGCTTCGTGAAGGATACCTCCTTAGTTGAGAGGGAGTGTTGATAACTACAACCAAGAAAAAGTTCAAAATACATCCATGTGAGACTTGGCATGATGAAGAATGCCTCCCTAGCTGAGAGGGATTGTTGATGATTGCCGCTATGTGAGACATTCTCCAGGACACAAACTTGAGAGAGAGCCCCTAAGAGGGGTGTGTGGTTCCTATTTGAGAAAGAGATGGAACGTAGAGATGGCCTCCTCCTTACATATATTTGAGAAGAACTCCAGATGATTCTCCCATGTAACGTAGTGAGAAAGGATATCTGTAGAGTTGGACATGCCTGTAGCTTAGCACAAGATGAACGTGTGAAATCCCAAAGTGTTGGGTGCATTGTCACGAGACATAAATTAAGATGATGTATTATCCTCCTCTAAGCAGAGATTTGATGAGAAAATCTGGATGAATCTCATGTGTAATGCAGTGGGAAAGAAGATCTATTGAGTGGACATGCCTATGGAAGAGCACAGGTGAACGTGATCCTAGTGGCTGAGAAGTAGTGAATAAGTGGTTCTTCTGTGTAATGCAGTGAGCCAGAGATATGGAAATCCCTATGGATGTGCCCCTAGTGGCTGAGCACTAGTGGGTGTATGAGATCCCTTGCTATATTGTTCAAGATTCAGACCTTCCTGTAACCCTAATTTTAATGTAAAGGGTATAGGTCGGCCCCACCTTAATGTGATTGATAATTAATGTAAAAGATAATTAATCTGGTTAATATTAATTATATTATGAGATAGAGAGGTCAGACCTGTTGTGCCAATAAACACTTCTGTTGATAGGTCAAGTCTAATATAAGTAAAGGTAAATTCCCCATTGAGGAATCATATATTTTGTGTGAGTTTGGAAATTTCAGCAAGTACATCTACTTGAGAAAAGTGTGCACCTCTCTTGGGCGCTAGTCTTCTAGGGTTTGTGAGCACCCTTAAGGGAAATTGCAAAGGAAGGAACCTTCTACTGAAGTCATGGATCTAGAGGGATCTCAATGCATTCAGAGGAACAACACACTAGAAGTGAAGACTCCAGGTTAGATTGTTGTAATTGTCATTCCTCTAACCTATATTTCTAAAAGTTGCTACATTACAAATAGGTGTTATAACTATGACAACAATCCTTAAATTGCTTTGATTCTAGAGATGTACTCATTATTCTCCTTTAGGAGATATTCTTGTTTTGGCTCCTCTTGTTTTCTTGTTCTAGACAGGTTAACAACAAAGGAATATGTTTATCCTTCAGAGGGAGTCACTTGACTCAGAGGGAGTCAAAACTATTTGAGAAATAGGAAGAATAGAACCATCATTGAGGCAACCAATGCAATAATGCATGATTGGAATCCTTCTATGATTCTATGGGAAAAAACATGCATGACACAGTATATGTTCAGAACAAGAGCCTTCACCAGACTTTGAAAAACATAACTCCCAAAGAATCCTTCACCAAAGTGAAGCCTTAGATTGAACACTTCAGGATATTTGGGTGCCCAGTGTATTTTCATGTACCAAAAGAGAAGAAGTCCAAGCTAGACCCTTCAGGAAGAAAGGATACGTTTATGGGATAACAATGAATCTTTGAAGACATTCCAGATCAACATCCCTGGTCAGAGACAGATTGAGACAAGCAGAGATGTTGTCCTTGAAGAAAAAATAGACTTTCAAAGATCTAGAGAATCTCAGATGGATATTGACAGTGAGACAATACCTTCTCCCCCTTCAACAATTCAAAGGGAGACATACATTATTCTAGCTGATCCAGTTTATCCATTTGATATGTTCAGAGATATTACAGTAGGGCATAAAAGGCCTATCTAGGCTCACTTTGCAGGAGGTAGAGAAACATACAAGCCTCTCAAGGCACATCCTGAGAAAGAAAAAAAATTATTTTCGAGCTATCCTTCAGTCATGAGCCACTTCATTGATTCTGATCCTCCTTGTCTTGAAGAAGCAACAAGAGAACATGTATGGAAAGATGCAGAAGAATACCAGTATATCTTAAATAATTCTGTATAATATATTGTTTAGAGACCAGAAGGGAAGTCTGTGGTGAATTCCAAGTGGATCTATAAGATCACGCATGCAATCGATGGAAGTGTCGAGAAATACAAAGCGAGATCTATAGCCAGAGGATTTTCACAAACAAAGGGAGTTGTCTATGATGAGACACTCGATCTAGTAAGCCCGATACACTTCCATCCGTACTACCATCCATGAGTTGGAAACTATATCAGATGGATAGATTCTTGATGAGTTTGGGTTTCAGCAAGAGTGTTGCTGATCCAAACCTATATTATTACAGTGTTGGTGACAAGAGCCTGATTTTGATGATTTATTCAGAAAGCCTTGTTGTTGGATACAAGTAAGCTTTGACTTTTGATTTCGAGATGAAGGATTTGAGTATGATGCACTACTTCTTGGGACAAGAAGTATGACATAGGACCAATGAGATTTTTCCTGAGTCAAGGAAAATATATAGTGGGAATATTAAATAAGTTCAGTCTGACATAATGCAAATCCACAATGATGGATTTGAAGAAAAAAAAAATATTGATGATGATTCAGACGAGATTGATCCACAACTGATTGGACCACTGATGTATCTGGCTAACACCAGACTTGATTCATGCCTTGTAATGAATGTGCTTAGACAATCCATGAGTCAACCGAGACAGACTCACTTGATAGTGGTAAAGCATATATTGAGATATGCCTCTAGTGTGAACTTGAGTTTGCAGGATATGTAGATACAGATTGAGCAGAGAATACAGTGGACCAAAAGAGAACATCCAGTTGTTGTCTTACCATAAAGGTTGTCATGGTTTCCTAGTGCAACAGGAAAAAAAATCTTTGTGGCCTTGAAATACCAAAGAAGCAGAGTATGTATCATTGAGTGTGCAAAGTAGTATGGCTTCACAAGCTTCTGACATATTTACTTGATCATGAGATGATAACCATAGCTGCGTGTAAATCTCTTTGAGAACCCATTGTTTCATCAAAACACGTTGAGATAAAAAATCATGATATCAGAGACATTATGGAGAGGAAAATAGTACACATGCAGTACCTTCCTACACATGGGTAGATTGAAGACACATTCACCAAATTAGCTTGGTGAAGGATACCTCCCTAGTTGAGAGGGAGTGTTGATAACTACAACCAATACAAAGTTCAAAATACATCCATGTGAGACTTGGCATGATGAAGAATGCCTCCCTAGCTGAGAGGGAGTGTTGATGATTGCAACTACGTGAGACATTCTCCAGGACACAAACCCGAGAGAGATCCCCTGAGATGGGTGTGTGGTTCCTATCTGAGACAAAGATGGAACATAGAGATGACATCCTCCTTACATATATTTGAGAAGAATTCCAGTTGATTCTCCTGTGTAACACAATGAGAAATGAGATCTGCAGAGTTAGACGTGCCTATGGTTGAGCACAAGTTGAATGTGTGAAATCCCAAAGTGTTGGGTGCATCGTCATGAGACATCAATGAAGATGATGTATTAGCCTCCTCTGAGTAGAGAGTTGATGAGAAACTCTATATGAATCTCCTTTGTAATGCAATGGGAAAGAAGATCTGTTGAGTGGACATGCTTGTGGACGAGCACAGGTGAACGTGATCCCAGTGGTTGAGTACTAGTGAAGAAGTGGTTCTTTTGTGTAATGCAGTGAGCTAGAGATATGGACATCCTTATGGATGTGCCCCTAGTGGCTGAGCACTAGTGGGTGTATGAGATCCCTTGATATATTGTTCAAGAGTCAGACCTGCCTGTAACCCTAATTGTAATGTAAAGGGTACAGGTCGACTGCACCTTAATGTGATTGATAGTTAATGTAAAAGATAATTAATCTGGTTAATATTAATTATATTATGAGATAGAGAGGTCATCCATGTTTTGCCAATAGATACTTTTGTTGATAGATCAAGTCTAATATAAGTAAAGGTAAATTCCCAATTGAGGAATCATATCTTTTGTGTGAGTTTGGAAATTTCAGCAAGTACATCTACTTGGGAAAAGTGTGCACCTCTCTTGGGCGCTAGTCTTCTAGGGTTTGTGAGCACCCTTTTGTGTGCTAGGTTTTCTTGGTGGTGAAGGTCTTTCTCTTGAAGAATATAGAAAAGGATTGGTTGGGTTTTCTTCCCTTGTTGAGAAGGGTTTCCCAGGATACTTCTTGTGTACTTGTGCATGGTGTTTCTTTTTGTGATATTGGTTGCTACAACAAATTTTCTATGGTTTAAGTAAAATGCTAAAATGGAATGAAATTTATGCTTAAGCCTAGCTTATTGAAAAATCAACATATAGTTCCTCTCTAAGATGAAGATGGAACAATGTGTGCCCCTGTGTGGGGTGAGTAAGCCCATTATTTGGGTGTGCCCATGATATGGGTGTGTCATTCCTCTCTGATACAGAGATGGAACACTGCGTGCCCATGTTAAGGGAGTATGCCCATGAGCTGGGTGTGTCGTTCTCTTTGAGACAAAGATGAAACGATGTGTACCCCTGTGAGGGATGAAGGAGCCCATGTGATGGGTTTATTGTTCTCCTCTGTATAGAGAATTGAGATGATGTGATACTCCAGATGATTCTCCTGTGAGACACAGTGAGATAGAGATCTGTTGAGTAGGATTTTCCTATGGCTGAGCACATGTGGACGTGATCCTAGTGGCCGAGCACTAGTGAGTGTGTATTCTGATTATTCTCATGTGAGACATAGTGAGATAGAGACTTGGACGTCCCTATGGCTGAGCACAGGTGGATGTGCCCATAGTGGCTGAGCACTAGTGGGTGTATGATATCCCTTTCTATATTGTCTAAGAGTCAGACTTACCTGTAACCCTAATTCTGATGTAAAGGGTACAAGTCGGCCCCACCATAAAGTGAAAGATAATTAAAGTAAAAGATAATTAATATAATAGATAATTAATATTGTAATTATTAATTATATTCTGAGTTATTGATGTCGACCCTATTGTGCCAATAGACACATCATTTGATGTGATAAGTCTTGTATAAATAAAAGTGAAATCTGAATTGAGGAAACACACTTAACATTGTGTCATCTCATGATTTCAGAAGTTGTGGTTTGAAATTATTAGAATTACAACACCCTCTTGTGTTCTAGGTTTGGTGATGGCATGGGAGGTCTTTCTCTTAAAGAATATAGCAAAGGATTGGCTAGGTTTTCTTCTCTTGTTGACAAGGGTTTCCCAGGATACTTCTTGTGTTCTTGTGCATGGTTATTCTTCTTGTGATCTTGGTTTATTGCAGTTAGCTAATGTATTGCTGCAGTAGTTTTGGTTCAGTTCATGCTAATGATAAAATTAATTAAACCTCATACTTGAGCTAAACCATAGTGAAAACTCAACAAAAAGGATTATTCAAAGCATTAAGCCAAATGTTATTATGATTTAGGAGACTATTTGTTCAGGGGATATAGTTAGAAAAACGTTGGAGCAGTGGATAAAGAATTGGTCCTTCTGCACCATTCATGTAGAGGGCCAATCTAGGGGCTTAATTTCTAGTTGGAGCCCTAACTACAGAGCCTTATCCTCCTCCTCTTTCCATAATGCTATCTCTGTCAAGCTACAATCTAAGGACATTCACTTCCCTTTCTCGGTGGTTAAAATTTACGGGCCTTATGTTTATAGGGAACCTTAATGGGAGGACTTGTTAGAAGCGAGAGTGTTTAATGACCCCTATACTGTGATTGGAGGTGACTTGAATTTCACCTTGTCTCACTGCAAAGTGTGGGGTGAAAAATCAAGACAAGATCCTCAAAGGGGATTTTTTATCTCCTTTTTACACCCCCATCATTTGGTCGATGTTGAACCCCTTAACATCATCCCCACTTGGCACAATTTCAGAACAGGTAGAGAAGCGATGTCCAAAAGGCTAGATCGATTTTTGGTCGCAGAGGCCCTTCTAGAAGCTAGGGTCCTGTTCCTTTCTTCTATGATAGAAGGGGCATCTCTGAGCATTGTCCTATCATTCTTAGGATGAAATGTGGGAAAGACTCTCACCTTGTCCCCCTAAAATTCAACCAGGCTTGGATGAAAGAACATGACTACTGTGAGTTGGTTAAAAAGTAGTGGATCAAGATGGACCCTTCCACACATCACTCAATCATGAAACAATTCAACGATAACCTTTACAGAGTAAAAAAAACCACCAAATAGTGGTTACAACATGAGGAAAAATCGTAAATTATCGGAGTGCGAGGAGAAGGTTTATGTTCTATTCCATTCTTTGAAAGAAGAGTCTTTTAGCTATGCAAAGTTAAAAGCGCTAAAATATTTGGAAGCAACTAGACACTCCATTCTGGAAGAGGAAGAATGAACCTGCACGCTCCGTAGCAGAGCCCTTTGGCTCCAAGCTGGTAATAACAATACATAAATTTTGCACCAATTTGCGAATTTTCAGAAAAACCTCAAATACAATATGAGAGATCGATAATGAAGAAGGTCAGTTGGTGAGCTCCTTTGAAGCTAAAATGGAGGCCAGAACAAGTTTTTTTAGAATCTTTTCAAAGCCCTGGAGGGTTGTCCCATTCAGGATATCCTCCATGTAGTGTCAAAATTTCCCTCCCTTATCTAGTAAGAAATGAATCGTTCCCTTGAAGAGGAGGTCTCAGAGGTTGAGGTTTTGGAATCCCTTTCATATATGCAATGTGGGAAGAGCCTTGGCCCCTATGGTTTCACTGTGGAATTTTTTCAAAGCTTCTACGAGCTCCTCAAACAAGACATTTTACTAGTGGTTCGAGAGTCTCAGAGCTCGGGAAAAATTCTTGGATCCCTCAACGCTATCTTTCTCTGCCTCATTCCCAAAAAGCAAGATGGGAATTACTTCGGGGACTTTAGACCAATCTCGTGCTGTAATGTGATTTACAAATTAGTGACCAAAATTATAGCTAGGAGACTAAGACCGATTCTGAGAAAAATCATAGCGGATGAACAATTCAGATTCCTTCGAAATAAACAAATTCATGACGCAGTTTCGGTAGCACAAGAGTTTTTCCACTCTGTTAAAACCTTGAAGTCTAAGGCTGTCCTCATGAAACTAGACCTTTCGAAATCTTATGATATAGTCAATTGGAATTTTCTGAGGTTGGCTCTCATTCATCTTGACATGTATCTTTAAGTTGTTAATTGGATATTGGGTTGCATCCAATGAACTTCCTTCACAGTTCTAATAAACGGGGCTCCCTCTCGTTTCTTCAAAGCTTCTCGAGGACTGAGACATGGATGTTCCCTCCCCATTTTTGTTCCTCACTTTTTCAGAAGCCCTGAGCATCATGGTTTGGGAGGCCAAAAGCTCTGGCTCAATGAAGGGTGTCAAGGTATTAGCTTCAGAGTCGATATCCCACCTTCTCTTTTTTGATGACATTTTTTGTTGTACGACAATATCTGAAAGAGACATTGGTACTCTTAAAGGTGTCCTTGACTTATTTTTCTCAGCAATTGGAATGCATATTAATTTTGAGAAGTTTTTCCTTTCTGTCAATATTTTTTCAGATCAAGAAGCTAGCTAGAGTAGTAACCTCTTCCCAACGCCTATTAAAAAAAAAAGAAATAGAAATAGAAAAAAAGAAAAATGTCAGAAATAGGAAAAAATATTCAAAACATATAAATTGAAATAAAACAAATTCTAAATATTTAGAAAAAAATTTAAAGCAATTATATAAACCTAAAAATGACAAAAATAGAAAAAAAATATTCAAAACATATAAATTGAAAAAAAATAAATTCTAAATATTTAGAAAAAAAAAGCAATTAAAACACTTGTAAAATATAATTAAAAAAAATATAGTTTTTTTCTTTTTTTAATTTCCAAAAAAAAGAAATTTTCAATTTCTTTTTCACCATTTGAAAAAAAATAAATTTTAAAAACATTTGAAAATTAACCCCTAACCCCGCCAAAAAATGCAGTAAATAGGGAGGAGGGGTGATTCTCCCCTCCCCTTGAATTTTCTTCTCGCCAGTGCCTATGGCTTCATTTGCCAGGTGACCCAAGTTCAATACCCTTACGGTGTGTTTAGTTTGGAGGAAACACCCCAAAATGTAGCCATGTTAAGGGTTGGTGTGGCCCGGATGCTATCCCCTAACAAACAAACAAAAAAAATTAGTTTTTGTATTTTTAGTTTTAATTTTGTAATTTTACCTTTTCTTTAAATAATGCAATTCTTTCTATTTCGTTTCAATATAAACCAAGAATATTGAGCCGTTGATCTTGCCTAGCAACCCAAAATATGAGAAGTATTGTCAATTCCTTCATAGTTGTTTTGGCAACCGAAGGTTCTAAATACCATTTAGACAAAAAACAAAACCTTTTCTTCCATAATTCCTTTTTGGTAGATGGATAATTCAAGAGAGAATTCATTCTAAGTGTATTTTGTATAAAAGCCTTTCCTACTTTGTTCCCAATCAAATCCATCTTTCCTATGAGATTTCTTGGTTCTAATTAACAAAATTGGTGAATAGTAGTGAATAACAACTTCTTTACAAATTATTTTTGTTCGGATACGAACAATTCAATCTTTCAGAAATAAATAGATAATAAATAAAGACGAAAGGACATTTTATCAAACTTCCTCCTATTTTAGGAAATCCTCAATCATCCCTATTGATTTGACGATCTTATTAAGATCGCCCAATCAATAATTTGAGACAGATTAACTTATCCATTCCATATTATGAATATATATGGATCTATAGTGATTGTATTATCAATTGTATGAGATCTCCTTCTTTGGATCACATGTAATGATGAATATATTTTTCTCGATATTCCTTTATTTATATGGATAAATCACACAATCGTTGGGTGGAGATTTCATTTTCATTATGCAATGCTCGATCTTTTAACTCTTTCTTTGTTCGGATCATGATCGAACTGGGCTTCCCAAGTTTACCGAATCTAGTATTCTTTGAATACAAATCTTTTTCCATTTTTATTCATATTACTAATTAACAATTATTCCAAATATTCCCTATCTATTCCCATTTGAAAGAATAAATTGGAATCGAATGAGAACATATTTATGATTGTAAGGAAATCCATTTTATGGTATTGTGGACATGAAAAAAATAGTTCATGGAATCATTTTCATAAGGGAATGAAGGAAATTATCTAATCTGTAATTGACTATGCCTAGATATCAGAGAAATTACAATTTTATTGATAAGACCTTCACAATTGTAGTGGATACAATTGTAGTGGATATCTTATTGCAAATAATCTTATTGGCTTCAGAGGAGAAATAAACATTTACCTATTATAGAGATGGTGTGATTTGATATTTTTTCTGTTCTTTTTTTGGAAAAAGAAGGCATTCGAGAATCAAAATTGGGTGAATTCAAACTTACGCTTAGTAAAGGTGAGTTCTGGAGATAGAAAAATTCCTTCTGTTGTGTATGCCCGGTCAATGCATCCTTAGATGCTCTCATCTCCTAAGGATTTTAGTATAGAGTGAAAGGTTACACCTATGCAATAGGCCTTGCTTTTATAGTTGAACCTATCTGATAGGTGCATATGAGGGGACAAAGCACTACATATGGAAATCAACAACACAAAAGCTTCGTTATAGCCCATATGTGTAACCCTTTTCCGAAGGGTAGTGAGAATGGTTGGGACAACAAACATCCATCTCGTTTTTACTTCAGATACCCCTATCATGGAACCATTAGAGATCGTTGAAGTGATTAATCCTCGAAGAATACATGGCATTAAGAACAAATAAATTGTTAGAGGTTCCATTCCTAGTACTAATATCCTTGGTGTTTGGAAAAGAATATTTTCAAGAAGGATGGCTAGAGATTCATTGGAAATACACTAGCCCCTGTTAATTCATAATATTGGGTCATACTTTTTTTTTTAATTCCATGGATTACTCCCCATATTACCTACTATAAAGAAATGATTCGTATGAAATGGGAATGTCATGTACGATTTTGAATTTGAGATCATTTCAATGGAACGAATGACCGTAATAGATGTCAACTCAATCAAAAGGGGAATATGAAGAAGCTTTACAAAATTATTATGAAGCTATGCGTCTGGAAACTGACCCTTATGATCGAAGTTATATACTATATAAGACATGTCTTTTGCATACAAGTAATGGGGAACATACAAAGGATTTGTAATATTAATTCCATGAATTAGAATAGAACCCATCCTTACCACAAGCTCTTAATAATATGGCCTTGATTTGTCATTACGTGCGACTATTTGCACCATAGAATAACTTAGTTAATAACTACTATGGGTAAGGACACAAGAAAATGATTTCTACATATGCAATTTCCCAAGTAACAATTTTTATCAGTTGTAGAAAAAAAAACATCTCTCATAGGAGCCCGAATATGAATAGATAGAGCCTAAGCATTCCATGGATACAAAATTCAATTGATGATGGAAGCATAATAAAGATCAATTATTGAAATAAGGACTGATACGATCAAATCTGCTCATTGAAAAGAATCATGAATCAACTTATGTAGTAGAGTCGATATACTAAGCTATTGAGCAACAATGTAGCATCATATCCTAAAGATGTGAAGTACTCTAGATAGAAAGTACTCTTCAAAAATTATATACGGAACTGAGATAGTTACCTTATAAAAAGACTTTGATTTGGACGATCAATGTGAAATATATATCTTCCTACACTTCATCTTTTTTAGGGTAGGAGAAAATATAGAACCTAATCATTGAATTGATTGGAAGTGAAATCAGAAACTCATGTCATTGAATTTTTCTTGTCCTTTGGTTAATCTAAGCTTCCAATTAATCATCTCCAATTCAAGAATATTTTGGAAATTTGGGTAGAGGACCAAAGAATAGTTGATTGAGCCGTATGAGGTAGGAAAATCTCAAGTACAGTTATAAGGGAAGACATTTTTTCCAAGTTGACCTATCTCGATCGAGGAGAACATGCCATTCGACATGGAAATCCTAAAACTACAAAGGTTTAGTTTGATCAAGTGGCTAAGTATTGGGAACATGCTATAACACTTGCTCTGGGAAATTACATCAAAGGACAAAATTGGTTAAAGGTTACAAGATGGTTTGGAAAATGATAATTTCTATTATCGAGAAGTCGTTTTCATTATTTCATATCTTATTTTCTTGAAATCAATGGAATTATTCCAAAATATTCCCCAAATTTAGATTCTATTCCATCAAAATCTTATAGGAATATATTGACAATATATCAAACAATACCTTTTCTGATTCTAGATTGTTAATGGATCTTATTAATAGGGGTAAAATCCATTTGGAGATGTCTTTCATTAATGGATATATAACAAAGAATACCTTTTCTAATTCTGGATTGTTAATGGTTCTTCTTAATAGGGGTAAAATCCATTTGGAGATGTATTTCATTAATGATCCATGAATAACGATTTATAATGGATCGATGGTCTCTGTTTTATATGGGACATACATGAAAATTCTTTTGAAATTACACTAGAAATAATTTATTGAATAATAATAGTCCATGGTCCATTAAGCACCTCAAAGATATGTCATAATAAAATTAAACACCTACTTCAAATCGTCTCTCATATCATAGTTTCTCCGGTATTAAACTAGAAAATAAGGGGAGAAACAAGTTGAGATATCTCTCATATCTCTCTTGGAAGTTCACTAATTCCTATTGGCAGGTTTCTTCTTATTTATGTTCCATCTGGAAAGAGGAGAACTCAATGATCATTCGTTCACCAGAAGCAGAAGTCAAGATCATAGTAGAGAGGGATCCTATAAAAACCTCTTTTGAAAAATGGGCCAAAACAAGGAATTTCTCAAAGACAATAGCTAAAAGCCCCGATACTACCACTTGGATCTAGAACTTACATGTTGATTCTCACAATTTTGATAGTCATACTGATGATTTGGAAGAGGTTTCTCACAAAGTATTTAGTGCTCATTTTGGTCAACTATCCATCATATTTATTTGGCTAAGTGGGATGTACTTTCACGACGCTCATTTCTCCAATTATGAAGAATGGTTGGGTTCTCCAACTCACATAAAACCTAGTGCCCAAGCCGTTTGGCCAGTAGTAGATGAATAAATATTGAATGGGGATGTAGGTGGAGGTTTTCTAGGGATACAAATAACCTTTGGGTTCTTCTAGATTTGGAAAGCATCTGGAATAACCATTGGATTACAACTTTACTGCA
Source organism: Picea engelmannii (assembly GCA_009831015.1). Lineage (NCBI taxonomy): Eukaryota > Viridiplantae > Streptophyta > Pinopsida > Pinales > Pinaceae > Picea > Picea engelmannii. The sequence continues at coordinate 373,314 of ML780807.1, forward strand.
CTACAATTGGTGCATTGATATTTTCATCGTTAATGTTTTTTGCTGGTTGGTTTCATTATCGCAAAGATGCCCCAAAATTGGCTTGGTTCCAGGATGTAGAATCCATGTTGAACCATCATTTATCAACATTACTAGGACTTGGGTCTCTATCTTGGGTAGGACAAGACACATTTATATACCCATTAACCAACTTCTATACGATGGAGTGGATCCTAAATAGATACCACTTCCTCATGAATTTATTTTGAATAACTTTATTTTGGCTCAACTTTATCCCAGTTTTGCAAAGGTATTGACCTCATTTTTCACCTTGAATTGGTCAGAATATTCAAAATTTTTGAATTTTCATGGAGGATTAAATCCAATAATGGGAGGTCTGTTGTTGACCGATATTGTGCATCATCATTTAGCTATTGAAGTTCTTTTCTTGATAGCTGGTCATATGTATAGTACCAATTCAATCATTGGCCATAACCTCAAGGACATTTTATAATCTCATAAAGGTTCATTTACAAGGGAGGGCCATAAAGGTCTTTATGAAATATTAACTATCTCATGGCATGCTCAATTAGTTAATAACCTAGCTATATTAGGATCTTTAGTTATTGTCAAAACTCACCACATGTATTCGATGCCCCCGTATCCATTTCTAGCTATTGAGTATGGTACCTAATTCTCTTTGTTCACACATCATATGTGGTGTTAACACCTAATTTGCAGTGATAAAATTTTTCTCACCTTCTCCAAATTTTTATTTGGTTAATATGGTCTTTCTGAGTCAATTGTTTTGGTCTAGTCTAGTATATTATTAAGTTTGTAATGAGTCTTAAAAAGTGTCTTCCATGAGTCACAGTCATGTAAAAAAAGCCAGTTTTTTCTATGAAAATCTTGGCTTCCCAGGAACAGAGTTGTAGGTTTAAGTGTCATTACCTTTGTTGAAGTTTTGCGCATCTGGTATTGAATTATTGCTACCAAAAGTTCTACATTATGGCTAAAAGGGTAATTAAAGGTTATATTCATTTTGTCGTATGAATGCCAAGTAAGCCATGCAAACCTTAGTTGATGATTTGTTTAAAAGGTTATCATATGGTTGTACTTCCCAAATCTGATAGTTATGTGCCCCATCAAATAATAATTAACCGTTTGTCATGTCATTTCCCAAGTTTGTTAGCATGTCGCCTAGTCACTAAAATTATTGTGCATTCCCAACATGACCTTGATACATGTTGGTTGTGTTATTTAAAAATAATGAATCCTGGATGTTTTCTTCTCACCTAAATTGTAACCTTGTTCATTCTAATTTTCAGTATAGCATGACAGAATTTTTATCTTGTAGGAAATGGGTAAAGGAGGAAACGTTGTACGTGTTGAACTAGAGGGTGTTGAGCTATTGAAAGCTTACTCTGAGTTTGCTGTCAAATTTAAACAGGTCGGTTGGTTTTTTCTATGTGAGAAGTTTAGAGGATGCGATCAAGAGGTGTCCAGAGCATTTGCATAAAGGTTCGATGGCCACAAGGTGAAATTGGGAGATTTGACTCTACACGTTTAAAAAACATCTATTGAAGATTCTAGCATTTTACCCATAGATGAAGAAAGTGGTTTAAAAACAAAAACATTAGCAACAAAAAATTAACCAGTTCTTAAAGCCAGAGCATCAAAACCCTGACTGGAGTAAAGGTATTTCAAGGAGTTGGCTCAAGGAAGAATGGGGAGAACTGTTGAAGGTGGTTTAGAGGTACATCACCTGTGAAGGTAGATACACCATTACCTTGATGTACCATATGAGATTTTTATTGCATTTAACAAGAGAAAGGCGAACGAGTATTCCTTTTTTTATTGCTAAAGAGCTTAATAAAAATGTTAGATAGAGTTCAATCTCATCCTAAAAACACCAAACATAGTGTTCTCCACCAAGGTTTAATCAAATTATTAATCGTGGAGGAGTTGAAAAAAACATAAATAACTTGGCAACATTTCTTGGTTGGTTTTAAAGTATAAATTCATGAGCCTCAGGAAATATAAGCATATACCCCCATTGAAATGATTAAAATTCTCAAAAACCCTAGAGGTATGGTTATTGGGTCTTCCTCTACAAAACAAGAGATAAAAGTGTTTACAAGGATGACTATGAATGCTACAAGAAAGATTTCCTTTGAAGAAAAGAGCACATCAAAATTGTAGGAATTATGAGCAACAAAGAAACAAATAATAACATACAAAAATCATCATATTAACTCAAATATATATACAAATTTAACATAATCATTACTGTACAAAATAATGATACATCTCTCTTACATACAATATATTCGCGAGGCCTCATAATATAACATTGAGGTTCTCATAACGAGATGTCCAATATAGCATAACAATCTCCACAACTATCTCCACAATATATCCAAGAATATCTTCATAAATATCTCCATTCCTAACTTCACTCATTGTCCTCATCTTTGATCATACGTAGACTTCTATAATAAGTCTATTTATATTAATAATAATTTCATCATATAATTATCACAATTATGAATTATTCCTTCATATTCCCCTTTTATGAATACTTGTGATTCAAACCGGATATCTGAGTTGTCTTTATTTGTGTCTTTTGTATTCTGCATCACCTTTAGTCTTATGCATCATCTTTGCATCATCTTCATTCTTCTTCATCTGCATTTGTTTCTTCATTTGACGTTGTCTTCCTGAGCTATATCTGAGTCAATCATCTGAACTGCATCATCTTCATATCAAGGATTTCTAGCTTACCCTTGACCTTCCCTTGGGTTTTCTATGACTTACCCTCAACCAATACATCATATCCTGTCTTTTCTTGGGTTACTCGTAACCATTACAAACTCAAACTGGTTTCGCATTGTCACAAACCATTCATTACATCAAGTGGTTTCAGATGACCACAAACTTACATCTAACATTACAAAGTGTTTTTTGGGTACCACGAACCAATAAAATGACTCAAATCAACGACTCAATAAACTGACAACTTTTTTTTTAAACATGTACAACAGACTTTAATGACAACTGATCTTTGGGGGACCAACTAACTCATGAACTTTATATGAGAGATATTTCCGTACATTTGAACACTTCAACCTATAAAATCCTTTCAATATGAACATAACATTTTTCCATTCAGGGACATCTATTCATCCACATTGTACTTGTATATGAGGCTTTGAAATTTCTTTGTTCCAAGACTTTTGATTATCATGACTTTTAAGACCACAAATATTGCATGGATATAAATTCCAACATTTTTCTTTGGCATGTCTTGCTCTTCCACACTGACTGCAACAATCTTTCTTTTGCTCATTCTTTTTTATTTGGTTGGATGTTATGGATGTTGCACCAAGTTCATTGCTTCTACTGCTACTTGTAGATGATTCATCCGTTGTCGATGATTTAGATTTTACAAATTTGATGTCACCATTGCTTATGTTTCCTTCATAACCAAGGCCTTCATTTCTTGGTCTTACATATACTTGAATGAGATTTTGGATACCTTGATAATTCTTTCCTAAACCTTTGCCATCATAACCCATTTTATTCAAAAGTTTTGAACCTATTCCTTTAGTATGTTTTTCAAAGAAACCTATTTCAACATCATCACTATCATCAGGATCATCATCATTT
>ML780807.1:391969-423873 GCA_009831015.1 Picea engelmannii
ACAACCAAATCTTGCCATAATATCTTCAAGAAAACCAATGATTATCTTGTGGGAAGCATTTCTTGCGGGGATCTCCTCTATACACTTAGTAAAGTAGTATGTGGAAGTCAATATCCACCTATGCTGACTACTTGAAGCAGGATGAATTTCCCCAATAAAATCTAGGCCCCACTGCTAAAAGGGTCCTGAAGCTACCACAATGTTTAATGGAAAAGACTTGAGCTATTGCTTTTCAAATAATTTCTGACACTTGAAACAAGACCTGATCTTTGCACAGACATCAGTGAAGAGACTAGGCCAAAAATAACTAGACCTAAGAATCTTATAGGTTGTAGTTCTCCAGAAGTGATGCCCCCCACATAAACTGTCATGAAAATCATACATAATCTTTTGGGCTTCCTGTGGGTCTAGACATCTCAAAAGCACTCCTAAAGGGTCTTTCCAATATAAAACTTGATCAATCTGACAATATTTAATTGATTTGAGCTTCAAAGTTCTTACCTTGCTCTTTCCCATGCCATCAAGAGGCTGTAACTTCTCTAGGAAAAATATAATATCTTTGTACCAAGTGCATCCTGCCAATGGGGGTTTTACTTTAGGATCTTCATCAGAGAACTCGGCTTGTTGATTCTCTGAACAACTATTGATGAAATTGACTCACAAGGCTTTATAATTAGATTCAACCAACAACCTAGCTAAACCTTGACCTTTAACCAATTTGGTAGGCTTTATTTCAAGATCAAATTCAAGGATTTTGTCAATCCACTTGCTCCTTCTTCTGTCTATGTCAGGCTGAATGAGGATCTCCTTCATAGAGGCTAAAGGGACATATGCAATGAATTTTGAATGTAGCACATAAACTATGAAAGCTTTGATAGATTTAACCAAATCATATGCCTTCTTTTCCATGATGTCATACTTTATTTCAACATCTCTCAGTGACCTACTGAAAAAGGAAATGGCCTGCTCTAACCCTTTGGCATTTTTCTGTAATAAAACAACTGCTACTGTGTCAAATGAAGGAAAAGAGAAAATAAGAAAATCCTTGGAGTAGTTAGGACTGATGAGCACAGGTGCTTCAGTCAAGGCCTTTTTTATTTGGTCAAAAGAGTTATGAGATTCAGAAGTCCATTTGATTTCATTTCCTTTCCTCAACATGGTTGTGATAAACTTCACCAACTCAACAAAATTTGAAACAAACCTTCTCAGAAAATTAATTTTCCCCAAGAAAGACTGAACTTCTTTCTTGGATCTAGGGAGTGAAATTTTTTTGATAGCCTCTACCTTGGTTGAATCAATCCTTACTCCCTCAATTGACACAATGTGCCCCAATAATTTCCCTTATTTCATGGAAAATATTGATTTTTTTGGATTTAGAGAGAGGTCAAATCTTCTACACTTCAAGAAGACTCTTTTCAGATGATCATAATGTTCTTTATCAGATTGTGAGAACACTTTTATGTCATCCAAATAAATGACCTACAAACTTGTCCTTCTCTCCAATAAAATCTATGTCCATGGCTCGCTGAAAGGTTGCTCCTGCATTCATCAATGCAAAGGGCATATTAGCATACATGAATGTACTCCAAGGAGTGGTGAAGGTTGTCTTCTCTCTATCTTCAAGTAAGACAGAGAATTTATTGTAGCCAGAGAAGCCATCAATCATAGACATCCTGGATGCAACTGTCACCCTCTGTAATATGTGTCCCATCTTGGGTAAGGGGTAATTATCTTTCTTAGAGCTTCTGTTCACATTTTGGAAATCAACACAAAGTCTGATTTCTCCATTCTTCTTTCTCACTGGGACCAAGTTGACCACCCACTCAGAAAATCTCAAAGGAACGATAATCTGGGCATCCAAAATATTTTTTACCTTTTTCTCCATAATAGGCAATAGCATAGGATTTATTTGTCTCATTTTCTGCCTAAATGGTTTGGCTTCCTCCTTCAGTGGGATCTTATGCTCGATGATACTTGTGTCATATGTTCTAAGGTCTTCATATGTCCACGAAAACACATCAGAAAATTCTTTTAACAACTCAACGTATTCATCCATTTGTTCTCTTGACAGGCTTCTTGACAATTTGACAAATTTCGGGTCCTTCTCTGTACCAATATTACACTCAGATACATCAACACCATCATTTGAGCCTTTAAACTTTACTGCCACATCGTTCTCATCGAAAAATATTTCTAAAGGAACTAGTCCCTTAGGAATGTGGTTGTTAGGCAGCTGAACAATATGGTGATTAGAAATTTTATTTAAAAATACATTAGCATGAGGGTTACTTTCAGAATCATGATCTTGATCAACGTGTAATGCAGAGAACTCATCGACAGACTCAAGAAACTTTCTGATCTCAAGATCATCCTCAAATACCTTCCAATGCTTAACATTGTCAGGTATAGAGGGTCTATATTTCACCTCTATATCATACTTGAGTTTAGGTGGCAGTAGGATTTTGAAATGGATTTTTGAAACAGCTAAAGAATCAACCATGGTATTCTCCCTTCTTGGAATAAATGAAATGTTGAAAGCTAAGAAGAAATTGTCAATTAGGTCCCACATCTCATTCCTGTAATTCCTAAGCCTAAGGTGCTTAGCTTGATAAATATTATTGATCTGATGAACAATTAGCTCTGCATATCCAAATAATGATAGCTCTCATATCCCCATGTCCTTTGCAGCCCTTAAACCTAAAACAAGATCTTCATACTCTGCCACATTGTTGGTAGCTTCAAATTCTAACTTGTAGGACAAGGGTATGGTCTCTTGACATGGTGAAACAAAGACTAATCTAGCACCAACACCTTCCTTAAAAGAGGCTCCATCAAAGAACATCTTCCAAACAGGGGTAGTTAGAGAAGGGATTTCACAAAAAACAATGGATTGTTTTCTAATTTCAAGATGAGGTTCAGGAGTATCAGTCAGCTGCAATATGTTGGATCCCAAATCAGTGTCAAAATAAAAAATAGGATGGTTGGTGGGGTTTTCTTCATCACTAATGATGTACACGAGTTGTGCTTCCCTGTAGAGTCTCCTTTGTTCACCCTCGAATACATGAATGGTGGCGTATGAAAGGTCTATCTGCAAGGTTCCCCCCAGTCTCTTTATCCAAGATCTATACATGAGCATCCTGAATTTAGGGGGAACATCAGCCACTATGATATCGATGACTACTCTCTTCATTGGCAGCTGGAACAGGGACACAGACAGGTCTTTGATAACCCCAAGGCACTTCACCTTTCTGGAGTCAAAAGAATACAGGTCGTGATAGGTTTTTTTAACCTCCAACCCGAGCTCTTCCATGACAATCTTAGGCATATGATTGTGAGATGCCCCTGAATCCATCAAGCAGTTATGAAACACCTTATCATGGATGTTCAATGAAGTGTAGAAGGGGGGTGAGGAGTCATATCTATCCTCTATCAAAGGGCCTAACATGACAACTGTATTTTCATCTTGGAGGTTAACCGAGTCTGTGGAGTGAGATGCAGGTTCCGGCTGGAAAATTTTTGATAGGCACCTTTTGAAATCCTCATGCTTTACTAACTCTGAGATAGGCACAAGGATCCTAATATTTTGAATCTCCTGCTCAAAACTATAAGAGGAGGGAGGCTTCAGAATCTCCTTCACCTCTAGGATAGGAATTTTTACCACTGGTGGGGGACTATGTGATTTCCTCTCTTTGTTGTTGTCTGCCATATCTTTAGCAGGTTTCTCATCTCTAGCAGGGTACTCGGGAATGTCAGGCTTTGCTTCTTTCTTCTTGGATCTTATGTTATATCTATTCAGATCGTTGCTGGTCTTTTTTCCTTTTCTCAGCTCATTCAATTGATCACTTATGAGGGCCTCTTCGTATGCAGACTGAGTTAAATGAGGTGACGAAGATGTATCTCCAAGGTAATGGATCTCATGATTGATATCTTCTCCCTCTTCATTTTCATCAGTAACCAGGTTATTTTGGAGAGGAGTTTGGATTTTCTAATCATCTTTGTCCTTGTTTCTCTGATCTCTTTGGATGATCTGAGGGGCATTAGTTGGTACTTTGAAACTACCCCTATTCTCAGTATTTTGGTAATTCCTATAGCTATGCTTTCCTTCTAATTCGATATTTTCCATTCTAGTAGAAAGTGATTTTAGTAGCTTGGTCACTTCATCCATTTGAGGGGGGCAACAGACGAACTAGAAGTCAGAGTTTCAGACCTACCTTTTCCTTTGTCTCTATCAACTTTACTCCTAAGTTTGTCAGCTGCCAATATATTGGATTCTACTTCAAGGGATGCATCTTGCATATGATCCAAGGAGGTAGCTCTTCTTTCTCTCAACAAGAGTAAAAAATCAGGGTCAAAATCATTAGCATAAGTCATCCTGGCAGAGGTTTTTGTAGGTTTAATTTCAGCGGGAATCTTTTTATACATCTTATTAAATGTTTTTGAGAAGTCTGAAACATATTCCCCCTCTTCTCTCTTAAGTGCCCCGAATTTTGTAATATAATAAAGGAGATATTTTTTATTCCCCCAATGTCTTAAGAATGAATCATCTAGAGCAACAATCTCGTCAATAGATCTAAGAGGAAAGTCCTTAAACCAGTCCCTGGCATCACCATCAAGGTTCTGTACAAAAACTATCATCCACATATCTTCATTTTCGATGAACTGAATCTCTGCAAATCTATAAAAGGATGCAAGGTGCTCTTCTGCAATCATGTCTCCCTCCCCTACGAAATGGGGCATGTACTTAAGGTAGTGCATGGTTGGGAGAGCATTCATAGGCCGAGGTAAAACCAGAGGGGCGTATCTAGTAGCCAATATCTCAACCATCATGTTCCTAGGAGGATTAGCACCTGCCATTTGGAAGTGAACTGGAGGAGAACCGGGAGGATATGGAGTTTGGACAGGAGAGACTGGGGTTGTGCTTCTGGGAGAAAAAGGAAAAGGTTGAGCGTTAGGAGATAAAGATGATGGGCTAGAGGTAACATAGGTTTCCCCTTCTGTAACTACAACAACTCTAATAGGAGGAGGAGTGGTAAATTCTAGAGTAGGAAAGTCTTCTAAGGTCAAATATATCTCCTTACACTTCACAACTTTGGGGGAGAAAGGGGTGTCAAAGCTCTCTCCTTCGAAACCAAGAATAGGAGGGGATAAATTGACAGGAAAAATCCCAAAATTTAAATTTCTTGAAATTCTAGCAGTTTGTATAACAGGAGAATCAGAAATAGTTACTGGAGTTTATAAAGAGGGATTATGCAAATTATCAGAAAAACTTGGTACAACAGTGGAGGTACCTTTTTGAGTAGTCTTTCCCTTTCTGATAATTCCCTCTGGGTCAGCTTCAAACGTTGCTAGAGGCAACAATGGAGTGGACCTCGTGTGTCTTCCTTTAGGAGACAGAACTGAAACAATGGAATCGCCAGGTGCAAGTTGAGATCTTCAATGGTAATGATATCTAATGCACCTTCAGAATCATAGATTCTTTGTCATTCTATCCCAGGGAAAAGTCTTCAATTCGTTCCACGGCAACAATGCCAAGAATGTTAGCACTAGAAGTCATCGTCAGATTGCATAGAAGGTAAGCCCAGTACCCATCAATTTATACAGTAAATGTAAATGAGTTTTAGGTGATCAAATGGAGAGGATTCAATGATAATAACGTTCTAACTAAGATATTTGGACTATCATGCATAAGCAATTGAGTTCTGGAGTCAACTTCAGTCAGTAAGTTGGAGTAAGGGTGAATAGAGGGAAGAATTTGGTGAGGAGAGTGTAGACATCTGTTGTGGACATTTGGTCTTCCGACAACCTAAGGAGGAAAAACTTAAACACAAGATCCTCTTGAATTCAAATCTCAAAGAAACTGAAAGAAATTATAACAAGACTATAATATAATATTCATCATAATACAGTCATAACAATCCATGTGAATCAGTCAATCATGAACTCTCTCAGTATTAGAGGCAAATAAGATGGAGCAAGAAAGATGACTTAGATTAACCAAGATGTCTCAAAAAACAAATACATGACCAGAGAACCAGTGTTCTTCATAAAAATATTACAATAGCCGAGAGTCTAGCTCAACCATTCGACCTTAACAAAATATCAAAACTGTCTATAAATACCCAAAAATGTTGCAACCACTAGGAGTGTGATCAAACCACTACCTTCAAAGCCTTCAGTTGACACCTGCTCTATCAGATTGTGCAGGTTTTCTCATGTTAGACGTGAGCCAGGCGCAATTATGTGCTTTACAGGAAAAAAATTCCATAAAGAAGCTTCAGATCGTCAGCGTGCCTACATGGCTGCGCTCTGCAACGCTTTCCATTTATGGGGTGAGACGAGGTCTCAACTGGCGCCCCCAATCTTAAATAACTACCTTCATTGGGATCAATACAGGGCCTGACACTCATGGATGTTTCCATGCGATGCCATACGATTTTTTCGAGTCAATCCCGACGTCTTGAGGCCAAGCAAATCTTCTTATGTGACCAATACAGATGCTTTCAGTATTTGGCACAACTCCTCTCCATCGCTCCATATTCAATGTGACCTAGGGCCATGAATCTACACAATTGCGTGATTGCGGGCATGACCAAGGGTGGTTTGAAAGCAAACCGCTTTTGTCCCCGCAATTCACCATGAACCACCACGCATCCCTTTCCAAAAATCATGGTTCCGATTGTGGCTCGCCCTTGAAATTTTAAAACATGCGCACCTTTCCACCACACAATGGAGCGTGACCGTTGATCTTGTGATCTGAGATGAGGCTTCCTGATCAATGGCCCAACTCTGTCACTTTAGATCGATGGATCAGATCTTCCCTCTTCGAATCAACGACTGAGATCTACTTTGCGAATCGGCCTTCAGGAATTTCAATTATCAAACCACATTTCCCTATAAGAAAAACCTCCAGAGATGAGGATTTGATGACGCGTGGAATTCTGGATTTGGATGAATGAGATCCACTTCGGGTCTCTGGGACTTCGAGAAAATCAAAACTCAAATATGGCTTACTTCTCCATGTGCTTTTACCCGAAACTGTGGATCTAATGACACGTCGCTCTGGCTGATCAACGACTCAGATCCATTTCAATCCTTTGGGACTTTGGCCCTTCGGGATTTCTAAGAACTTCTCATTTCAAATCCCCCGAAGCTCATTTCCTCGAAGGCTTGGATCAGATGCCACCTGTCTCCTTTAATATCAACAACTCATATTCACTTAGAGCCTTTTGTTCTGGCGCTATACTTCACACAAGTTTTCACTCCCGAATGTCTGTGAGCCGCTGATATGGAATTTTCCTGGAATCTTCGCCACTGAAAGATTAAAATTGTCTTTTTCTTATGCTTCAATATCGAAACAAACTGTTTAAGAAAGTTGTACTTTGTGTTCATGGCTGCGAACTACATGATCAAGGACTTGGATGACTGGCTGCGAGCTGAGAAAACATGGAGACCAGGGTGCAAAAACAAACAAGGGAAAACATAAAATTATTTTATCGGTCGAAGGGGGAAAAACTTCAAGACTTGGCCTGCAAAAAGGATAGAGACAGGGCAAAACTACAGACTTAGGTAGAAACCACAAACCCACAGGAATCTAACAAGTTCATGTGATAACACAGAGGGCCATGAATCTTGCATTCAGTGGGTTGATAGGAAAATTTATGGAAGACAATCAATATGACTTGACGGGGCATTCAAATAAAAGGGATGATCATATCCATCATTTGAGAAAGGTTTTTGAAAGATGTATATTATATGGTGTCTCTCTGAATCCAAAGATATGATTGGTCATTATGACTCAAGGAAAACTGTTGGGCCATATTGTATGCAAGGAAGGGATTTACATAGATCTGGAAAGAATTAAAGAAATAAAAGAGCTCAACCCCCCGACATCAAAGAAGGGAGTCCAATAATTTTTTGGCAAGATCAATTTTGTGTGAAGATTTGTTCCTAATTATGCAAGCACCGTGAAGACGATAAATTTGTTGCTGAAAAAGGAGTAGAGGTTTGAATGGACATTGGATACTCAAGAGGCATTCAATAATATCAAAGGAGTAATCACCACTGCTCATGTCCTTAGTAGTCCAAACTTTCAAAGAGATTTCATCATCTATTCATTTTCTACAGAGATAGTTGTTGCATCCATTCTTACTCGGAAGAATATCAAAGGAGAAGAACTCCCAATAAGTTTCATGAGAAAAACCCTACATGACTATGAATTGAGGTATTCATAACTGGAGAAGCAGACCTTGGCTCTTGTAAAATCAGTAGCACACTTTCACATGTACATATTGAACTCCCATGTTATTGCTTATGTTCCCTCATCATCAATGAAGATGCTTGTGAATCAACAATTGAGAGAAGGAAAACGGGCTAACTGGTTGGAAAAAATAAAAGAATATGATATCGAGATTAAACCTTTAAAAGATATCAAAGGACAAGGTTTATGTAAGCTCATCGCGAATGGGGATTCGGTCGATGGAATGATTTCAATTTCAGTCAGGGAACCGTTAGATAATTCATAATGGTACAGAGATATTATATTCTACTTACGGTCCAAGCAATTTCTTGTCACAATGAACCCCATGGAGAGAAGAACACTGAAGATGAAGGAAAATCAATATGAGTTAATTGCTTACATAATTTTCAGAAGAAATTATGATGGTATACTACTAAGATGCGTTGATGAAAATCAAGCCCAAGAAATAATACGATAATTCCATGAGGGAATATGCGGCGGACACTTTGCACCTACTGCAATTTCCCACAAGATAATAAGAGAAGGATTCTATTAGACATCGATTTTTAGAGACTCGTATGCCATAGTAAGGAAGTGTTTGTCATGTCATCATTTTTCAGGAAAAATCAAGAGACCTGCGATGCCTTTGCATCCCATAATTGTAGAAAAATCGTTCTCCCAATGGGGACTTGATGTTTTCATGCCAATTAATATGAAGTCTAGAAAGGGGCATATATACATTCTCACAGATACATATTACTTCACGAAATGGATGGAAGCGGTGGAATTGAAGAAGGCATATGCTAAAGAGATAATTAAATTCCTCAAAGCCAATATTCTATCGAGATTTGGTGTCCCAGATAAATTTATCATAGATAATGGTTCAATTTTCATCGGGTTGAAGTTTACGGAGTTTTGTGGAGAATATGGAATCATCATGGGTCAATCATCTAATTATTATCCACAAGGTAATGGCCTTGCTGAATCCATAAACAAAAAACTTGTTCAGATACTGAAGAAAACCATTGACAAGAATAAAAGGAATTGGCATCTAAAGTTGATGGACGCATTATGGGAAAGAAGAACGACTCTGAAGGATAGCACCGAGATGTCTCCATATCTATTGGTTTATGGGAAAGAAGTGAAGTTGCCAATTAGCCTCAAGCTAAATGTGTTGATTTTTGTGGTTAATACAGAAGATACATAAGATAATTCACCCATCCAAAGGAGAATCAATTAGTTTCTGAAGTTGGAAAAAGAACAAAGCAAAGACCTGAATCGAACTTCTCATAGGCAACAAAGCGTCAAAAGATATTTTGATCAGAGAACAACTGTAAATAATTTCTAGAAGGGAGAGCCGATGCTACTTTGGAACAAGGCCAAGACCAAATCGTCCATGCATACAAAGTTCAAATCACTCTGGATCATATGATACGTCATCGAGAAGATCTTGGGTTTTAACTCCTATATGCTCCCAGACATGAAGGGTAAAATATTAATGCTTCCTGTCAACGAGAAACATTTGAAAGGTTTCTTCTCCTAAGATTTTCTCATTGAACATAATTTCATTTTTTCAATTTGTATATTCTTACTCTGACTCCATAATCCAATGGGCGGAAGCACCTGGTCGTGAAAGGATCTCGATTCTTGACAACCCACAGGGGGTTATCATCCCATAGTTGGAGCTAGTTATTGAGATCATTTCCCTCTTCCGAAATTTCCCTCGCCTTCTCTATTTTCCCAACTTATTTTCTCCATTTATTTTCCCTCTTCTATACTTACCCAAATTCCCCTTTTCTTTTTTCCCTTCTATTCTCTCTTTCTAGTTCTTATACTTAGTCATTTTCCCAAAAAGATGGGTTCATGGGTTGGAGAACTCGTGGATCCTCATCTCCATCCAAACTCTCACATCATGAGTCTAACTGACCGCCACATTATTCTATACTTAGTCATTTCTGCAGTTGCGAGTTCTTGTGTTGGCAGGTTTCAAGTTTTCATATCCCATGTTTCGTGACATACATTTTGTACCCAAACGATCCGTGATCTACATTTTGACCATTGGACTCCCCAAGATCCTAAGTGTCTCACCTCTCCTATATTAAGTCTGAACGACCACGTTGCAACACTTAACCAATTCTCAACCTTCTGCAAGGATGGGTTCGCGGGTTCACAAAAGTCCCAAAATGTCATTTTCTCTCGTCCGTCCCTGCCAACTTCATGCTTTTCCCGATATGCATTTACTATGTTTTAATGCTAATAAATCATCATGCTGATATCGCAAAGATTGTCATTAATGAGCGAAGGGCTCAAGGAGATTTCTTATTAAACCACATTAAACACGATTTGTGGAAGGTTATATTGTATCTCTCAATGCTCATTTCAAATATTTTCTAGATCAAAAGAATGCTCTCGTCAACTTATGGAAGAAACAACTCAACAACATTTCTGCGGAGATACTTTGAACATTTTTGAATGAGAGGACCAGAACTTTTAGTGGTCTAGAGTGTACTCTTATTATTCATCCCCTTCTGCTCAGAAGTAAGTAATTTGGACGTTCGAAATAGCTTGTGTAGGCTGTGTTCCTGAAGTTTTTGAATGCAAGGAACTGGTTTCCTGGTGTGCTGAAAAGTATATACCAAGTTAGTGGCTGATTCAACTCCAAGACCATTCTCCCGTCTCTCTTTCACCTCAAGTATTCCGTAAAATGTTGAAACTCCCATAGCCAACACTCACCTTCAAAGGTGAAGACTGCAAGGAATTCTTGAAAAAACATGACAATGGCTTGGATATCTTACCTAAATTCTTAGAGAATCCCACGACCATCCCTGAAGATATTACTGGATTGCAAATCAACTTGTTCAAAAATCCATTTCGGGAAATTGCTTGGTTATTTACCAGAGTTACAGGATAAGAAAATACTGCTAGCATTTCCCGTATGATTCTTTACATCTTATATTTTACTATCAAGGAGCATACCATTTTCGATTGGGGGAAGTTTATTTCCATTGAAATATATTCCCAATTTTCTCAGTATAAAAAGGATAAGAAATGCTTTATGTCTTCTTATTTTGTTTTCGCGATAGAGAATTGCTGTCAATTTCCTAAATTGTTTATATGCAAGAAGGTGAACTATGAATTTGACCCTGTGACCTTTTGGTACCAAGCGTTATGAAGGCACAAAGCTTCCCTGCATTTTTATGAAGTTTTCAACGACTTTGTCTTGGTTCTTAAAGGATTGTTGTTCAGAAAAGATACTCCAAGAATATTCGCTCAGGCTAGTAAATTCCTTGACAAAAAGGGGACTCTGGAGCAAATAGAAAATTACAATGTTATTAGGATTTTCGGTTCTAAGGAAAATCCCTCCTTTATACCATGCCATATTTCCAACATAATGTTTTTTATAGAAGTTGCAAGGAAATATAACTTTTGGCTGCACTTTTTTCATGAAAAATGAAAAAAACAATTCCTACCTTTGCCTTGCAAAGTTGGGGATTTTGGATTCAGAAGTATGAACAAAATTGATGAATTTGCAAACAACTTCCACAACTTGAATCTAAATTATGCTGAAAATATTATAGGGTTTGACCCTAACGAAATCTTTGTGGAACATATGTTAACATTGGGTTTTAGCAATTCATTTATCCATGTTGTTCTAGGATAAGAATAATATAATCACCTGGGCAATCCTACCCACACTGCTAGTGATTTAGAGACGATACTCAGTTCAAATGAATCGTACAAACAGAGAGGAAAAGGTCCCAAAGAGAAGAGTTCTCAATCCCCAACTGTTAATACTAAGACTACAACACCTCATAGCAGTTCTCCAGTGGCCCACCCATCTAAAAAATTAATCAATGGTAGTTCAGGTGGAGGAGGAGAAAAGAACCCCCCTCCAGGAAAAATTGAAAGCTCACATAATCTTCCTTTGAGGAAGAAGAGGAAGAATATTATACAAGAGAAAGAAGAGCATTGCGTCTAAAGTGACATCAATAACTTCTCCCTCAAAGATATGGAGCTCGAGGCTGACATTAAGAAGATGTTTCCTAACATTGACCAACCAAGAGGCGCGACCCACCATAATTAGTCATTGGAAATTGTTGAGAATGAGATTTTTTTGTTTATGGATGGTGGAATCGGAAACTAGTTGGGCATGTACTCGCGTTACACATGGTCGTGTTATCCAACTGCTACCACTATAACCTCCAGGTGTTCCCACACTTCTTCAAACACAACACACAAGATTAGTCAGGTGGAGTTGAACTCAAAACCTCATGGAACTTCATATCACGACACTTGCCAATTGAGTTGGCTCCCCAGGGGCGTTGAGAATGAGATATTTGATGAAGACGAATCATTTGTATTTCAAGGCACTATCTTTGAAAATGAATCTAAGAAATTAATTGTTGAGAAGAGTGATGCAAATAATAAAAAGGGGAAATCTTGTTCAGAGGTTAACCTAAGAAATATGCGGCCTTCCCAAATTTCCAGAATTCATAAAGCAACTAGTGATACATTGGATGATTCCATGGATGGTCTCGAAGAGGAAAATATAAAGTTAAAGGAAAGGATTAAGGAGATGGAAGATACTTTGATTCCTCTTCCACTCCTCACCATCCCTTTGGAATTTTTTATACCTTCTACGTCCGCAACCAAAATAAAAGGATCCTTAAGCTTACTCACATAATCTAGGAGCTATGTAGAGAATAATATCAAGAAAATAATGGCACTGATTACAGAAGATTGGGAAATTTAGAAGAGCATGATTTCTTTTGGCTCGAGGGTGCGTGCCTTCCTTGAATATCTACAGGCCGACCTAAAAAATGAAGAAGGCTTCTACCTTAATTCCATGGTACCCTTTGTTATTAAAGTTTCCAACATGTCAGAGCTAAAGAGAAGAGAGGACGACCTTTCCTCTCCAAGTCGGATCAAGGATATGAATGCCTGCTAGAAAGAGAAAATAAAGAACTTGAACAACATTGTTCAAACATGTAGTGAAGCCATAACAAGGAGATAAGATCTATTCAAAAGGATCACGGAGGTGGACCTATCTGGAAGCACCAACAAAGTCCAATATCCCAAGTTGATCCTAAACTCGTTGTTCCTAACAAAACAACAATTTGATGAGAAAGATGATATTTTTAAAGGATTGTCAATTGAAAAAGTCTATGGCATAATTGTATATGATGAGAACACSATAGATAACTGACTAGTGRATTACTTCRTAAAAAATCAGGATATTGAAGAAGTATTACATTGCATTTCCATTGATCTCCGAGACTTGGAGGGTGAGATGTTCAATATTAAAATCTGGCATGAAATCAACRTGGAACATATGAAAATTTACATCGAAGAATGGTTCAAKAAGGCTATTGATAAACTGAMAAATGAAGGGAAAGAAACAATTGAGACGGTTCCTGTAACTGTTGATGAAAATGATAAAAGTACATCAATGAGAAAATGAACATACAAGCGACCATCATAGTAAGTTTACATTGATCACATCCTTATTTTCTTTATCAAGTCCTTCATCCAATTATTCCACCTCTTTCACTAGAAAGGTTTAACCGAAGACTGATAACTCCTCTTTTTTTCTTACTAGGTCTTCTAGTCCTCATACCGCCCACCATCTTCTTTCTAAAAGCTTATTTCTTGTATTTATTTTCTTTATGGTCTGCGGGAGCCCCAATCCCAGTCTTTAAGACAAACACATTTACAGTTTCAAAGAATATGTAACAAACTATAGATATTTTTGAAATTTCAAGAGAACTACTTTGTGAACAATCTCAATTGTGCTTTGTAAGCCTATTTTTAGAATATAAATTATTTGAGGTTGATCTATAATTATCTTTATTTGATCTTCTCATGTGTCCGCACTGTTAAAGTTCTCTTATGCATGCAGACCATCTTCTTTTTATTTTATCTGATCATAAATCTTTATCTTAAATTATGGTGGATGTGAGGAATTTTTTCTTATTTGCTTTAAATGTGTGAAGTGTGATGATTCCTGGTACTTTCTCAGAAAATTTCTTTAAAAAAAAAACATTTTCCTTTTATTTTCTTGCAATATTTATGTTTATTTGAATTACTATGACAAACTTATGTTAAGTCCCACATTCAAAATATTTAAAAATCCCAAGAAAATCTAAAGAGGAGTACCACCTCTATAAAAATGTAGGGGGGTTTACATCCTTGTGAGGTTGTCGTTTCGCTCCTAACAGATTCAAGCGTCAAAAAGACCTTAAATGGTAAAACAAAATCGGATGAACTCTCGACTTGAGCGTTGATTATGTGTCTTCGAGGTCCTAACCTTGTAGGATAGGTTGGGAGGGTAGATATCTTTTGTTATCTTGATGTGATATGGTTGATCTTGAATAATAGTGATGGTGTATTCAGATTCTTTTTGTGTAGTGATGTGATGAGATTTGAATGCGTAAATTATTGATGTATGTTATTGTCTCATATCACTCATCCTAACAATTGTTTCAAAAAACAAAAATAAAAATAAAAATTGACCACTATTTACTCACTTATTTGATATCGTAATGGAGGGGATGTTACACTCATCCAAGGTGTATTTGTTGTTTGGAGTCCTTGTCGTTGTTTCCACTAGTCTACCCAAGCCTTATTTCCTTATTTCACATTCTTTTGAATTGAATATAAGTGTGTGTCCTTGATCACACATTTGGCTCACACTTAGGAAATTATGCTTCACATTTTCAACAAGTAGGACGTTTTCTGCCACATCATATTTGTTTCCAAGAATGACTATGCATTTTCCTATAGTTTTGGTTGAGTTTTCATTGCCAAACGTGACAAACCCCTATTTTATTTCTTTAATGTTACAAATACATTTTTTCCTCCAGTCATATGCTTTGAGCATCCACTGTCAATATACCAATGGTTTCTTCTATTTTGGGCTTGTAAGGCAAACCCACATTCCTCAACCTTCAAATATTCTTGCTTCCTTTTCCAAGTTCTATGTTGATCCCCAATATGATTGAAAGGAACATGCCTAGTTTCCCTTGAAGAAACTATCAAATTAATTTTGTAATTTATGGATATGTGTCCAAAATTGTTACATTTGTATCATTCAATTTCATAATTTGTAGCACCTAAACTGTTATAATTTCTATCAAACATCTCACGAGGATTTCTGGGATAATTGGCTTCATAATTATTCTTGGGATTTTCATAGCTACCTTTGTTCCAAGTATTTATACCCTTTGCATAGGCTCTACAATTTATGGATTTATGCCCAAAATTATTGCAAGAATAACACAAGCCAAGAAAAATATTTTGGTACCTCAGTGTGGGTGGTCTTCTAGTTGGTGTTGTTCTTCTAAAATAATGATCTTCTTCTTGGGTCTTATTCATTGTTGGTTTTTTATTCCATGTTCCTATAATGCATGGTCTTCTTCCTGATTATTCTTTATTTATGGTTTCTGTATGTCCTCCTTTAGAGTCTTGCATTCTTCTTTCTTGATGGAACCCTTGATAGTATCTGCATAACTTCTTTTCTCTACTTTATTTCCTGTTATCATAGAGCTTGAACCCTCACTAGTATTATTTTGTTGTATCCAATTCCATATTTTTCATAGAATGGTTTTTTTTTATTGTAGATGATTTCATCTAGTATTTTGGTGATATTGCCAAAATTTAGTTGGATGTCCTTCTTCTATAGTTCCTTTCTTGGTGAGACTATTTCATCTTCCAAATTCTCTGTTATTTTCTTCTTTTCTTCCAATTGTGTCTTGAGTGTTTCTTCAATCACTTTGGCTTGTTCCAACTGAATATTTAGATCTATGATAGTCTTCTTGTCTTATTTATAATTTTTGATAGGGTTTTGAAAGACTTCCTTCAGTTTACTTAAATCTTCTTTGAGAGACTTGTTTTTATTCCTTCCTATTCTTAGATCACTTAAGGCACTAATCAATTCTTCCTCAAGATTCACTTCTCTTTCTTCCTCATTGTATCCTTCATTATTTTCAATAGTTTCCTCTTGAGTCTCTAATTCCATGAAGAGTACTCTTCTTGATTCACTATCACTATCAGTATCTTCATTAGATGAGGAACTATCATCTTTTGAATATAGGATTTTCTTTACAAATCTTCCTTTGTTTCTTTCCTTGTCTCTTTTATGAAATTTCTTTTCTTTCTTAGGAACCTCTTATTCATCACCATCTAAACCCCTTGCTTAAGGACATTTGGAAGCAAAATGGCCTACTTTACCACATTTAAAGCATTTGAAAGGAAGCTTACCTTTGTATTCGTCAATTCCTCTTTTCAACTTTCTCACAAAGTTGGATTCTTCTTCATTGTATGAATCATCACTATTTATGGAGCAAGTTTTTGACTTTCGATTGTTCTTTCTTGTCTTCTTGGAGGCTTCGAAAGTTGCTTCCCTTCTAGATGGATTTTCCTGTTCTGTTCTCATTTCATATGCTACAAGTATTCCATGTAATTCATCCATGCTCAATGTAGCCAGATATTGTCTTTCTTCTAGAGCTGATATTTTAGGGTCAAATCTCATTGGGAGGGATCTCAATATCTTTTTCACAATAATTGAATTTTTAATCTTTTCTTCCATTCCTCTTATAGTATTCAAAATTTCATCAACTCAGAGAAAATAAGCTGCAATATCTTCATATTCCTTCATTCTCAGATGTTCAAATTGTCAATTGTAATTATGAATCTTGGCCCCTTTGACTTTAGCATATCCTTCATAAACATTCTTGAGCTTGGCCCCTTTGACTTTATCATATCCTTCATAAACACTCTTGATCTTGTCCTAGATTTCCTTTGCAGAATCACAATGCATAACCTTAATAAATTTTGAATCTATTAGACCACTTAGAATGGAATTTATATCCTTTGAATTTTATTCAATGAGATTTTCCCCAACATTATTTATTGGGAGAGAATCTAGTGTAGTGTACCCATTTACTACATCTTGCCAAACATCAAATCCCCGTACCTACAAAAATGCTCTCATTATTATGCTCCAAAAAACACATGTTTTCCCATGAAACAATGATGTTCCATTTTTGGTAAATTATCCCTTCTTATCCATGATATTCCTTCTAGTGGTTAGAGTATTCCTAAAGGAACCCACTCTGATACCAATTGTTAAAATATTCACCAATACTGAGAGGGGGGGTGAATCAATATTGAGCACTTTTTACCATTTTTAAATTTAAGAACATCATGTAAATATTAACCATCAACATGGTCATTCATCATCATTTATGACTTCACTTGTATGCTTCATTCTGTAGACAATCCTTCAAACCCTAGAAAGCCTCATATCATCATTCCCAAAATGTAATCACTGGCGGCAACATCCACTAACGACAACATCCATTCATGGAAACGTCCATTAATGATAACATCCACTCATGGAAACATCTATTCACAACAACATCCATTAATGACAACATCCACTCATGAAAAACATCATGACAAGATCACAACCTCATAGCAATCCATATGGAAGCATCACAACCTCATAACATACCTTGAGAATAAGAAAGACCTTAAGAGAATCCTTTAGACTTCCCTTGCACACCAGAAAGACACCCTGACACCTTGAATTCATTTCAGACTTGATCTCTTTGTTGGTTGCACAAAAAAATTGAAATTCTATCCTGTATTTATAGTATTTATGTCCCCAAAAATTAGTTGATTCGACCTCAATTTTCTAGCTAGGTTATCAGATTGAAAAACTCATATCTCCTCATTCCTAGGGAGTTAGAGGGACTTCCATATACCATTGGAAAGATATTGGAATAAGATTTCCATCCATTTGAATTGTGCTTCCATTTGATTTAGTTATATAGGGTAAAAATTCCCTCAAATATAGGGTATCCAAATTGACCAAAAATTAATACTTTCAACAATATCCATCTTGCAATATTTATCTTGGAAATATGTAGGCTTGTAATATTTATATTGGAAATATTGTGGGATCCAGTTGTGTGCAAATCAAAGTGGGAATGTGGAAACAACCACATGTTATCTCATACCATGAGAGACATGCTTAAAAGCTATGCCATAAGGGGACCACTTTGGAGTTATATACATTTACGTCAAGGCTCCTTCAAGGATTCTTCAAGTGGATACATCCTTATCTCTTTTAGGGGATTATTCTAAGGTTGAAATCAATGACAACCGATTTTACAACAATAAGCAACAAGAGTTAATTAGCATAAAAAATTTCATTTCTATGTGTAATTCTGCATGTAATGGTCCTTCGTTTGGCTAGGGAATGTTACATATGGGCTATGATGGACACGATATAGGAAAGAGAAGTTGAGGAATCATAAGCCCCATTGTAGCTTCACAAAGGGTGCACCATGAAGGCCTAGACATTGGTGGAAGAGTGGAAAATCCCATGAAGACCACTTTTGTGAAGATAAAGGCATGCCATAGTTGTCCTACTCATAAGAAGAGAGAGCAACAATACATGAAGGTGGCATCCCATTACCACCTCCTCCTTCTTGTGGTAGATTAAAAGAGGGAAGTGATGAGAAGATATCATAGATTCATCATACACCTACACTTAGAGGAAGTAGAAAACAAATCAATGGGGGCAAGAAGAAGAAAAGGAAAAAGAGTTCTTCATCAAACAAGACATCACTTTTTTTTCACTGCTATAAGAAGGAATGCCATAGTTATGTGAGTTGTTGGTACACAAAGGTATTTTATTTCAATGGGAAGAAATTTCATCAGGTGGCATATTGAAAGCCACATGTTTTAGGATAGATTAATTTTAGATGAGGAATGACATGAACACTTATCCAATCCAACAACAAACTCATAGGCATATGGAGAGGAGGAGTATGTAAAGTAGTCCTTGTAGAAAAAACATGAACGTTTTCCACCACTAAAAGTTGAGTGGACATTAAGAAGTGAAATGTTGGCGAATTCACTCAGAGCTTCACCCCAGAAACTGCAAAACCAAGAGTAGAGTATGGAAAGTGAATCCTAATAGAGATGGAGACATTCTTGCATATCCAAATCAAGTAGAAGTTGCCCAAGGAGAGATAGCATCAAATGAGTTTTGCATCACCATAGAAGAGAACATTGGGTGGATTAAAACCACTAAGGAAACCATTGGGTATGTGTTATATTATTTGCATGTGTGTGTGGGGGGGCATCATATTCGACAATTGCGTCTAACGATCCCAATTTATTTTTGGGCAGTTTTTGCTATTTTTAACGGATTTTTCTATTTTTAGTAGTTTTCTAAATTAATCTTGGATTAATGGATTAGGGTTTTGGTAGCTATGGAATACCTAAAACATTGTATATATTGTATGGTGAATGGTGAAATTAATACGATGAAGAGTTGAAAGGTGCGGCACCAAGGAAGACTAATTTTCTCCTGGTTAAGGGTTTCCAGCGTAAATCTCTGTGTACTATGTGTATGAGCCATTGATTAATTTCTATTTTTCTTAAGAATCTATATGAAATTCTTTACTTCACAGGTTTAAAACTTACATGTGGTATCAGAGCTCGTTTTTGGCTTCGGAGGGATGCCTTTGTTGTTGAGGTTTTGGCTTGGTCTTGATAGATCAAGTTTATATTGGGTCTGTGATAAACCTGGGTTCAGTGGGAGTTCTTGCAGTGGTGATTCGACTGTAGAAAGAGGAATGGAGAGATCTTCTAGAGTTGAGATAGAGAAGTTCAACGGTAAAAAAATTGAGCTATGGAAGCTCAAGATGGAGGACCTTCTTGTAGACAAAGAACAATGGATCATTGTGGATCCTGGTACACAACCTACTAGTATGTAGTCTACTAGCACACATGCTACTGGTACACAAACTACTAGTACACTACCTATTGGTATGTTGAAGGAAGATTGGGAGAAGTTGGACAGAAGAGCAACGAGTACTATTCGAATCTACCTGGAAGATTCAGTGTTGTTGAATATCTCGGGAGAATATACAACCAAGGAACTATGGGATAAGTTAGGGAAATTGTATCAATCGAAGTCCCTGGTAAACAAGTTGTTTCTTCGAAAGAAGTTGTATCATCTTAGGATGGAAGATGGAGATTCTGTGACAGAACATATAAATGCCTTTAATACTCTGGTAAGTCAACTCGTATCTGTTAATATTACGATTGTAGAAGAAGATAAGTGTATTACTTTGTTATGTTATTTTCCAGACTCTTGGGATAATTTGGTTGTAGTAATTGGTAGTACCACTCAATCTACATTGAAGTATGAGGATGTAGTTTCATCCTTGTTATCTAAAGAGATGAGGAGGAAAAGCATGGATGGTCATAACACAAATGCTTTATTTGTAAGAGGTCATACCCAAGACAGGAATCCTAGTAAGTCTCCGGGGGGAGATCTAAATCTATAGGTAGATCTAAGTCTCCAGGAAAATCTTGGAGGAAATGCTAGAAGTGTGGTAAAATATAGCATTATAAGAAATATTTCAAGTCTAAGAACATTGATAAACCAAAGGGATATGATAACACCTCTTCCAAAGAGGTGAAAACCTTCATTGAAGAAGGAGGTGATGTTTACCTGGCATCTACAGGTACACATGCAGACCGTGATGTATGGTTGATCGAATCAAGTGCATCATACCATATTAATCCTCACAGGGAGTGGTTCTATGAATATGAAAAATATGATGGTGGTGATGTATTCCTAGGAGATGACTCGAAAACCAAAATCATGGGACATGGAAGGGTTAAGTTGCTGCTAAAAGATGGAAGGGTTATAACTCTCCCTGGGGTTCTGCACATTCCAAAAATAGCCAGGAGCCTAATATTTGTAAGCAAGTTGGATGATGCAGGAGTGGATACTATATTGGGAAAGGGAACTTGCAAGATTGTACAAGGAGAAATGGTGTTGATGAGGGGTGTTCGCTGTGGAACTCTATACAAGTTGTTGGGAAGCACTTATACTAACGGGTGTAATAGTTTTGTTGTCCCTGAGAAGAGAAATAAAGAAGACAAGACCAATATTGTCCCTGGAAAGAAGACCATGCTGTGGCATCAAAAACTGGGACATATTGGAGAAAAGAGCCTTCGAACACTACGCGGTAAAGGTATGGTTGAAGGTATGTCTAATTACACTCTAGCTTTTGATTTCTGTGAACATTGTATATATGGAAAACAAAATCGAGTAAGATTCCCATCTGGTGCTACAAGAGCAAAGGGGATCTTAGATTTGATACACAATGATGTGTTTGGACCTATGCATGTTCCATCACTAGGTAAATCTGTGTATTATGTTTCATTCATAGATGATTTCTCAAGGAACACATGGATTTGTTTTCTTAGAAATAAATCTGAGGTATTTGATAAATTTAAAGAWTTTAAGGATYTKGTAGAAAATCAGATAGAGAAGAAAATAAAGGTATTGAGGACAGATAATGGTGGAGAATTCTATGGAAATGAATTCAAATAATTTTGTAAGAAGTATGGTATAGCAAGGAAGAAGACTATTCCATACACACCTCAACATAATGGWGTTGCAGAAAGGATGAACATGACACTGATAGAAAAATCAAGGATTATTCTTAGTGGTGTCGAGTTAGGACAGGAATTCTAGGCAGAGGTAGTGGGTACAACATGTTACCTGGTCAATCAATCACCCTCATCAGTGWTGGATGATAAAACTCCACACGAGGTATGGACTRGTAAGACACCCTCTCTTGAACATCTCAGAGTGTTTGGTTGTGATTCTTATGTACATGTTCCAAAGGAAAATAGGAGTAAGATAGATAATAAAGCTGAAAAGTGTATCTTTATGGGTTATAAAGATGGTGTGAAAGGTTATAAGCTTTGGAACCCAAAAACTAAGAAGACTATTTATAGTCAGGATGTTGTTTTGAGAGAGGTTAAAGATGTGCCCAAATAGGAATTCCTACCAAGGCAAGACGAACTTGAGAAAATAGAGCTTGAGTTGGATGATGCAAAATTTGAATCATCTGAAGAAGATGAAGCAGAAGAAGAAGAACCTCATACCCCAGTATTGAGGAGATTAATGAGGGAAAGAAGGCAACCGGAAAGGTATAGTCCACCTGATTTTCGTTCTAATTTTGCTTTATCTATTACTGATGATGATCCCATAATTGTCAGGGAAGCAGTGAATTCAGAGGATAGTAAACTATGGAAGAAGGCCATGGTTGAAGAAATTGATGCCTTGGATAAGAATGAGACATGGGATATAGTTGAGTTGCAAGGTGGAAGAAAATATGTTGGTAGCAAATGGTTGTTTAAGAAGAAGTTTAATGAAAAAGGAAAAGTGGAGAAATACAAAGCTCGGTTAGTAGCAAAAGGTTATTCCCAGGCTAACAGAAAAAGGTTATTCCAAGTTAACGTCTATTAGATTTATTTTATCTATTGTTGTTGCTTTTGATCTTGAAGTGGAATAGATGGATATAAAGACAACATTCCTACATGGGGAACTAGAAGAAGAAATCTACATGAAGAAGCCAAAAGTATTTGTAGTGAAGGGAAAGAAAGAGCTGGTCTGTAAGCTAAAGAAGTCACTATATGGTCTGAAGAAATCACCTAGGATGTGGTACCAAAAGTTTGACACATACATCCATGGATTGGGATTTGTGAGAAGCAGGGATGATCACAGTGTATATTCCAAGTAGGTTGGTAATCACTTCATTTATGTAGTGTTGTATGTTAATGACTTGTTTCTGGTAGGAAATAACATGGATGTTATCAACGAGGTGAAATCTCAGTTATCCTCCAAATTTGACATGAAGGATCTCGGTGATGCTAACTTCATTCCGGGAATTGAGATTAAAAGAGATCGTGCAAATAGGAAACTCTGGTTGAATCAAAGAAAATATGTTGAGATGATATTGCAGAGGTTTAATATGCATGGAAGTAAACCGATCAAGGTTCCTATTTCTATAGGTGTAAAGTTATCTGCAGATTAATGTCCCAAGACATAGGAAGAATAAGAGGAAATGTCCCATGTTCCGTATGCTAATGCAGTTGGCAGTTTGATGTATGCAATGGTATGTACTAGACCAGACATTGCACATGCAGTGGGAGTTTTGAGCAGGTATATGTCAAAACCATGGAAGGAGCATTGGACAACAGTAAAGAGGGTCTTTAGGTATCTTCGTGGCACTACCAGTTATGAATTGTGCTACCAAGGAAGACCAGGATTGGACAAAGTGGTGGACATACATGGCTTTGTTGATGCATAATGGGCTGTAGATATGGATCACAAAAGATCTACAAGTGGGTATGTGTTTAACCTATTTGGAGGAGTAATCAGTTGGATGAGCAAAAGACAGGATGGAGTGGCACTCTCAACTATAGAAGCTGAATACATGGCAGCCACTCATGCACGCAAGGAAGCAGTATGGTTACAAAGATTGTGTTTAGGCATTGGGTTGGTACAACAAGCAGTGAGATTAGATTGTGACAGTCAGAGTGCAATCTTCCTGGCAAAGAACCTAACTTATCATTCGAATACAAAGCATATTCATGTTCAATATCACTTTGTGAGATACATGGTTGAAGAAAATAAGGTGTTGTTGGAAAAGGTTGACACTTTGAAGAATGTTGCAGATTCATTGACAAAGTCTGTGAGCATAGAAAAGTTCTCCTGGTGTAGAGTAACAATGGGCATTGTTGTCCTAGATTATTAACTATATAATCCTGTGAACCCCTGTATGCAAAGAAAAAAACAAGTGAGAGAATGTTGGGTATGTGTTATATTCTTTTCATGTGTGTGCGTGGGTGCGTCAGATTCGACAACTGCGTCTGACGATCCCAAATGTTTTTTGGGCGGTTTTTGCTATTTTTAGCAGTTTTCTAAATTAATCCCAAATTAATGGATTAGGGTTTTGGTCGCTATGGGATACCTAAAACATTGCATATATTGTATGGTGAATGGTGAAATTAATAAGATGAAGAGTTGAAAGGTGCGACACCAAGGAATACTGGTTTTCTCCTGGTTAAGAGTTTCCAGCGTAAATCTCTGTGTACTATGTGTATGAGCCATTGATTAATTTCTGTTTTTCTTAAGAATCTATATGCATTGCTTTACTTCACAAGTTTAAAACTTACAGAAACCCCATTCCATTTTATACCTACAATATTTCGAAAGAAGTTATCATTCTTAAAGATGTGCTAGAAACTGATGCATTTGGGTCAATGACCTTGGAGGGAGGAGCTCTTGAGAACACCATGATGTTCTTTCAAGCATGTGTAGGAACCAGAGAGTTGTTCCCATTCTAGAAAGAAACTAATATTAGCAAGAGAAGGTAAGCCACACTTCCTTTTGAGGTACTAATTTGTGATGGAATATCTAGCCGAGGTAAGAATGAACATAGACCAACATCTGACTTGGCTTCATGATTTCCAAGATGGACTATCTAGAAGAATGAGAAGGAGATGAGAATGGATGTTGAGTACATAGTTCATATAAGGATATTTCTTATATTTGAGAGCTGATAAGTATACCTTTTCATTTTGGGAATAGGAAATCCAACAACCAGAGCTAGAGCCATAACTAGGGACTAGAGCCACGAGCTAGAGCTAGATTTATAGTTGTATCCAAGATTCAAAATTAGAGCCACATTCCAGAGAAGCGAACATAAGTACATTGATCCATAGTGGTTTCCTTCAAGATTTTGGAGACCTAAAACCCTCTTAATGGGGAGGTGTGATCTAAAATGGATCTAAACCGATGAATGGGTGTAAGGCTCAGTACCTACAAGTTAATTTTGCAAGTAATAAGGTTATAAAACTATGTAAATAAATGTAATGTAAATGTTGAATAAGATGAAAATGAAAGAGAGAAGAAAATGTGAATCAAATGAAAAGAAAAATAAATATATGAGAGAATAAGTTGAAGAATGTGAAATGAAAGGTTAGTTTTTTGGCCTTCCCATTACCTTTGCTCTCCCTATTTCCTAATGGAATGTCATTCTCTTTGGGGATTTTGGCCAAGGAGAGAAATATGGATAAAGAGCCATGAAAGCATTGTAACCAAATATTGTTAGAATGAAACACTGAGCCCCATTCAAAGTTGATTTTCCCATTTGGGTTTCTACGGTTAATAATGTTTCCATGTGATTTGGTTTTGGTTTGTGTGTTGAGTGTGTTACTGTGTTAATTGGTATTTATGGTTGATTGAAGTTGGTGTTTATATTTTAATGGTTTCTTTGTAGTATTTTAATAGATGTGTATTAGTTATAAATATTAGATCTCAATTTCCTTCATATTGCAATGTTTTGATGGCTAATATCTATCCCAACAACTCTTTATCCTCCATTTTTGGATGATTTCAAAGATGTGAAATCAATGTTTCTCATTTCATAGTTGTTGCAAATAAAGTGGGAGTTGCTAAATCGGTTTTAATGGCTATTATATTTTTTCACTTAGTTTCAAGTCACCACTTCACTCCTTGAGATAAACTTTGTTTGTTGGCAATGCCTTCATACACACTTAAATTGATTTTAGATTATTGTTGGGTGAATTTTTGTCTTTCCTAGGAAGTTTTATCTTTTCCTAGGTTGAGTTCACATCCCCTTAAGTCTTTTAATTTGTACCTGGTCGAGGTCAAATTCATTTGATAATTTTACTTTATCCTTCACTAAATTTACATCCCCTGGTAGATATTATGATCCTAAAGTACTTAGTATAATATTATTTTATTATATTCAAGCTTTTCTAGAATGAATTTTCTTAATACAAATAATAAGCTTAGAAAAGAGTCACTTCTTAAAAGCAACAAAATAGGAAATTGTTACACTTCTCATAATCACATGGTTATATGACAAAATATCCATAACAAAAATCAATTTAGAATTAATATGATGAGCTTATTTAAGCTTTCATTTTTTTGTGTGAGAGTAATATTGAAATTGTAAGATCTTACATTAATCATGTAATTTATTTTCCTTAATTAATAAAATTTGTATGTTAAGATACTTTTGCCATCATTGTGGTATGGTATCAGAGCATGGTGATGTGAATGGTGAAGAGGATATTCCACCATTGAAAGCTCTTGGAAAAATCCATCACATTGTTCAATGGTTATCACATTGTTCAATGGTTGTATGGTATGCCAGTTCTTCAATGTTTTTATTAAGGAAAAGAAAATTGTTATTTTTTTATCTAGATTGTTGTAGATCTATTGTAAGATTTAGATCTAAATATTATTGGACAAATATGCAAGTATTTTACGTTTGATTTTAATTGGATTCTTGTATACTTAGTAACCTTGCCTGACTGCTCATTTTATAGCCTCCTTTCATTTAAATTTTTGTCCATTGTCGTGTCAATTTCCACTTTGAGTTGAACGCTAGAATTCTTGGGTAGAAAAAAACAATAAACATTCGACAACAAACTACCATTGGAAATAGTCACGGAATCTTGACAGATCTCACCTCTGAAATTTCCTCCATTTTTGCATAGATTTTGCTATGGATTTAATTTGTAGTGATTAAATTCTTGTATATCCTTTTTGAAAATCGGATAGTGATTCAGAGATGCATACTTCTATTCAAAGTACTCTGATGAACAGGTACTACAGATTCCAATTTTTATAATCAAGTGCAATGTCCTCTGGCTCTGACCCTTTTTCCAAATGCACAGAACAAGTGCCATTCCATTTTATTTGACAGTGCGGGAAATATTTAAATGCATTCTTCATATATTTATATTTTAGGAAACATAACACGCATGTCCATGTATGCAACATGGCTCGTGGGTATTTCCTTTTTGATGACACAAAATCCACTATATTATCCTTAATTTATTTTTTGACTACATATGGCAGAGGCAAAGGACTCCACTCTCCCTCTTGCGATAAAACTCTTTGATTGAAAATTCCAATTCCAATTCCAGTTCCAAATTTAATCTGCAACGAATATAATTTGTAACTAATTTGCAGTGATTCCGTCTCCAAGACATTTGCAGTGATAAACCAATGAGATTTTGCAACGTTTTTTCAGCACCACCATCTCCAATGTTTCACCCAATGCATCATTCTTCTCCGACGATCTCTAGTACGTTGATCTCCAACTTTCCCACAATTTCTTGCTTGCTTCTGTTGCATGATCTCCAACACAAGTTTCAATTAATAATTGCAGATTCTAGAAAAAGTTCAAAAGATCCAGTGTTTTCCAGATTTGTTAGGTGTAAAGACTCCATAGCTCAGGCGATATATATATATATATATATATATATATATATATATATATATATATATATATATATATATATATATAAAGGTTTATATGCCAAAGACAAGAATATTGTAATTTTATTTCTTCCATTATTATGAAGAAATAAAGTGGGGTAAAGAATCAAATTTTGAAAATTTTAAGGGAAATTGTAATACAATTTATCAAAGAGTTGATTAGAGCCATGTACAAAGCTCAATCACTTTTTTTTCAAGTGACTATATGAGGGTCAAGGACAAGATCCATGGGAACTAAAGGATGAAAATGGTTTAGCATTGATTAAATCCTCCATAAATGAAGAGATATATGTTCACATTGAAAATGCATCTAATGCATGGCCTACATGGAAAATTTTCAATGATTTGTTTGACACTCAACCTGAAACAAAAAGGGTTGATATTTAATTAAATTTGCTTCAACAAAAATTGACCGAAGGTGGATATGTAATTGATTATATTTCTAAGCTAAAGAACATCAGACATGATATATATAAGGAAAGATTTACTGCAGTATAATATAGTTTTATGACAACGATCTTAATTACAGGGTTTTATTCTTCTTATAAACACTTCTCGAACAATTAGAGAATATAACATTTGATCAATTGAGTGAATTTTTATCTCAAAATGATAAATTTTTTGGGAAGAATAAACAAGTTGGAGAAGATGTCTTCTTTATAGAAGCAGGTACTAGTAAACCTTCAATTGAAAGTTCAAGAGGAATAGGAGCTAAATTCAGTAACATAGGATGTGTAATCAAGATCAATCAACATATAGGGGATAAGGTCAAGGACGAAGTAAAGGAAGAGAAAGAGGTAATGACAAAGGAAGAGGAAACAAAAATTATCAACGAGGTTCAAACAAATTCAAAAGAAGTCAATCAGAAAGACCTTGAAATCATAGTAATCAGTATGGTAGAGGCAGACTTAAATCAAATTCTATGTTGACATTGCAAGAAGTTTGGTTGTTATGTAGAATATTATCACACTCCAATCAATAAAATACCAAATTTTAAGAAAAAATAAACTTCAACACAAAATGCTAATGACCATGATCAAGAGGATGATGATTGTGAACATGTATTCACTGCACTTGAACACTCATAATCAAGTTATTTTTTGGTCTCCAATTATTTGTTTAGAAGTGCATATGAAGATGCATGGATACTAGACACATGGGCTACTGAACACATGAATTTTCAAAGAGAATTATTCTGAACATTTGAGTAATGCCAATTAAGTTCAATATTATTGGCTGATGATACAAAACATACACCTTGTGGAAAAGGTATTGTGAAAGTTTCTCTTCTTGGAATTAGAGGGAAAATGATCTCGAATGTTTTGTATGTTCCTACATTCAAAAAGAATTTGTTGTCCTTAGTAATGATTCAACAAGAAGGACATCAAATCATCATGGAAGATGGACTGGTGAAGATATAATCCACAAAACAAATTTTGAAGAAAATCATTATAAAATATGAACATGACAAGATTCTTAGGATGAAAGGGAAAGTCATTCCTCAGAAGCAAGAATTTGTAGGAGTTGTTAGCTCAAATATTTCACCTATGAGGTCATCGCATGTCAGATATGGACATTTGAATTTTGAAAATATCTCACAACTTAAAAATTAAGGAATGGTTATATGAATTCCCACTTTTAAGATGGAAAATGCAACATGTGAAGCTTGCATTTACGGGAAACAAAATAGAGAGGTATTTCCGACAAGTTCATGGCATGCAAACAAATGTTTGTAACTTGTTCACAACGCCATTTGTGGACATCTAGAGACTTCTCTAGGTGGCTATAATATTTTTTTCTTTTCATTTATTATTTTAGTCGTATGACTTGGGTACATTTTTTGTAAGATAAGTGAGAAACTTCGAAAAGTTTAATATGTAGTTTCTAGTAAAAAACGAAACTACAGAAAATATTGATGCATTGGGGACATATAATGGAGGGGAATTCACTTCTTATGAATTCCAAAAATATTGCAGAGACAACAATATCAGAAGGAAAATTACAAACTCATACACCCCAAAGTAGAATGGAGTCACATAAAGAAAGAATTGAACTTTGTTAGGAATGGTGAGACCTATGTTAAATTTCAAGGGTTTAATTCTCTCTTATTGGGTTGAAGCAATACATATTGCAGTCTACTTAAGGAACATAACTCCCACTAGTTATTTGGATGGAATCACACCATATGAAGCATAATATGGTTAAAAACCTAGAATTACACATCTTCGAGATTTTGGTTCAATGTGTTATGCTTTAGTTCCCAAAGAAAACAGAACTAAACTAGACTCATGAAGTTTAAAATGTATATTGATTGGAAATTCCAATGAAAAGAAGGAATACCGTCTCTTATAAAATGGAAAATTTATTGTAAGTCAAGATGTCATCTTCGACGAAATAGAGAGAAGAAGTGTTGCAGAGATTGAGTGCCTTCTAGAAAAATTGGAAAAACAAGTGGACAAGGATAAAAATGTTACAAACAACTTGTTTGATAACTATAAAAATATCCAATTTAAGTAGGATAAAATAGAGAGATCCATAAGAATAAATATAATTGATAAAATATGAATGTGATATGATGATTGCAATGAGGGACCCAAATATATACCTAAGCGGGAGTGCCCTTTCATTAAGATTAATGTCATTTGAGACATGTCCTTTCATTATTACTAATTATTACTTATTAATTATTATTAAATGATATTTATATTTATATTTGTTACATTTTCCTTCCTCTTTTAAAATGTTTTGTCCTCAAAGAATATTTATGGAAGGGCTTGACGTCTTTTTCTTTGTCTTGTAATGTCTTTGCATCATTATTTGTTCTTGGAGTTGTCATAATTGATGATATGAAACAATATGAACCTTTGAGTGCTGGAAAAATTATCGAACCATAAAAGGTTTTGACCATCCCAATTCAATCATTTGCAAAACATTACGCTTCCATGATGAATTGTTATCATGAGACTTAATTGTGCAGGTATCAATATTTTTTGAAAGATAAGTCAATTGTTTTCATCTTGAGTGATATTGATACTCTGACTAGTTAAGATATCTACTCTTATGATTTGGATGTCGATAAGGAGTTCTTGTAACATGATTCTTTCTTATTGTACTTGTAGCATTTTCTTGGTTTACTTTTTATATTATTTCTTTCGTGCCTCAATGTTTCCTTGTTGATCGTTGGATTTTTATTAGTAAGTATACTTCGAATTCCCATCATTTGTTCCTAAACATATGATATTTTTTTTTCTTGAACTGACTTTGCACCTTATTGATTTTTGGTGTGGATTGGATCTATATTTGTTCCTTTTTCCACAACTTGGACTTCTACATATGAAGATTTCAATGCATCATTCTCAATAAGTTTTTATAAATTATTTGCGAGTGACTTCGTATCATTTTTTAGCTTCTTGATTTGCATAAGTTATGATTATGCTATTTCAAGTGTGAAATTTCTTCCTCTTTTTTTGAGAATTTCTTCCCAAGATATTGATTCTCTTGTTCCAACTTCTAAATGCACAGTTTTATATCCTTTGACTTCTTGATCAATGACAGTAGTTTTTGACTGTGATCTTTTAATAGAAAATTTTCTTTGTTTTTATCTGCAATAATCATGTTAAATTATTTTTTCACCTTTTGTACTGTCTTCTAATTATCTTGAAGGATAATATTTGAAATATTTTTAAGGCCTTGTGATGTTACTAGATCTTAATCCAATTTAACGTCTTCTAACGTAATCTTCTTCTTTTTATAGGAAAAGGTCAAAAACTTCTTCTTCATATTTAAGATAAAAGACCCAATTGTTTCCATCTAGGGCATGAACCCAAAACTATGTCACTATCATGACACAATAAGGAGGTAACAATGAATTGCGATATAAGTGTATAATCTCTAATGTTTAGTTTTATATTACTTATGTCATGTTATTTTTCTTTCCACGAGTTTATCTTATCCTTTATATTTGACTCATGATTCAACAATTGGTTAGCACATTCGACACTAACATAATTACAATTGAATGTAGGTGAAATAAAGATAATAATATCTTTTGTTCCAAGTGTCCCTTTGAATCTCAATAGCATTGAAACAATTTTTCTTATAATTTTAGAAAATCTCCCATTCTCATTTCTAGACTCCATTTTATTTTGCGTTGAAATTTTACGATAAATAATTTACTCTTTATGAAACTTATAAAGCCCTTCGATAACAAATGGTGCACTTATTAATTTAATTGTCCTTTATATTAATCAATCAAAATATTATATATAATATACAAATCACCTTTTTTTATATCCTTTTTTAACTTGTATCTTCTCTTTTAAGACTTCCTTGGTATATTATATGTATTTTAAGGAACTTTGGATATATTTTTTTAATTCTATTTATTTTTTACACTTCACTCTAATGTACCCTTTACCATTTAGAATAATTAATTTCACTTAAGATAACTTTGGTTATTATACT